>FN649752.1:673549-804059 GCA_000310025.1 Ectocarpus siliculosus
GGAAAATAAGTTTGACATCGTAAGGTTCAGGGGAGGTCACAGAGCTATTGCGTACGGTATTGTGGGGTTTGAGTGGATGGTATGATGAACGACTGTAGTGTGTTTGGCATTGACAATATCATCAACGTTTTGCCCTGGTGATAATTAAAGAGTTTGTTAGATCATATCGAGTACCGAGTAGGGGTCTGTTTGGGGGTTGGGGGTACTCAGCACTCGATACTGATCTAAGGAGATTTAGGGGGTTTCGTGTATCATTGGCGGTATGTGTTGGTAGAGGGGCGATCCCCCTTCTGCTGTGCATGGGCTAGCATGCCCGGCGCACTCACTCGTTAATATACCAAGCGAGGTCTTGAGTCAACCTTTCTTCTCTGCGATTCTGACAACAAGCTGCCCGCCTCCAAACATGATTTTTTCGGCTCGGGGCCTGTGCTGACTTGCACGTCGTCTCTTGTTTGTTTCGGGAGGTAGATTGTGTGCGCGTTTCGAGTTCTCCGTCACCCAAGTGTTTGGTTCTTTGTCGTTTTGGGTATAAAACTCAAATCCTGGCGACATTCAGGAAAACGGCGGTAGATCGATCCCGTACCCCACCCTTGATAACTCTTGTTTGGGGGCGGTGGGTGTGCGACCCAGCCTGGGTCAACATGTAAAAATCAGGACGCGAGCTGAGCTATGAACGTATCGCTCGGGTTAATTAAGCGCTCCGAGCAACCCTTGCCTAGCGATGCTGCTGTTGTTCTAGCTGGTAGTAGGTGATGAGGGCTCGCCAGGAGAGCGTCAAAAACATTTCGGCCCCAAACACCAGCAAGTCAAATCGCCCTCTGCGCAAGCTGTTATTAGGTGTACTCAGCACTAGATACGGATCTACGGAGATCAGGGGGGTTTCGTGTATAATGTTTGTATGTGTTTACTGGAAGGGCGGGCCCCCTTCTAGTGTGCAGTAGGGCTTGCTTGCTCTCTACTCTTCACTCGTTAATAACAAGGTCTTGAGTCACCCTTTTCTCCACACTCTCTGACGCGAAGCACCCGCTGCCCGACACAACAAGCAGAAAACAAACTAAACACGGTGGTAATGCTGTTTGCTCCACCGGTGGAGTAACTTCATCATAGTTGCGCCACCAGGCAGATAAAAAAAAACAGGACTCAAAACAAGAACAAACCACACCTAACCTATACTACCAATTCAGCCTTGAAAAACTCAAAATCCAAGCACTTGAGCACCACTTACGAGCTTGGTTGAGACCTACACTAAAACCGATGTTGAGGCTCGCAGCAGCATTAATTTATTCTTTCTGCTTGCTGCGCTAAATTAGCGTTCTTCAGGAAGAGAATCTCTATTGTTGGATAGGGTGTGCGTGCGTTGATGCTCGACTGTGTGCCACCTACCATGCCCCTTCACCGGGTCTGATCTGGGTCCCGATTGTCTGCATCACAACCGCATCAGATTACTATCCTCGTTAGTTCCAATCCGAATAGGATCGGTTTCCGCTTCAGAAACTGTGCGGAAACTGCGGGAAAATAAACCAAAAATGTTCTTCACCGGAGATTATTGACTGCGGCCGATTTCTCTCAGCTCGCGTAAGCTACCAGTATGAGACCTCGAGACTTTTCCCAAGGAATTTCAACCGAGGCTACACCGGTGCCAAACGCAAGCATTTCGCCCACACCAACATCCTTTTGACGTCTTTTTAGTGGCTCTGCGTTTCTGTCTTCTTCACCGCGCAGTCCATGCCTTTTCGGGGCTGCTTACATCTCTTTCGACCCCGACGACAGCAGTCGCAGGGTCTTGCTGCTTTCTTCGCCTTCTTGCGACTTGGCATGATGAACAGGGCCATGCACGAACAACAACACGTGAGAAAAGATCAACAAAAGTTAGCCGTAGATTTGTTGAGGACGACCATCTCGCGCCACATCCCGGGCACAAGGCAACCCATTCACTGCGCCCCGCCCCCCGCGTCTAATACATGAACCGAGGGTTTCACGACACGTTCCACACCAACCAAACCTGCAACCGGGTGATCCCGTTTATCGCTTCTGCTTAGAACGAAAGCTGCCTCTCGTTTCGGGTAAAAATGCAACGAACCTTCTTGCGGTACACGCACGGAGGACGGCACCACTCCGGTCTACCGCTGCTGCTGCTGCTTAGGATGCGTCAACGTTCCCGTGTCAACTCATCTCCGGCTACAAAGGACCTTGCAACGATCCACGCGAACGCCCGCCCGATGCTGGCTACTCCTTGAAATCCAACAGAAAAGGAAACTAGAGCGGCACGATCGATACACACGCACGTCCCCTGTCCCCCCCGGTACGCTCCTTACCGCTGCTTTTGTCTCTTACGGGAGAACACACAATTAAACGACAGAAAAGAAAAGAACATCAATATTTAATACTTGTAGTCTATGGAGGAAATGCGCGACATCTATCCACCCCACCATCATGAAGTAGAAGAACAACCTAAGCCTCCCCATATTCATCCTCTTCTAGGATTGTGCGTGCGTACACGTTGTAACGGGGGCCAGCAAAAAATATGGATAGTTAGTGGGCGCAATCTGCCAAACAATGTCTGATCGGGAAACCGGGGGGGGAAACGCCGGCGGCGCAGCCTCGAGACCCCAGCCTCTAGATAGCAATAGCCTCATCGAGGACAAGCACGCCACGAGAAAATAACAATCTAACAACGTTCGTTGAAAAAAACAATGCGCCAAAAGTCCGATCTATGTGGTAATTCAAAAATGAAGCTCAACGATCGTTTTGTTGTGTTGCGTCGTGTGCTTCGTCGCACAGTACCAACATGACTCTTTGTTTCTACGGCAGACGTTTCCCTGCCCAAAAACCGACATGAACGTGAACGTGAACAAATCTAAACTCCAAGCTATCTATCGTTCATTGCACGTTCGAGACAAAAGGTAAAGTCGGGAAAACACCGATCGGCACACGCTTCGCTTCGACAGAACCGCGGAACATGCGAAACATCGACGCTCACATGACCCGCCAGAACCCCCTCTCACTGCATGCCGGGGGATGGGGCTGGCAATTCGGAACATCGATGACCACCTCACGCGACAACAACGACAAAAGAGGCCATCGAAGAACCATGCTCCTATTTATCTCTTCCAACATGTTCTTCTTATCTGCCCCCCTGCAAAACAGCAGTGTACGCTCGACTCGAGTAGTATCGCCGAGTCGGCCTCATCTAAGCGAACACAGGAAAAACGCACGGGGGTCATCTCGCTGTTGATACTTGGGCACAAAGAGCTTCTCTTCCTCCCGCACAAGGGTAGGTGATTACCCCCCCCCAAGAACTACGCTCGTGTGACGCACCGGGCGTCCTCTCGAGGGATTAACGACGTGTTACACCCACGCAACGCTATTCTCAAAAACATTGCGTATTTCCAGAGCAAATTCAACGTATCAACATCTCCGAAAATGAAAGGTTAGCCCATCATATTATAGAATGTGGTCGGGGTAATCACATACACACTCGCGAGATGGGAACACGACGTGGTGTTCAGCCGACAAGGCCCAGAAAACCCGATTGCAAAAAGTCGACATGAAAATATCCCCCTTACAATACTGCATCCACACCCTTTCCTCCTCCTTTATCTATCACATCACCTTTCCTGTACATGTAATTTCCACACCACGGAAACAGCGCGCGGAACAGGGGGAAACGCGTGCAGCAACAAGAGAGGGAAAAGCCACCTTATCTGACTATCTATCATCCGCACCACCTGTACCTACCTCATGCAAGCATCGAGAAAACCAAGGGTCATTGTAGAAGAAACAACGCTCTTCTCTCCACCTGGTTCTCCCTTTCCCCGCGTCTACTACTCCCAGAGAGACAAGCATGAGGCTCATCAAGAACTCGTGTTAGAATAACCCCTCGAGCTCCAGTAGGCTACAATAGGACGTCCCACCAGGCAAGAACAAACACTTTCACCCGTGCGACTACGCGACCCCCAATCGCCGGTTTCCTCACATGGTCAGCCCGAAGGCCAGGCTTCCCGTCGATCGACGAGTGATAATGAAGAAAAACAACCCCATCCCACTGCGGCGTTGCTAGTGGCTTCTGCGCCCTAGCTTTCACCGCCGTCGCGCCACGCCAGCACGGTACACACACGGCCGTCAGCGTTGTGGTAACTGTTTCTTGGTTGGTTGCCGCTGTGGTGATTCCCAGCAGTTGGCTTGTTCCCCGCTCCCGGCACGCTATTCACCCTCCACCCAACTCGTCTCGTGAGGAGAACATGTACACCCCAGCGGCGAGCGTGCCCGACCCCGACGTTGGAACCTGAACCGTCCACCGCCACCACTGCTTGACCAAAAAAAAAAAAAAAAAACGAATTTTCAATCAGCCTCCATTGCCCGTGGTGAACGCCGCCGCCGTCGCCGCCTCAGCGCCTCTCCCACAGGAACCTTCGTGAGTTACCGACGCTGGCACGGGCACCCTCTCGCAGCCGACGTCGGCTCCAAAGTCACACTTTTGTGTGGTCCTCTCTACTCGAAAGCTTTTATCGTTATCGTCAACGATGTAGCAGCTCGGCGACTGTTTCAATGCTCGCCAGACGCCTCCTTCGTATCGTCCCCTTCCCCCCCCCGCTCGCCGCCCGCCTCCTTGGCATCCTGGAAACCCGGGAGGAAGCCGTACGCCGCGCCTCCGGCAAATTCCACCGCCCTCGACACCGTCCACCATGCCATTCCTGTCAGGCCATGCGGACCGCTCCCTGTGTATCGGGATTTACGTGCGGAGCAACAAATGACAGCGGTTGATGCTTATGTGCGCCCGCCTCTATGTTTTGAGAACGGGCGGAGGGGGCCACTACGGTACACACGGTTGTTGAAGTATATCGCCGAAACTACTACCGACACTATTCCCGCTGCCGTTTTGTCGACTATGTAGTTGACCCCAGGAGTGTCGTCTCGCGCAGGTCTCACTGCGGGAACTCGATCACAAGGCCGCCACGAAATGCAGCACGGGGGTGCCAGCATACGGATTTGTGGACAATTTTGTCCATCCTATACGGGGGGGGGGGGCACGATCACACCAAAGTAAACAAGTTCTTGCCGTGACTGCCATATTGATCACGTGTTCCTGGCCTGCACGGTACAATGATGGCGACGACCACCACAACCACGACGGCGACAGAAATACAACAACAACAACAACAACAACAACAACAACAGCAACAAGCACCTCTCATTCATAATCGTACACTACACGAGCTGTTTACAGTTCGTCCTCTGGAGCAAAAAACATGAAAACATAAATGACAATACAACAACCAACGTCAGTACACAGCAGGCATGGGAAACGCTGGTGGTGCGTCTCAAGCCCACACCAACGGCTTGCATATACAACAACCGACTTACACGCCCAGCAGCAGCCAGGCGTGGGCACACAACACAATCCCTACCGACATTTTGCTACTAAAGTGTCGCACCTGCTTCTTGCGTCTTTCCCTCCGACTCCACCCCGGTGACTTCGGGTGCTACTAGCTGCGTCGCCTCCATCGATGCCGCAGCGTCGGTCTCCCCCCTTCCCTCCTCCTCCCTTGCTGCAAGTGATACTGCCGCAGACGCGGGGGTTGTGGTATCACGCTCATCGTTGTTGCTGCCGCTGCTGCCAACGATGCTGCTCTTGTTGCGATCCACGCTATGCTCTTCCTCTGGGGCTGTGGTGCTTTCACCCCCTTGACCTTCATCGCGACATGCTGAGGATGGCGTGTTGGTGCCCGCACGGGGGGATTCCCGCTGCTGCTGCTGCTGCTGCTGTTGCTGCCCGTCTCCGTTGGTAACGTCGTCCCCAGGTGGAAGCTGAGCCGCAACCTTGCTGCTGGTAGTGGTGGTGTCGTTGATGGTGTACAGAGGAGACAGCGACACGCTGGTCGGTCTTTGCTTCTCGCGCCGGTCCTCGTTCTCAGAACCGCCGTCGTCGCAATCAAAGTCCTCCTCGCTGCCGGCGTCTCCGATGCTTGTTGGAGCACCTACACTCGGATTCTTGGCTTCCATCGGCTGTCTCGCAGTGCCGGGCGCATCGTCAGCGACTGGAGGAGCCTCATCTTCCACTAGCACTCCACCTTGTTCCTGCCCTGTGCTCTCCCCGGCTTTGTCAAGCTCACCGGTGTTGTTTCCTCCGCTGCTCCCCTCCACCGCCTTCGACAGGGCACCAACCGATTCGCTCCTGCTGTGGTCTGACGACCCCGCCCGGCGACCACTAGACTCAACCCCTCCGCCGCCTCCACCGCCGCCACGACTCACATTGGCTGCTCCGTCAATAGTCCCGTCGATGGTACCGCCGTCGATGGCACCGTCCACAGTGCCGTCCTTCTTCGCGGCCAACGCTTCGCAACCACCACCCCCGCTAACAGAGTCCTCAGCCTTCTCTGCCGCCCCTCCACCGCCCCACCACTCCAGCACGCCGCCCAACACCGGGACCGAACCCAGCGCACCCCCGGCCACGTCGCCGATCGCCCCCGCCAGCTCGCCCGCGGCGCCCACCACGGTCCCCGCCCACGTCGCCCCGAACAGGTCCCAGGCATCATCGTCACCGGGGTCCCCGCGGACCGGAATCGCCTCCGTAGCAGCATCAGCGCTTGCCTCAATGGCGGCGGCAGCGGCGGCGTCTGCAGCGGGCAGTGCGGCCGCCGTTGGTTCTTCGCCGTTCGCCGAGCACCGCGACGGCGGAGAAAGCGGTGGCGGCGGCGGTGACGCCGACGGCGCAGGATAAGTCGCCGACGGCAGCGCTGCCTGTGCCTCTTTGCTGACTTGCGCCCTTACCGACACTGCCACTGTCGCCTCTTGTGGTGGTGAAGGAGGTATCGCTGCTTCTCTATCCTCCGCTGCCGCCGTTTCCGCCGGAGCCGACAAAGCCCTGGCGCTTCTACCCTCTTCGATCCCAGCAGAAACTCCGCCCAAGCCCTCACCGTCGTCACCGCCGGCGGTGGGGTCTGGGGCTGCGGTAGGGGCAACAGCGGTGGCTGTCGCCCCGGTAAGCGACCCAGAAGAGCCAGCCAGGGGCCGAGCCAGCCCGAGTCCGAGGCTGTTGTTCGTCCTGCTACCCGTGAACCGGCCGGGGTAGGCGGGACTGTCCGCTGATCTCGGCCTGATCAGGACGATGAACGCGAAGCGACGACGACGAGATATGAAACGGAGGGAATCACGTTCGTCAGCCAGCCTGAACGCGGTTGAGACATTTGTCCTTTCCGAAGGGTGCTTGTCGGGGGTTGCATCGGCTACACGCCGTGCCGGAGCTCTGCTACTCACCTTGCGTGCGACCCCGGCTGGTTCGTCAAACATCTACCGAAAGGATCAGAATGGTGCCCACCTAAAAGAGATCCGGCGACAACAAACACAACTTACATGTAAAACCGGGCGACGAGCTAAGCAACAGGCCGCGCCTCGTGTGGTTGTCCGGGCTCACTCACCTCGAATACGCCAGGTAGTCCTTCAGCAAGCGGGGACGCCCACCCAGGACACGCTCGGCTCCAATCCTCGCCGCCAGGCCTGCACGAAAAATATCCGCCTGGTCGCGACCAACGGGTAGCGAGCTCTTCGGCACTGTCAAGGCCTGGATTGGGGGAGGGCAGCAGGCCAACGCACAGAGACGAAGCGCAGCGTTGTGTGCCACAGCACAAGCTTTGGAGCCAAGCAGAGGGTCGGGCGTGTGTGTGTCAACCCCCTCCTCCGTCCACAAAAGGGATGCGTTTCTAAAGCCCTTCGGTCGACGATCACTCGCACGCCGCCATCGAGCTGGAACGAACGGGCCGCAACGAAGGAGCACGAGCACGATAAGCACACACCGACCCGATCCTACGGGAAGCGCTTTCGAAGGACGCGGCACAACCAGTTTCACTCGGCTCTTGTTGCACACAACCTCTCCCTCTTCGTGAGCTGGCAGCCGTCACGCCTTCTAGATTCTTCATGAATAATTTCGACCGTTTCTAACGACTATTCAGGGTCCTCCTTATGATGGCGAGGGGTTTGTGTTGCCCCCCTACTCCCGCTAGCTCGGCACGTTCTGGAGGGCTCTCTCAGAAATAACCCTTGACACACATCATTCTCGTCGCTGCCTCCTCCCTCTTCCTCACGGATAGATAGATATTGGTCCCTCATTTTTCCAAGAGGAACCACAATGGCAAACATTCCCATTCACACATACCAAACACCCCGCGCGACACCTGCCGCGGTGCACTGCGTACACGCCCAATAGGTTGCAACCGGTGAGTTTGTCTAGCGCGTCACTCCAAAAAGACCTGGCCACTCACCGCCTCGGGTCTGCTCGCGCGAGGAGCATCAGCAGCACCTGTCATTGCCACCCCCGCGTCAACCCGGTCAACGACACGAGGACTCGGGCTACCGCCGCCGCCGCCGCCGCCGCCGCCGCCGCCGCCCGCGGGGTCCTCTCCGAGCTTCTCCGCAAGGCGTACCGCGTTCTTCCAGACGTTCTCGAGAGGGGGATTGGACTCTCGGAGAAGAAGGGATAGGCGGTCGGCGGCCGCTCCTGCTGCCTGCGTCCGCCGCGCCAGCGGCGGCGGCGGTGGCGGCGGCCGGTGGTCGCGTTTCTTTCGGGTTAGCTGTTGAAGGGAAGCGAGCACGGCGCCGACGCGGTTGGGAAGTGGAAGGTTCGAAACCATTTTCGCAACTATCCACCTGGACGGCGCACCCGTCTGAGACACACTTGCTTGGAGTTCGACCGCTTGGGGGGGAAAACCCAGCCACGACGCTCCAATTCACGGGAACAATTCACATCAGATCCGAGCGCCACAAACCTTAATAGCTACTGGCAAAGACATCGAAAAGCGAATTTCGTCTACAGACCATTCTGGAGAGAAAACCGTGCCCGATTTGTCGTCCGGCAAGTAACGGGATTAGTTGCTTGCCGACGAACGGTCGCGAATAGACCACCCGCCTGTGAACATGTACCCCTTATCGGTAAATGCTGTCGTGTATTGGACATTGGGCCCAGAAAAGGACACCCGCACGACAGAAAAAACACCGCCATATGCAGCTCCAAGCGATGTCGCAACACGTTTACTCTCAATTCTTAAAACTGTTCAGCGCGCTGCGTGCTCAGCTAAAAATCAACACCTTCGCAACGTGCTGCTTGGCGATGCCCTTCTTGGGTGTGGTCAAGGAGCTTGATTCTTCCAAGCGCGCGAAACCGGATTGGCCTAACACCCTGTCGTGTCTCGTTGTTGTTGCCGTCGCTTCTCAAAAGCAACTCATCGCCAACACCCTACCCTACCCAGCCTGCGGCCGTCTCCGGAGGCGCAAAGGTGTCCAAAGTCGTACCGCACCTGTAGTCTACGCAGGTTTTTCCAAGTAAGCAACCACACTGGATAACGTAAAGAATCGGCTAAGTTGGGGGTTAGGGTTAAGGTTACGGTCTGCGTGCCCCCTCCCTGATCCTTTTTCGTAATAAACATACTTTTTTTTTGCGTAGGCAGTCCTACCGCACCCACCTCTTTCCGCAAGACGCGAAGCCTCCACACCTCCACCGCCGCCGGCCCCGCGAGGGCCACAAGAAACGCCCACTCCATCCACGGTGCCCCCCCGACCAACGACCGCAACAGCAAAAAGACGGACGCGCACAAGGTCGGACATGCTCTCCAGAGGAGCGGCGCCTCCGACGACACGAGCACCCATCCCGGGCTAGCAGACGCAGGGTTTTCCACAGGATGCCAGAGCTTTGGCACAGGAGGCTGAAGAATCGAGGGAGGGGCGGGGGGGTGGGGGCACTCATGTTTTACATGCCTTAGGTGCTACCTGACCATCGACCACGCGTCCTCGAGAGGCAGGGGCTCCCGGGGATTCGCTGGGCAGTGATTGGATGGTCGGTTTTCTGGACGGTGTTCATCTTCACTCCCACATGGAAGGCCGAAGCAGGCTTCAAAGCTAACTTAGTTAGGGCGGTGGTTGTTAACCTTCGGGGACGACCTGAAAAGCGCGACATCTTGACCTCATTGCGATAAAATACCACCTACCACGAAGACCACGATCACCCCCACCACTGCGCGATAAAACACCCCCCACAAGCAGGAAAAATTGCCGAAACTTATCACACCCGCCCCCTCCCCCGGTCTACAATTTTAACGCGGTGTGATACCAACGACAGCACCGTCGTATGACCGCGCGATAATAGATGAACCAGCGGGAGAAACGACAAGCCGTAGCCAAAGCCACCCCGCTCACCTCACTGCCCCTCCCTTCCAGCCACCCCGTGAGCGCCTCTACACCCCCCGCCGGAGACGGCGCCTCCGAAAGCTCCGGACTATCCCTCACTCCATCCTTCACAAAAGTGTCCTGGATGTCCCCGCTGCTGCGACCCCGGCCCCCTCCATCGCCGCCGCCGCCGCCGCCGCCGCGCCTACTCGTACTGCCGAGAAGCCTCTCCCGTGCGATCGACGATACGGCTTGGACGAGCATCTCGCGCACCTCCGGGGCGGAGAAAGTCGGAGGCTGGGACCAGTACTCGACCAACCACCGGCCAGCGGCCAATTCCAGCAGAGACTCGGGTGAGAGCTTCTCGATGCATGGGGCGTTTGTGGGTGGCATGTTTCCGGCGAGGTTGGCCGGAGGGCGGATGGTTCGGCCAGGGGTAGGGAGGTTTGGCGGTAAGTGCGGGTAGTGAGAAAGCGTTCATGAAGAGTGAAATTGTCCATGTAGATCAACGCCCATCGTTACAGCTGTAGCCGAGAAGTATCCTGGTTAACTCGCACGCTAAAAAAAAAATCTACGTGGGCCAATTGAAGCGGTCGATGTCACACAAACATACATACACAAACACACGATCTCAAGAGCGGCGATCACCTCGTGGTTGCTGGCCTCTCCAAGCGCTTTCTGCACCGTAGCCACCAGGCCGTAGCGGACGGCCCCTTCGACCCGCCTAGCGGAGAGCCCCCCCAGCTGCCATGCCGCCAGCGAAAGTAGCACGGAGCCTAGTCCCTGGCGGACCACGGTCCTATCCCACTGCTGCTGGGAAAGCGCTCCCACCGCCGTCAGAAGCAGGAGGGCGTGCCAGGATGCCACGAGGCACCTGGTGGTGGGGTGCACGTACGTGAAGTGGCGTCATTTAAGAGACTGGTATGCATAGGGAACGACAACAGCTGTCGTCCGGGAGCGATCTGCTTTAGTCCCGTGAAAAGAGACGCTGGACACATCGGACCCGTTCAGAATACATCGGTGAGTCGCCGTACAGCAGCAGATACAACACAGCCATGGAATGCGCCCACCAGGGTTTCAACGACATGTAAGCCGATAAAGAGGAATCAACCCCCCCTTGACTCATTCCCATATGCTACTTCTCATGTTTCGAGCTTCCTCGGGACAGTCTTGTCAACCCCGGCCTAACGGACACCGCGCAACTTGTAGCAACGCGGCACGTCTTCCACGCACCTAAACTTGGCCTCTCCTCCTTTGAGCTCCGCCACTCCCGCCACCACCACCGACGCTCCCACCAGACAGGCGTACACGGTCGAAGCGATAAAAAGACCCACGGCGAGCCAGGCGCTGCAACTCCTGCGAAACAACAAGACCAACACCAACAATACAACGACACACGCGGGCGGTGCGTATTACCGTACATCTACTCCATGAAGGCAAGGGATACGCGGTTCGTGTGTACGGCGCACACAACGCAAAAACAGTTTTTCCGGAGCTCTGCCCTTGGACTCCAAAAAGGCCAAAACGCAGAGACTTCGCCCGCCTATATACACGAAACTACAAGCAATAGGGGGAGCGCGATTGGGCCGGAACACTCTACGCTCCTCGTGCGAGCTTGCCATCGAAGTTGTCATCCGCAGGGGAGGAGAAAACGGACTTCGCCACGCATGCATACCACCAACTGCTGCGCCGCAATCCAGCCGCAGCCGCCTGCCCCCGCGCTCCTCTAAAACCAGCCAGAACACATGAACACAACACCGGCGGTAGTAAATCAGCGACACAACCCACCTCGCCGCCAGTCGCAAGAAGCAGAACTGGGCGGTCGCATCCAGCGCCGGAGGCGCGAGGGCCAGCAGCACCACCAGATCCCGCCACTTCCTCGCCGACACTGCTGCTGTGCTCTCACCCTCGCGATGACCGCCACCGACTACTCCCTTCCCATCATCACTCTCAACTTCGGCCGCCGCCGCCGCCCAAAGTCGCCCCGCACCCCCGCGGCGGCGGAACCTCGAATTGGTCAACTCCGCAGGGGGGGGGGGGGGCAGCAGCGTTGTTCGCATCGGCTCCGAGCGTACCCAGAGAGCTGCCCCCGCCAAGAGGACGATGCCCCAGAGGGCGAGGAAGAGCATGAGGCTGCTGCAGCTCACGGCAAAGGAGCCGGCTAGCAGGAGCACGCCGTTGCGCGCGCGGGGGGACTGTTGGTCCATTTTTTTTTTAGAAGCGATGGGTGGCGGGAGGGGCGGGTAAAGGTTTGGGGGTGGGTGGGGACTTTGTATGTAACGGGAACTGCATTGTTGTTCTACATACCCATCGACCCTTCGAATGACAGGAGGGGGTCGGGGTCGAGCCACCAGTGTGCTCCATGCCCCCTCGTCGCATTGGTACAGCGCTGCAAAGAAGGCGAGCATAAGTAGTATAGCATGGCCTTTTGCTCCCCTCCGATTCACCAAGCTGAGAGACCCGTACCACCCCCAAGAACATATCCGGGTGGGTGCCCTCTTTCTCCACGTTTACCCGCGAAACCCTTGCACCAAAGCAAGAGGCGAGAGTATCCAAGCCCAAGACCCGACTCAAAAATCTGACGAAACGAACGCACCGCCAACAGGTTCCCCGCCGTGTGTTGCGCGACGTGACGCGAGACCGCAGCCGCGCAGAGCTTCCGAGTCCTTCTCCACTGCCTCTGCCGCCGCCGACTCCCCCATGAGGACGCCACCCCCCCCCCAATACTTGGCCTACCCGCGGGCCCCAGAGATGATGATTGCCGCCGAGCGAACATCCCCGGCGAAGAAGACGTGTTGAAACCGGCACCGCCGCTGGTGCTGCGGGAGCGCCGCCTGGGGTCCCCCCCGTCCCGCTGCCGAGAGTACGGCTGCGGGGAGGGGGACGTGGCCCGTCGCCTCAAGCTAGAGCCCCGCACAGCGGTAGACGTGGTGCCACCGCTGCTTCTGCTGCGGTGTCCGATCCGTCTCGCGGTGCTGTCGTCGACGGGAAAAGCCCACCGAAGCTCGCGGCGGGTCGACGGCAGCGGTTGTTCTACCACGCTCGGGGTACTCCTTTCTGCCTCCGCTGGCGTTGATGACCGCCGAGAATCGACAAGTGGACTAGTAATGTTTCCTGGTTGGAGATGCGAGCATCGAGGCAGTGAAGTAACAAGCATCAGCAGGAGGGAGGGGGAGGCGGGGGCGAGGACTGAGACGGAACGCGGGGCCATTGGCAAAGGTTGCACATCGGATTTTCTTCACGTGGCCTGGACCACAATGCCCTCAGTGTGAACTGCTGTGTTCACGCACGTCTGGTACCGACAATGACTCGTGTGCACACATGGTACACGCAGTGTCAACTGCCTTTGCCTTGTCTGCATCGTCTTGTACTGCATGCGTTGCCACGGAAGCAACAGCGATATAGTAGTGATGGTGGTTTTTCGCCACGTGGCTGCAGCGAAAGTAGCACGACGTACATAAGGGTCCTCCCCAAGTTGTCGATTAACCCGGGCAACCGAGTACATACGTAGCGCTCGACATCAACCGCACCTTGTCGATTGGTGGTACATCTCATTGTCCCTCTTCATCTGTATCTCTGCTCAATCTCTAGTCCTGTGTTGTATCTCTGCTCTATCTCTACTTTCCGCATCTCTCTCTCTCTCACGGGCAGTGCTGCAAGTGGGGGTGGCATCCACCTATAACAACAACAGCTGTGCAGAGTGCAGTCGCATCGATTGTATGTATCAAAATGCATACCAGGCGTGTTCGTTGCAGTGCTGGGGTGTCAACTTCATCAAATGTGGCACGCACGTGAAGCCTTCGAGGGGTGAAGGAGTCGCGCAACACGCCACGCCAGGAGGGACGTACGCGCGCCTCTCTGTCCTCAACGCTCGTTGGTATGCATACTATACAAACAGCAGTAGCAACCTCACGAACCAAGCTGCAGTGCAGCAGTTGAACCTCTACGACCGGTAGTTGAGCCGCTGCGTCTTTTCCGCCAAACAGGTGTCGTGTGCAGAGTGCAGAGATGTGTCAAGGGTTCTGTTTCTCAAGGGTTCTGTTTCTCTACCGGGAAGGACCTACCGTCGGGGACTCTACTCAGCTAAGCGATCACCGAGTAAGGCCTCGCGTGATCATTACCCCTCTACACTCGAACCGAATCGGTCTACACGCCCTACGCACGGTTCTACGGTGCAAGCCATTGGTCAGTCCAAAAGTCTGCTAGTGCGGCAAGAATATAGGAGGGCCGATCTGCTTGGAAACGAGTTTCATACGCTCCCCGCACTATACCTTGGTCAAGTCTGGCATGGTGAAGGCTGCTGTCATCGTCATGGAAGCGTTCCACCTCCATTATGCGTGCGCGGCGAGGGCGAGAGGAAGATAGAGTAGGGGGAGTTGGCCCAACGGGAGAACAGCAACACGCGCACTCGTACGTTTGTCTTGCGTCAAAACGTCACACCGGCCTTTCAATGTCAGGACTTGGACATGCCCCATCAAGTCCAGTCTCCAGCAGATGTAGTTGAAGCGTCACGGCCAAGCGTGGCTTCTTGCTTGGAGGACTGCCTGCCTCGGAGGGTATGGGTGTGCGCTCTACAGCAGTACCTTGCAAAACTCTTCTCTCTTATTGCGCAGAGGAAGTCTGCGCGCCTTCACTTACGCGGGTCAATCAATGTCGTCACGCAAGCCCAAGCTCTCACCCATCATGTACAATGTTGGCACAATTCTCGCTTGTTGGTCTGTTGGATGGAGTACAAAATATCGTCCTCGTCACCAATCGGTCACGTGAACTCAATCCTCGTCTTGCCATCCTTACTATTCACTCAGCACTGCATATTACCGGACAGTCTCCCTCCTCGTGTCCATTTGTTTTCCAATGGAGAATGATGACGCGGGGGGGCTTCAAGATATTGACTTTTAGGTGTTCAGCGATAGAATGCAATTGGACTTGCCTGGTATTGCGAACGAATTCCCAGCTCACTCCGCAGTGAAATTAATGGTGCCACACAAGAAAGCAGAGCTAAAACGCACTCAAATTAAATGCTATCCGTGTTCCGATGATGATCAGAATTAATTACTGATGAACAACAACAGCAGTACAATATAACACATGCTGTGTACGCTAACAGCAGCTTACAAAAAACTATTATTATCTGTAGGCAAAAAATGACTTCAAAAACAACCTAACCTCTTGATGCCACACGTCATGTCGACGGCCACCTGCGACTTAACATTGCACCAAAATGTTACCACCCCAAGCCTTAACAACTCGCCATCCTCAACCACAAGATGCGTATCATACACACATTTCTTACAATCTTTCCCCTCCCCACTAGGTTCAACAAAAGAGAGCCCACCTTTGTTAGATGTACAGCATAAAGCATATCCACTATAGCTACAAGTCAGCTGTTAACGTCTTTCAGGCGTGTATCCCAGACTTTTTCCCGGAAAAAAGGCGTCACAAAAATCGTCCACGCCGGTTGTACTTTTGTTACATGTAGATGGACACAGCTATCCACTACGCTACAAGTTAGCCGTTTACGTCACTGCCCGGCCAAAGCATGAAACACGATTTTTTTTTTTTAACAAACAACTGGTATTCACCAGAACCGTATCATCTACAAGTACGTTCTTCCGGGGAACCTCTGACGCTCGATGCCAGTACACGTGTACTTTCCGAGGGAACTTTCCGCATCGCGCATTCTTCAAATATCAATGCCCCTTCCTGTCCGCTTGGCGCTTTCGTTTCCGGTATTTCAGCGCCGCTCCGAGTATTGCGGGTTCGTAGGCACCCATGGCGTGGTCGGCCATCATGCTGCTGTTGAGGCGGATGCCTCCCAGCTCTTCCGAGCTCGTCTTCCGCACCGTCACCAAGCCGTCCTTTCCGGCCGAAGACTCGCTTCCCGCATCCCAACCTTCCAACAAGAACACGACGCCCGGATTGATCAGATCTCCGACCGTCATCGTGTCGGAGGAACGGCGCTTGCCACCTTTCGGCCTAACACCTTCCCGTTCGCATCTCTCGACCATGGGGAGCATCTCATCAGGGGAGGGTCCACCCCCCGTCGCTAGCTGCTTGAGGAGCAAGAGAGTCAGGGCGACCTCGTCGGACGACATGCTGCGTACTCCGTCCGTGACGCGGCTGACGTCCTTGTAGAGGCTTTCCGCCGAGGATCCCGCCGTGTTTACGGCGGCGAGCAGGCTCTCGGTAGCCTCCCCCACGTCCTGCGTGAACCTCGCCCACTCCTGCCCAAACTTGGAGATCGTGCTCCGAACGACTTGCGCCCTGATGGCGCTGAGGTAGCTGCCGATGCTGGTGCTGTCTTCCTTCTCTTCCGTCCCTTGGTCCTCCCCTTGTTCGCCGCCGATGACCTCCTCAGGGAGCTTGCTTCCTGCTTCCTCTTCGTCGTCATCATCATCGTACTCATCGTCCGCGATGTCGTAGGCGTCGCCAGCGAGGAACGCGAGGGAAGGGTGCGCGCGCAGTCCCAGGATATCGCTTGCGATCTTGCCTGTTTTCCGTCCGGCCGTGGGGTTTCGCGTGGGGAGAGAATCACGGCAGCAGTTAGCAGAGGGCGCCATGAGAGTGATACGTGATTGTCCTTCGTCAACTCTATGTCACCCTCGAAGGCGTTTGACAGCTGTAAATACGTGTGCACAGACCCGCATGAGATTTCGTCCTAAAGACTGCAAGCATCCTTCGTCGTACATTGCTGTCTCTACCCTCCCGCATCAAATATGTGGCCGCCTGTTCTCAATCTGGGCACACACAGCAGCGAGTCAAATGCGCATGACAGGGTGTTCTTGGTGGACGGAAACCAAAACACCAACAACTTTCGAAGTGACAAAAAAACAAAACGGGTCGTTGCTCGCTCACGTCTGTCATCCTCGTTCCCCGCCGCCCCAAGCCCTTGCTCGCTCTGCTGAACGCGCACCCGAGAGTCCAGCACGAACTCAGCCCGCTTGTAGACGTCCAGCGGGAGCTTGTCGACGTGTTGGATCGTTCGGCACAAGCTGTAAAGCGACCCTAGGCTCATGGTTGGAACGCAATCAGCCCTATCGTGACGCCGCCAAAACCACCGCCGTGCGATCGCACGGGAAAGGGGGTGTTGCATCAAGCTGACAGCGGGAGATGTGTTTCGCTTGGAGGAGGGGTCATCAGAGAAAGCAACTTTGATGGTCTTAACATTCCCATGCGATTCGAACATCGTGTGGGCCATTGTCTATACATAGGGTTGCGTGAAAAATCCGAAACTCTTCTAAAAAAACAGCCAGACCGCTGACGACAGCCATTCTCGTGACGAACATTGTCCAACATAAGTTGTGACTCTCGGTAGCGCTGCTCAAGGCTTGCTATAGCTTTCGCAACCGGCATCAACAACAAATAAGACATCACTGTCGTTTGACCTCCGCGGGTCCAGCTCCATGTGGCGCCTTGTTTGCGCACAAAAGAGCACGTCGCAAGCACGACCGACGGCATGCTTGCCGTAAGACCCTACTCGAACGCACTCCGTCTCCGATCTCCTGCTAGTGCGACAAAACATAGATCCTACCAAATCACTGCTGGGGCGAAAACCACCAGGTGGTGTACAAAACCAATCGTTTCGGGGGTGGAGGACACAACCTGGGGGATGGACGGGCTGCCCTTCGTGCAAGCCACGCGTAGGCCGCGAGTTTTTCGCCCCTTCCCTACTTGGCTCCCCCAAGGGAGTGCGTATCGTGAAAGCAACGCAAGACTTTACCACTTTGGCTCACCCGTTGACGAAGGAGTACACGTCCCGCATCCATGTTGCCCCAGGCACCGAGAACACCGGCGGCGGCGCAAAGGCGTAGCACTCCACGCGCACCGGGCGGCCGACGTCGAGCCTTGCCGTTTTTGCCGCCGTCTTGTCTTTCGCGAGTCTGAAACCTCCCTTCAACGCCTCCATAGCGTTTCGCTCCAGAAGAATCTTCAACAAGATCGCCGTGCCCGCTCCGAGACTGTGCCCTGGAGGCAAGGCAAGGGGGCACGGTTTGGTGTAGAGGGGAGAGGGGGGGGGGGGGGGTTGCATGCTGATGGGTGGGAGGGACATATGCGGGCCACACTGCTGCCGTCGTCTCAGTGCAACGTGGTAGCCGACAACATGAACGACCTCGTGACGAGAGGCTATGCTTGTGGACGAACGTCCGACTGCGGACACACGCACATTCGACCAGGCAATTCACTGCTGCTGTCCTTGCGGTATGGTTGACGCAACCTGACGCGAACTGTCTACATCGCTCCGACATGAGCCGTACACCGGATTTCAGCCGACGGTTTTATCTGTGCCCACTCTTGTGAACGCCCTCACTCCATCCCCGAACCGAAGATACAACCCTGAAGAGCCTGACAACAGGATATCTGCGCACCAGAGCAGACCCGCGATTATGCCTGGTATCAAGATACGCATAACTCAAAAGGCGTTCTCGCTTCGTTCACTACATCCTCGGGTTCGCCAAACATCCCCAGCTAGGCCCTACTCTGTATCGCAGCCGTGAGGCGACAGCACGGCCTTGCTATCCACCATTCCGACAACAGCGCACGAGTAGCACACAGAGAATATTCGCCGTTCTACGCCCTCCATACACACCGACTTGTGCACTGGTTGTGGCGGTGGCTTGCGATCGACGTGATTCGTCAGCCAAAAATTGGTATCCTTCTTTTCTGAAAGCGCGAAGAACAAACACCAGGAGCAATAGGCCCGTGACATCTAACAAGATGCACAACAGACATGCAATCCCACAGTCACCTGTCAGCACCAACTTGTAGTCGCTGTGTTCCCTGAGCTGCTTTTCCACCTCCCCTCTTACAGCCGTCCACACCCTCACGGCGCTCTGCGAGATTCCTTGGTGTGCCTTGCCCCCTGCAAAGTCTGAATTGCAACAGGGCGGACAAAAAAAAACAAAAATACGGTCGTTAAGCAGAGGTCCATATGACGTAGAAACGAGGCACCAAGCCGGCCGACACGCCGGACCGTCTCAGGGAGAATAAGGATACATGCGAAAAAAAAGTAAAATCGTAGAGGAAATAGTAGAGGGCAACACTGCAAAACGGTGCTGGCATGCTGTGTGATGCTCAAGGGTTCCGAGAGTTCCTCTAACGGAATTATTTGCTCGTGCGGCCAGCGCCTACCAACCGCTGCTCGGGCCATCGTTGGTTCAACTTCCCTCACTCGCGGGTCGATTAATAGTTAACGTAAGAAAGAACCATCGTGATTTCCCCAGCCGTTCAACGGTACACGTCTTCGCCCTGGCCGTACCGGTCAAAGCAAGACCCGACGAAAACACGCTTAACCCGCCAACAACGTCCCCGTGCTGCCCAAGATGTTCTGAAACGCGGACGACTGGACGACTGGACGACTGGACGACTGGATGACTGGTCCAAATTAGACAACCGAAACCCCATGCCGAGTCCAGATCTTCGGACATACAAGCATAGATTTACACAGCCGCACCCCTGGCGCTAGAAACGACCAGGTAACCCTAACCCT
Source organism: Ectocarpus siliculosus (assembly GCA_000310025.1). NCBI lineage: Eukaryota > Phaeophyceae > Ectocarpales > Ectocarpaceae > Ectocarpus > Ectocarpus siliculosus. The sequence goes on from FN649752.1 coordinate 693,192, forward strand.
GCCCGTCTGTCTGACGACGAGCTCACCGACCGTGTTGCACAGAAGATCCACCATGGTGTCTGTGAAGCTGTACGTGCCGCGGATGCTGATCACCACGGAGCGGGAGGCGTGGTCCACGGCAACGAAGTGCGTTCGCGTCTCCAACGAGTCGCTGGTGGCTAGCTCCTTCACGTCGCTCGGGTCTACGCCCGTGCGCTTGCTTATGCACCACTTTCGGAGGTCGTCATTGCTGCGTCATAAAAACGGGGTCGCAAGTGTTATATCATAGCGTCACATCAAACGCCGGAGTATATGGGATCGCTGCCAAAGGGTCGAATCAACGCAAGGGGGCAAGGTGCCCTGGGCGAGGACAATACACAAAGTGGTGCGGGCGGCTAGGTTTCATCCACGCTCCGCCGGGGGTAGTGCACTCAATGGAATGCTTCGAAACAGTGCGCTGCTGCAGTTTGTATCAGGTGGTCTATTAGGGTGTACGGTCCTCCACGTTCCATCGGCTATGCATCCAGTAGTAGCGGACATCGTTCAACACATGCATCTCCTGTACAACACGGAGACGACCGACGGTACCTCGAACGCTAAGAGTACGACGCCCAAGCATCGACTGGACACGGCACCTCTCCGAATGGGAGTGCGGGTCTGATTTTGGTGAGGAAAAGCAGGCACGGCTAGAAAACCTGTCCACGGGCAGCCGGTTAACGCTGTCGGCGTTAGAAACGCATGCTCTTGCGGACTCGTCCGAGACCCACAGTGCACACCCATTCACGGACAGAAGGTCCCCAAGCAAACGTTCCGCCTCCAGCCCACCGTCCCAACTACAGTTCCTTGAACGCAACGCTTCCTACAAAATAATTGCAAGCTGTTCGCTTCGGACTAAATTCACGTTGTAGGCACCGACTTTGTCAAAATGGTGTTGTCGCGGGCAGGCGCGGGGTTCTTTCCTTCTTCCCACCTTTTGGCAAACAGGTCGGGGGGCGGCAGAGTATCCCCCTCGGCCAAGATTTCTTTGACGGTGTCGACCACGCCGTCGTAAGAGGCCGCCGCGAAACGCGCGTAGTGGGCGCTTTTTCGCAGCGTCCTTCGGTCTCGGGGGCTAAGATCCACCCGGGGCCTGTTCCGTGCGGACGTTTTCGCCGTCCGCGATCTCCGGGCCAGGAGCTGGCGGTCGTGCATGGCTTTGACCATGAGGAAGTTCAGCGGCAGACGCTTCCCCTCTTCCGCGGATATTTGGATGTCCTGGCCGGCAATGCAGCAAAGTGGTGGTCGTTGCTAATTTACATGTGATCTCGGTGTGACGTATTTTATTCTCCCGGCGGTTTGTACCTGTGATGCCTGACTGAGTGACGTGGTAGTTCTTGATGCATCAATGCTCGCGGGGCCAACACCAGAGACGGACGGGGATGCTTCACGAGGGGGTTCGAGAGCGGCATCGCGATGGGCACTTGCGAGGCATGCGTCAGCAACAGCCCTGCCCAGCAATGTGATCGTGGAGATGTCAGATGGATACACCCACCAATTCGCGAACCATGAACAATTGCAACTGGTTTCCGCACCTCACTACCCGCGTCCCGCAAATCCTTGATCATGAGTCCCATGCTCTCCGCTCCGTCGGAAGGCACGAGCCACTCTGCGCGAGCGATGGTTGTAGAGAGGGCCGTCGGCGTTCTTTGAAAATTTCGTTTGCGGGCCAGATGAGTGCTATGCTACTACACAGCAGCAGCACTTTAAAAAACTTGGGGTTGAGACCTGGTGCGGGCTGGCCATCCTATACACTCATGTCTTTTCTTTTACGTATGCATACAGTAGCGGTCCTGCTGTACTCTGTATACCATGCACGATACCACTATTATAAATAGTATATGTAGCTGCACACAAGTTGAAGGCGACCACAAAAGTACATTATTCTATTTAAGATGACGTTGTCGACTTGGTACTGGTTTTCTTACTAGAATGTAGAATGTTCGGGAGTTGGATAGGAACGCTTCAAAGAGTTCTTGAAGAGCAAGGGGGTAACATCAGACATCAGACAGCACCCGATCTTCATCATTTGTTTGTTCCATCCATTAGTCCTGGAAGGAAGGCGGTGGGTTACAGCATACAGCGGTTTATTATTCCTTAAAACAGCGGTACAATAACGAGGTCCACGTTTGTTTGTCCAACCAAACAGCACTTGGGTCATGCTTCCCACACTGCCACAGCCCACCAACCACAACGCGCACCTCGTAAGCGAGAGTACACCTCTTGTGTCACCTGCCCCCACGAACGACGCAACCAACGCTCTACTAGGGCAATCACATGCATCCACCTTCGAGTTGCGCTGCAAGCCTTGTCGAGAGAGTTGTCTCATCGGGCTTGGGCTGCTGCTGGGCTCGCGCGGGTGCAAGATATGCAGCAGACAGCGCGCCCACCGGCACCAGCACCCTTAGCGAGCGGAGGCGGTTACTCATCCTAGCCGGACGCCCACTCCTCTTGTTTGTCCCTGTATCAAATCGCAAAGGATAGCTCGTCGTCCTCGGCGAAAACAAACACGCCAGACTTCCCAGTTGGTCGGTCGAGCTACCAGCACACGCAAGCACACGCAATGGAGGGAGAGCGGGGGGAAAAGGCAGCAGCGCCGAAAAAAAAAAATGGGTTCCGGAAGTTCTCCTTCTGAATTTGAATCCGAAGCTCGCGATTCCATTGGACGCCAAACTTTCGAAAAATAAAAAAAAAACAAGCGAGAGATGAAATCGGGCGCGGTGGGCGGTGGGTTCAAGGGTGCCACTGCGCGCACGACATCACAACCTTTGTGCCCACCTGCTCTCTCGCTGGCATTGAATCGAACAAGCCCTTTTCATCACCAAGGGAGTACCAAGCTAACCTCTGGGGGAACAGCTGTGCAGGTGAGCTATTTCATACGACACCCGGGAAGACAGCAGACGCGGTAAAAGAGAAAAGTGCGAAAGGTTGGCTTTGTTGATTTTTATGGGGACCGTGCGCGACTTGCCTGCCCGGGACACATGAAAGCGCAGCACAGAGCAGCCGGAGCGGTAGGAATAAAGCATGATGCACCTTTGCCTTAAGTTCCCTCCACCCCCCACACGCAGAATGGGCGTCACCGATGCCCGTCCAAGCGATTGCGAGTAGGTGGCGATAAACATTTGTCTGCTGTGGTTGTGCTCCAATGTTCCACCATCGGCCAATGATGCCCCGTTCATTGTTCTATCATGACTTCGTACAACAGCTGTCGACCGACTCCTATCTTCTCTCCGTCCTCCGACCAATGCCCTGCCATGTGCCATGACTACCACAAACTCTCCCTCTTCTCCACCCGATGCATTACCTTGCTGCCGCCCTGCCAGACAAGCTTTTTATTGGACCCATGTCTGATACTGCCAACAAGATGGGGAAAGATGCTGCCCGTGCGGCAGCAAATGATGTACCACACCAGCAGCTGCAACAGCAGCAGCAGCAACAGCTTGTTGACCAGCCTTCAGGAACTATTGCGAAAGAGCAACTTCTGTCTCAGTGCGAAGGAGGAATGACTCGGGTTCTCGGCAAGGAAGGTACGGGGAGTGCGTCTCTACGCCCTACCAGTGTTGAGAGAGCGAGATCGGCAAAGACTTTACGTAATTTATGGAGAAGGAAGTTTTCATTTTTTCTCCGTGGGCTCCTGCAGATCTTGGAGGTCTTACTGGATTCTCTACATGATCCGGATATCTATGCGTAACACTTTGCAACACTATTTGTTGCCCTCGTGCATCGTCTCTTCATCGAGAACGGGAGAGAAAGATCGGGGGGGGGGGGGCGGGGGGCACAGGCGCACTAGAGTATTGAAAGTCTTGTTGGGTAGTCGCACAAACTTGCACACGATGCACGAACGGCTCATGGTTTCGTGTTAATCCAACTGCGTCATGTACGCATGCCACCGCCTTCGGCAAAACAAACAGCCAAACCCGCCTGCGTCTCTAGCCTTGTTGCTTATCTACAGAGTACACGTATACATAGGCGGTGCTTAGCCTACCGGCTGGTGCCCCTCGGCATTTATCGTGCACACCACGAAGACGTGGTAGTCCGGCTAGAGCAGTGAGATGTGCTAAGTAGTTGTTTAGATACATGCGGGAAAGCGAGAAGGCAAAACGAACGGCACTCGATGGACATCAGCGATCGCCGGCGTGCCTTTGAACGTTTGTTTGTAGTCTACGACCCGTGCTCGAGATGGTGCTGCGTATAGCAGACGGGCGTGTTGGGGGATGGTGACGAGGGCGGTAAATCGACTCTACCCTAAATCTGACATGGTCAAGGGCATATTGATTCGAAACCCACCTTCCAGAGTACGGCGGAACTTATCGTGGTACCATCATTTTGCAGTAAGACGGTCGTTGGAAAGCCCAGCAGCTCTGTGTTGCTCGGGCCGTGCTACCGTGCTACCGAAGGTGGTGGCTGGGTACAGAAACTCCGCACAACATCTACAATAGATCCCAAACCAGACGTCCGACGCCGCACTCGCCGCGACGAACCCCCGTCCCCAATAAACTGCGGGTTGTTCAAAGCCTTATTCAAGGCAGCGATATGTTATCAATAGCGGCATGAGCTGTGCTGCCGGAGGTCCGCTGGAGATTGGGTCTGTGATCTGTGACGGAGAATGCACCTGCCGAAGATGAATAATGAACTTTTCAGACCGCAGCTGCACAGAGGTAGCCTTCGTTTGCACGTTTGCACAGCCCGAACAGCAGATCTGACGGTGGCAGCTAGCAGAGCAGTGCTCGTCCATGATACCCTCTACTTGTACAACAGCATTCATTTCAGGTCGGGACTCAGAGGACGTAAAGACGGGAAGACCTGTGTTGATCACCGGAAGGACCTGCTTTGTTGACCACCCGCCGTGTTGAATCTTTGTTGGCTTGAAATCTTCAATATCTTGTCTGGCATACAAATTGTGTTGACTTGAGACGTGGTGTGCGCAGGTGGGCTGCATTGCACGTGGTTAAGACAAGCCCAACCCCTGCTCTGTGCGACCCTCAATGCATCGTTTTCCACCCTTTCTGGGGTGTATCTTGTACATACTACGCGGCTTCAGGGCGTTCTTTCGGTCGTTTTCCGAATCAGTCCAAGCAAGTCACATCAGTCCGAATCAAGATGAAGCAGGTTTTTCTTGGGTTCTGGAAGGACAATAGAAGTATAAATCATCGAGGCCTACGGTTCGTTTCCCAGAATCTCAGAAAAATATTAGCCAAGGGCGGGGAGAACATGCCCACAATCTTCGCGCTGGTCTGGTTTTTAGCATTCGAACTCTGATTGGCGGAGTTGGGGGGAAACATCACACGTACCGCAAGTGTTCGGGTTGTGGCACGGATCGCCGACACCGCACGGGTCGGGGTCTTGGCACAGGGCACAGGGGGTGCGGGAACAAATCGGTTTCCAATTTTAATCATTGACATCGCACGTAAAATATTCGATGCACCCATCGGGACGCACATAAGCCATGCCCCACACCTATTTTTTACCGAAGGAACCACCCAAGCAAGAGGGACCTACATAGGCCTGCACAACCTAGCACCTACCCACGTCGACACCAATCTAGCACCTATCCAAGCAATACCAACCTAAAGATTATCCCATCAATACCAACCTAGCGCCAATGCCGACACACCAACCTAGAACTGAGCCACCCAGCGCCAACCTAGCCCCAATGCCGGCGCACCAACCTATTAGAACTGAACCACCCAACGCTAACCTAGGCCTGATGCCGGCACACCAACCTAGAACTGAGCCACCAAGCGCCAACCTAGCCCCAATGCCGGCACACCAATCTATTAGAACTGAGCCAGCGCCAACCTGGCACCTACTGGGTGGGTTTGGCGTTAGGGTTAGGGTTAGCGTTAGGGATTGTAGCCGATTTCATGTAAGTTGCTGGGTGGAGGGACAGAACACTGCGCCTGCCTGTAGTAGAGCGACAGGTAGAAGAAACGTATACATGTTCGTGACTCTCGTTCCTCACACAGGATTTTCGTCTGTAAAAAAGGTGTGGGTACATGGCTTCTATGCGTCCCTGTGGGTGCATATAATTTTCTGGATATCGCACGGGTACACAGGTATCATGCACTTCGCACAGGGGTGTGCAAAGATCCCAAAGAACCTCATACCTTTGGTGAAGTTGGGCGATACACGACGGTATCCAGCGTTTGTCGCGGGAAATTGCTGTGCCACGGGAGCTTGTATCATCGGCTCCACTGTGGTTCTTTGGCACCGTGATGATTTAATAGACCTATTTCAAGCAAGAGCATTGTTTTAACATTGTTATTACTATCGAAATCGTCAAACGTTGTGAACCGAGAGCGCGTGCAGCCACACGAGAGAGACCAAACGACCACAACCAACTATCAATGTCACGAAAAACAGGCAGGATACCGGGAAACAATGGGTATACCTGGCCAAGGACAGCTTAGGCCAATTGGTGCATCCCCCGTATGCCACGACCTGCGTCGTTTTCGTTCGTGGCACCAAACCACCCCTCCTCTACCGGCCGTAACCCACTGCAGTCATAGCGTTCTAGCGCCAACCTGCTACCAACTGGCCCACGTGAAAACTCTACTGGCAAACACCAGAAAGTTCGTTGTGTTATGATCCTGTTTTGCTGCAATATCGTACACACAGGTGCTGGTGTGTGGTCGCTGTGAATTATTCAGGATCGCATATATCGGAGTCTTGGTACGGGGGGGGTGCGTTCAAGACAGCCTGAAATCGCCGCTTTGTTAATATTCAGAATCGCACGGGTCGGAGTCATGGCACGGGGTGTGAGATATTGGTTCAGGACCAAATGTATTACTTCATTTCCCGCACATTTCTTGGCACGTACCCGCGTCTTGGCACCCCTGTGCGATAAACTCTGAGAGCAAAAACAATAATGCCAATGACCGCACAGTGTGCGAAGACCTGCGTGCTTACGGCACTATGTATGGCGATCCACTTTATCGTTCCTCATACATCAGCCCCAAGTATCTCTCCCTTCCTCGTCTGACCCCTTTCTCCGCAAGTTTCTGACGTAGCCCCCTGTTGGATCGGTCTGGAGCGATAGCTCGTGCGTGGACATAGCCCAACCTACTGTTCGAGGGTGGATATGGTAGGGGAAAGTTTTGTGCTTGTGCTGTTATGATGTTTTCAAAAAGATTGTTGTACATCATGCATTTTGCAGACCTACCAAAGGGTCGCCTAACCTCCGCTGCCCCCCCCCCCCCTAAAGTCGTAGAGGCAGTTGGAAAGGTGTACAGGTGGGGAAGACTTCGGTGTTGGGGATGCTGTTTGGGATGCCTGACACCCATGACTTCAACTCTAGATTGACGCAGGGAAGGATTAGCCGACAAGTGGAGGTTGTCTGCCAACGTTTCAAAGTGTACTTCAATGGCTAGCAACGGGGATAGTGAGCACCCAGTAGAGCGTAGGTGGGAGTGGGGGGTGGAGGAGCTCCCAGTAGTGGATCAGTACACGTATCTCGGAGGTGAGGTCGCAAAAGACTGTGCATGGAATGCAACACTTGTTCAAAATAGCAGAAAACGGGCAGAGCGCGAGTAGAGAAGTTGCACCCAAAACTCGCAAACCGGCACCTGGAATATCGAGGGGGTTCGACATTGACTGACGTGATACAATTGGAAACGGTAGGGCTAGAGGGGATCAAGAAGAACAAGTCTGTTGCTTGGCCGAGAGAAAAAAAATAACCTAACCAAAGACACCAAGGGTGAGGAGGGGCTAGAGATGTGTACGGAATGTTAATAGAAGGAATAGGTTTGAGGAGTACCTGCATGGGCAAAAGGATGCGGGGACAAGGCCGAAGGTCAAACTTAGGACTGGGGACAACAGCCTTCGAGAACGTAAACGAAGATTTAGGAAGGCAGACGAAGACGACAACAAGTTATGTGTGAATGCGGTTCCGAGTGCGAAGACCGGGTTCATGCTGTTGCACGATGTCCGTTTTACGAAAAAGGAGAGAGAAAGGTACATGGGTGCGCCGGGAAAAATGGAAGGGGGTCGCAGAGAGATATTTGAGGCATGGAATACCAGGAGAAGACGAGGGTTACACTGGGGCATAGGAAGTGCGTTGGAAAGGCAGTAACTGATATCGATTAGATAGATAGGGCGGACAAAACATATTTGAGCCACCTCTGGCTAAGTAGGTAGGAACGATTGGCCATCGGTGATCTGTCCTGTGGGAACGCGTGGTCAATGATCTAGGCGCTAAGGTGTGCAAAATATGTACGCCCCCCCCTCTCCCCAAAATGCTCGAAATGCAACGCGTTTGCAAAAGGGTTTCGTGCGGAGATCCCCTTCATGAAGGGTAACATCTCCCCCTCGTCTGTCGCGGACGATTCCCTCGTTCACGTTCGTGCTCAATTGATTTTTTTTGGTTTGGGTAAGACATATCTGCACCATGGCACATCGATTTTCCCCCTTTCCACCTCCCAGCCTGGTACTAGACTGCCTAGCCGGCGTACTTCACAATCAGCAAGAGTTATTTTGACACATGATGCATGCTACATGATGCCCTTCAACTCATTGGTCGGTTTGTATGAGACCTACGAAGATTTGAGGAAAACCTGAATACAAGTCCCTGTAACTGAAAGAAGGCGGTGTTCGTGCACGGCGTATGGCGGGTCGACTTGATTGGTCACGACATAGCAGTGGCGATACAGCCAGGATGAAAACGCCCGTCCTGAAGTAGATGGCACTGGTAAATATACCTGTGTCGGTTCGGCCTACTGTGTCAGTATACTGGGGACAGAGCGCAGTGTCGCAAGTCGGCCGTGTTTGTTCTTCAGCAAGCCTCTCCGCTCGCTGCCACTGTTGCACAAATGCAACACCGTTCATTTATCACCCCTTTCTGAGGTTGCATTCGAGCTCAATCATCATTCAGCGGCAGCGGCACGGACAGTACAAAATAAATAATACTGACCCGAAAGAGTTTGCGTGTCGGAGGGCGTACAGCTCTGTTGCTGGGCCACCTCATGATATTTTGTTGATGCTTTTCAAGAAAAAGTGAAACGTCACGCATCAAATTTATTCCGGATGCTGGGGTAGAGAATGATAACCCTCTCTTTCACACCTTTCGAGAACCAGTTCCACCGAGGAGCTTTCCTTGGCACAGTCGAAGGAACGAAACTATCAGCACATAGCAGAGGTGTCGGTGCTTTTGCTTTTGCACGTTGTACTGGTCCCCTTCTCTGGCTGGGGCGTTCCATGTGATTTCGAAAGAAGAGCTGACGCATTTGAAAACACATCGAGTTGGTACTGAAAAACCACAGACCCGGGAGGTTTTTGCTGTGGCGGCGTGGCCTAGCGACGGACCCGGAAATGACTCCGGTCTTGCAGTTTTATTTCTTTGTTGCGATACATATGACACTCGCGGTGGGCCCTTCCTGATCCTTGTGTTACATCTCGTAGTTCCTGCTTATCGAATGGCCACGACTTTTGACAGCAGTTCGATCTCGGGTTTTCGGGGTAAATGGTGGGTGTTTTGCTCGGTTGTGGGTTTTGCGAATTTTATGGCCCTACTTGCCACACCAGGATGGGAAAACATGTTGCGCTGATCGTCATTTTTTGTACTGCGATTTGCTATCCTTTGGATGACTCTGCTGTGGGTATGTGATCGCAAAATATCTGGGCCAAAACGTTGGAGTAGGTTAGTTCGAAAGACGCACAAGTTGTCCCGGCACGTCCATTTGCATGCGCATATTGCACTGCTATTTTTACGATCGCGGTATACCTTCTCGCTTACCCTCCTCCGCCCATGCCCCATCCACCCGTCCCCCCCCCCCCCCCCCCTGTCTGTCATGTCTCTCCTGCGACACAGGCATGCCTAAACTGCCTGAGTCCGAAGACAGCAGCGCCAAGGTTGACTTTAACTCCTTCAGCTCTTCGGCGGGCGTCGGGGCCACGCTCAACGCCACCGTCGTTACCGCCGGTCACGAACGCCCTGAACCCTCCAAGATCGCAGTCTCCAACGACTCCGCCTCGTGGTCAAGCAGCCGCCTCACTTCGCCGCCGCTGCCACCGCCACCGCCAGCGTACGACGACACCCTGTCAATGCCGCTCTCCCCGAGGCGTTACCATGTGAGCGCCGCAGCTCCCAAGCCTGCTCCAGCCACCGCTGGCGATCTTGCCACTGCTGCTCCCCCGTCATGCGCTGTCGCGCGCGGCATGTCTGAAGCGACCGACAAAACGAATCCGTTGTCTCCGTCTACTTCACCACGTCATGAGCAGCCGGGTTCGTCTCCAGAGTTTCGCATGACGATGTCGTCTGGGGCAGCCGCCACGATGCCAGCTCCCACCCGCGCTGCGGCTGGTGCGGCGGCCGGTGCGGGGGGTGTCGTGCCCCCGCCCCTGCCCCATCGGGCGACCGTTCTTCCTGCTTTGGAGAAAACGGATGAGCGCGGTGTTGCAGACGCGACCAAGGACAGTGGCGACCTCGCTGCTTCGACGGACCAGTCGGACGAAACCCCGAGCAACATCGTCCAAGAGGTGGCCGAAGACATGGGTGAGGGCGTGGCCGACATGATGCAGGCCATTCGAGGCGTGTTCGGCAGGGGGAAAAGTGACGACGGCGATGATGCCGACGCGACACCACCACCGCCGCAGAAGGTGGTCTACGGTGGTGGTGGCGACAGTGGCACCCCTGAACAGAGAGATTTTCCTGTTTCCGCAGTCCTCAGTCGAGGTGAGGCATTAGCGCTGCCGCACGGCCTGTTGTGCTTGGCTGGCGGCAGCACTGGTAGAGAGCGAGAGCACCTCAAACGTTGTTCTTGCAACGCCACCCCACTCCAAGCCTCGCCAGGAGGAAATGATGTTTTGCTATAACCCCATCGACGTTCCCTCGCCCCGTTCCCCCCTGTTCCTTCTGTAATGGTGGCAAAAGTTCCCATCCGTCGTGATAGTCAGTACAATCACGCCTCAAAGCCCGATCGAAAATATTGCGATAGTAGCCCCGCCCCCACACATTTTTGATTCACGTCCCCCATTGTCATGAACCGGAGCACACTATTTCACCTCGCTAACAATAACGGTGACACCACCGCGACATTAATACTCGCTACTTCTAGTATTGTAGAGAGCACTGGTTCGTGGTCGACCTCGTTAGATCAATCGCAGCAATAAGTAGGTGACACTCGAGTCCCAGCTGCATGTGCGGTTCCTTCTTGTTGACCGAAAATAATTCTTTTGCCGAAGTGTCCCCGCCTTTGTACACGCCAGTCTTTTTGGAAAATATACGTACAATCACAGAGAGACTAGATGTGTACCCGTTTGAAGTATAACCACAATCGAAGGGTGTGTGTTGAAGTCTTTCACGGTGAGCGGGGCAAAAACGGCCGGATATTGTTGTTGTCTTTCTTTGAATAACCGTTCCAATCTCTCTACCGAGCGCCTTCATCTGGCCGTTCTGATCAAACTGGATACTGGGCTTAATTTTCTTCTTTGTCACAGAAAACAAAAGTCATCAGGCTCAAGCCTTGGGGACGAACGTGCTGAGACGCTGCAATGGTACATCCAGCGTGTGAGGAGCTCTGTTGATTCGTGCTCTTATTTTCGCGAGAGGTGTTTGTAAGTTTAAGTTTCGTCTTCGGGACACAAAACTAGCAGCAGCAAGACAAAGTTTCAGGCTCGTTCGACCTTTTCTAGCCAAGACACAGTCATGAGAGCGACGTTGGTACAGCCGTGACATTTTTCTTCGTTTTTCCCCCAAGTGGCTGAATAAACTGCAGAGAGAACAGGTAGTAAGTAGAGTCGTTGAGTCCACGTGTCTTAGACCATGTCCTCGTAGAGCTCGCCCCGGTGGCGATACACTATCTATACGCGTAGAACACGCCGTCCTTAGTCTCGTCTTCGCAGCTAGGAGTGACGCGTTGAGGACTTTGCACTCGATTCTAACTCCCGGACCACAGCAGTCCTCGATCATTTCTGTTCGATGTCAATTTTCGGTTGTGTGTTCCTATCATCCAAATGCCTGCGAATCGCCGTCGCAAATACGGTATTTTCCACCAGCCAATACGTTTATACCACGCTCACATACCAGTTTTCATCAATCAGCCTGTCTTTGTAGTTGTGCATACCCCATGAAAAGAACGCACCTCGTCACTCTACCTCGGGGTGTCATCCGCCGCAATATTTCGAGAGCGTACGTAGGCCCTACGCGAAGAATCACTGCAAACTCTCTGCTTCGGCTGCGACGTGCCAGTGTTCGAAAGCGATGATAAAAGCCGCACTCCGGCTCGAAGGAACCAATAAACCGGAAAACATCCATACCTTATTCGAAATTGCCAAGATATTCGCAATGCTCAACCGCGCCTGAGCCTGCGTAACCCCCCGTCCCTTATCATAGCCAAAGTGGCCTTCCGAAAGTAACGCATTACTATGTCGCCCTCCCCCCCCCCTCTTCCGTCCTACCTCTCCCTTTCCGCCATCCCTGTGTCTGGTAGTCGAGTCTCCGGAGCCGTCCTCGTCCTCTTCCGCGCCCTCTCCCGTGCACCTCGACGGAGGCGCGGCGTTCTCCCGCGTGTTCGGTGCCCTGAAGGCTGCGGGGGTGGCCACCGACGGTGACAGCAGCACGGAGATGGGCGACGAGAAAGAGCAAGACGACGAAGCCGGTAAGGGGGAGGAGGAAGAGGAAGAAGACGAGGAGGAGGAGGAAGAGCAACCGAAGGGAGAGGAAAAGGAGGACCTCGGCAGTTCGGCCGTCTCAAGGCTGCGCCAGATGTTCGAACGCTCGGACGGGAAGAAGAGGGCGATCCTGGAGGCCGGCCCAATCCCCGGGCAGGCGGTTTCGACTATCGGTGAATCTACCGGCGAAGACGAAGCTGCCGGGGAGGCGACGGGTGCGACGGGATCACCACAAGCCTCCCCGAAAGCTGGAAGCAACTCGGCGGAAGAGGAGGGGGCAAACGCCGCGGGGCTGGCGGCCGAGAGACCGGCAGCATCTGCGGCGTCCGGCTTTGGGGTCTCGGTCCACAAGTTCTTCTTCGGGTCTCGGACTAAGAAGGACGCCGCGCCGAAGGCTGCCGAAGAGCCCACTCCTCTAGCGGTTGCCGATGGAGCGGTGGTGGAGCCCTTGGGCGTGGCCGGGCAAAAGGAATCGTCAGAGACGGGACCGTTTGGCGACACGAAGCAGGCAAAGCTCGGAGGTTTGCCGGCCGAGTCGAGCACGAGCACTCAAGCTGTTGCACCGGCCGTGGAACAAACCGTGCTCCTGGCGGCGAAGGACGTCTCCTCTGTACCGGCAGCGATTGTCGACGTGGACTCGACACCTCAGCTTGGCGGGGCGGCGTCATCTGCCAGCGTGCACCACTCGTCGACGGAACCGGCAATCTCGTCTGGTGCTGCTCAAGACAAAGCTGGCGATCGTACAGGCGAAGAGATCGCTGTCGACGTCGTGGCGGTGGAGGAGTTGGCACCGGTAGCTGAAAAGGAGTCCCGACAGAACCCACCAGGAATTGTGGGGGCCCCGGCGGTGGTGGGAGTAGCCGGGACGGCAGGTCAGAGCGAAAAGCCTGCCGCCGACATGTCGATGCTGAACATGGCTCAGGCCTCCGCTGTGGAAGGTGCCGTGCATCCTGATGTGCCGGAAGAAAGGATTGTCCCTGAGGCCGCTGAAACGACCGTGACTGCGGTGGAGGCACCGACGGCAAAAGCCTATGATGGAGAGGCCACCCATGCCGCTGCTGTTATCGCGGCGCAGACCAAGGAGAAGATTGGCGCGTTTGAAGTGGCTCAGGTCAAGTTAATCGAACCAGAGATACCTGCGGTGGACCCGCCGGTGCCTTCTGATGTCCATGCAGTTGTGGCAGAAGGTGTGTCAGGTCCGTGTGCGACTGTGGGAGACGAGTTGCCAACGTTAGGAGGAGTGGGACAGACGACAGGGGCGTTACAAGACACTCGAGACGAAGCACCGCTCCAGGTGAAAGAGAAAGGAGTAGGCTGCTCCTTCAGTGCAACTTAATGCCCGCATGCATGCACTCGGGTGCACTTCAGTATCTTGCGGACCGGCAGGACTTGATACGGGGACTTCCTGGGCAATGTTTTCAAGATTGGTGAATCGTGTTCTCAGCTGGCTGAAGGCCGTCTGGGCCTTCCCACCAGAGCTCGCCGGCCAGTATTCGTTGCCTTACTACACTATTATATCCCCACGCCCAAGAGACTTGTTGTCGTCGTTGTTGCTTCTTGATTATGCTGTTGGTTGTTGCTGCTGCTGCTGCGGTTTTCTTTGATGTCTAGCCATTATCTTTCGAAATGCCGAACGTCTCCCGATAAAACTCCCCATTGGTTATCTATTAGAAGGAGAACCCAGCGGCCAGAATCGAAGCATTTCTGGGGCACACTGTTTTTCGTTGTAAGTTGCGCACTCCAATAGTTCTTTCGCTCGGCACGCCACCCACCATGCCCAACTCTCCCTTTTATGGGGCCCTCTCCTTGGCGTCCCGTTGATGCTTTCTCTGTTGATGGTCGTCACAGATTTCTGCTCTTAAACTCTCTCTCGTTTTCTCCCGTTCTTGCACCGTCCTTGTCACAGGGAGCCAACGGCGAGCAGCAAACGGTTGTGGCAGCTGTGGAAGACGCAACGACCGCTGGGGACAAAGATGAACCGTATGTTACTGCGGCGGAAGAGGAGGGGCCGCAGGATGGAGACCTCGCGCCGCTCTCTTCGGCCACGTTCGACTTTTCTTCACCCACCACAGCGACGAACGACGGGCCTTTGGTCGAACCTAGCGGGAATGTACCGGCGATTCGCGAGGTCGCGCCGCCACCGGCGATAACCGAGGGCATGGTCGCATCTAGCGGGGATGTACCGGCGCTGGAGAAGGCCGCGCCGTCACTGGCGGCACCCAAAAACATGTCGTCTCCGGATTCCGATTGCGGGGTAATCGCCCCCTCGAGGGCCGGTCCTCTTCCCGAGGTCGCGGCGAAAGCGCCGGACACGGCCAAGATCGGCGGATCGCCAACGAAGACCGTTGTCGACCAGCTCGCTCCGGGTGGTGTGGAGGAGGCGCTGTCGGAGGAAGGAGAAATCGAGCATCAAACTCCTGCCCCCAAGCAGGAAGACGCGCCCATCCTGGCGAGTGCGCCCTTCAATGGTACTGCCGTGAGCGAGCTGGAAGTTTCAGCTGTACAAGCACCGGGCAAGATGTCTCAGGTGCAAAGAACGGAGCAGGCGGCATCGATGGTCGAGGATGTTGTCGCTGCTGTGGGCCAGGTGAGGTCATGTACGGGTTTCTTGTTGCATGTGGGGTGGGGCAGGCTGCTTGCGTGTCGAGCGGTGGTACATATGTCTTCGCTGAGAGGTCTGCCTGTTCGTGCGGACAGTGTTCCATCACACAAGTTCCACGCCCAAACACCGACGTCGTTCCAACTCAATGGCCAGCGTGATCGATACCAAACGAACAGAGTCACTCACAAAACACTGAACAAGAACACTAAAACCAAGCACAGGCACACAATAGCTAGATTGTCTTCTATCAGACGAACTCATAACGCCTTCAAACGCCATGAACTACTGATCGACCAAATTCCACCACGGTCAATCGGCTGGGATTTCAGTACTGCCGGCGAAAAGGAGGATGGCGGTGATGGCATGAAGGGGATTACATCTTTGGCTACCCAAGGACTGTTGTTTTTCACTCACGCGAAGTATTATCAATACATCGCATAAACTCTTCCCGTGCGCACGCACAAATGGCTTTCGAAGGAGACTGTTGTTTTGCACTCACGCGAAGTCTTATCAATACATCTCATAAACCCTATCCGTGCGCACACACAAAGACACCCCGTTATACCTCCCACGTTTTGTCCACAATTGGTGGCATACCGTATAGATAGATCCTCAGGCTATAATAGTTGCTGTGGTTGACAAAATAATTAGCTATTTACCCGATAGACAGCAAATCATTGGTTGCAGTGGTCAAGGTATTGTGGGCAGTAAATGAGCTCGCAGCTTCAGGAAACGAGGCGAAAAGCCCCACGGGGACAGGGGACGCTATGCTTTGCCGGAGTTCCAAAGCACCAGATAGGCGTGGACAACATCGGGTCTTGCGTTCACAGTATGAAATCGAGCGCCCTCGACGGAGTGATCCTTCAAATCCCGTCCACAGCACTGGCTTCGGAAAGCGAAGCTTTTCTGCGTGTGCTTTGTGAACGGCCCAAATAACGTGTCTCGCTTGTGAGTCTGTGCCACCCTGAATATCTTCCGTGCAACCTTGGCAACCTCTCTGCCTCTCTCTCTCTCTCTCTCTCTCTCTCTCTCTCTCTCTCTCTCTCTCTCTCTCTCTCTCTCTCTCTCTCCCTCTCTATCTCTCTGTGAACCATCAATATTCGATCTCCACGTCAAAACTTCTCATCCTACGACAACCCGTATTTTCAGGAGAGCGATATCGCGCCCATCGAGGCTGCGGGGGTCATTCCGGCGGAATCGCAAGCCAAGCCTATGGCAACGGTGGAGAAACCGAGCGAGGACAAGGAGGTGAACGTAACAGACGCCACCCCCATCCTCAGTACTGTGGCGAGGCTCCGGTTGATGTATGAGAAAAAGAAAGTGAAGCGACCCCCCGTTTCACTTTCGACGCGTAAGGTGGAGAAGGACGGAGCGACAGAGCCGATCCAAGTTCCCGGCGAGGTTACATCTGCGGCGGCGGACCCTGCTCCGACCGTTGCCGCTGACGACGTTGCTGCCCCAAGTCCTGGGGAGAACACCACCGCCCCCGATATCACCGAGGGGGACACGACCGATGGGAACGTGCGCGAACCTACTGAGGAACCGGATATCGCTCGAGACGAAGAGCCGGTCAAGGCCATGGATCCTTCTGCGATGGAGACAAAGGTTGAGGGTCCCTTCCCCGAGTCAACAACGGAGAGAGTTATCCCCAGGATAATTGGCAGCGGGCGTGACCGTCCCGCAGTCCTGCCGAAGGACGATACACCGTCGGACAAGGCCGAGGAGGGACCTCCTGCTGCCGTGGCTGGTGATGTAACATGTGCATCTGGCGATGAATCACCAAGCTTAGCCATCCTGCACCCCGAGGCGCGGCCATCCTACGGCGATGCCACTCAACCTGCAACGGAGGCTGCCACGGGATTGATAGCGACCATCCAATCTTCTGGTGGTGGTGACGCAGACACGTCATCGGCGCGCCTCGAGGACAATTCCACCCCGGTGAGCATGGGGACACCGGGGGCACTGAACGAAGATGGTGCTGCGGGCGAAGCGACGATCGAGGCGAGTGTCAACATTCTCTTGTAGGCGAGAAGGCAGAACGGCTGTTGGATGTTGTTCGTCTCGTGTCCAGTGTGATGCGGTTTGTTGTCCACACTTGGTGTGCTTTTTTCCGGCCGTTGAAGGCCAACGCGCGTCCTTTGTCTTGTCCTCACCAGTGGGATGCTGGTACCAGTTGGTGATGTCCCCGCTGTCGCTCTTTAAAACCCTTCGACCGTGTACATATTTCTGCAGGACGTCGGTGGCGCACCCTACGAGCAACCCACTTCGGTGGCAGCAAGAGACGCTCCGATCGATGTTGTCCCGGGGCCTGCCGTTGCCGACCCCGCTGATTCTGTGACAACCAAACAGAGACCAAAGAAGGCAGACGGCGAGACCGCCGGGGACGTTCCGTCGAGCACGGCTGAAGATGTGCATGCCACTGAGAAGGCGCCGGTAGTGGCGGGGTCGGTGTCCGCGCTAATATCAGCGCTCGAGGAGAGTTCGGCGGTGCCATCGGCGGAAGAGGCGGCCGCCCCAGTCGTGGGCGAGGTACTGCAGTCTGCCACCGACGACCGTTCTCCTACAGTTCCTGCGGAGGCGACGTCCGTTGTGGACGGTGCATCCGTGGGCGTTGAATCGGCCGCCGTGGACCCTGCTGTATCCGTGGACAAGACGGCGGCCCCGATTTCGAGCGTATCAGGACCAAGTCCGGCTGTCGTAGACGAGGTACCCGAACCGGCGGCGGCGGCCGAGGTCCCATCGAGTACCGGCGAGGTCACGGAGGAGCCAGAGGGCACGAAAGCCGACGGCTTGCCGTGCTCGACGTTGGTTGGAGAGGCAAGTGCTGCGTCCATCGCCGTCGATGAGCCGGTCCTGTCTGGCCCAGGTGATGTGGTGCCGGAGGCTGTGATGGACGTGGCGACGCCTGTGTTGGAAGTGGAGCCGGTGGCAGAGGTGGGCGAGGTAGCGGCCACGAGCTCTGATGCTGGTGCTGAGGAGACGGACTCGTCTATGCCAGCGCTCGTGGACGATTTGTCTCCAGCGAGAGAGGAGGAAGCAGAGACGACTGAGGTGGATGGCGGTGCGGGCGAAGCACCGATCGAGGTGAGTTTGTGAGGTGGTTTGGGTAGAGGTCAGGCTTGGTGGGTTTTGGACGTGGTGAATCAATAGGGAAAGCGGGTGAGGCGATGTGTAGCCATCGTTGGGCCGGTAATATTGATGTTGCTAAGCCATTCGGCATCAACTGAAGACGACGAAGTAGTTTGATGATTGCCGTGCTAAACACCGTCTTTCACTAGCGGCTGTATCCTGTAGCTCCTGTTCACTAGTGAGATGGGACCCACTAGCACTTGACGTCCTCGTTCTCCCTGCTGTCGCTCTGTTGGACCGTGTACGTACGCATTTGCAGGCCGTCGATGGCGCACCCTCCCAGCAACCCACTTCGGTGGCACTAGAAGACGCCCCGATCGATGTTGTCCCGGGAACCACTGTGGCGGAGCCGTCTGTGTCCGTGGCGGCTGAGGAGAGACCAAAGCAGGCAGACAGCGATACCGCTGGGGATGTGGATGTCACTGAGAAGGTGCCCGTGGCGGCGGGGTCGGTGTCCGCATTGGTGTCGGCGCTCGAGGAGAATTCGGCGGCGCCATCGGAGGAAGAGACGGCCGCCCCCGCCGTGGATGACGTACGGCCGTCGGCCACAGACGACCGTTCTCCTACAGTTCCTGTGGAAACGGCGTCCGTCGTAGTCGATGCATCCGTGGTCGTTGAGGCGGCACCTGTGGACCCTGCTGTATCCGTGGAGGATGCAGCGGCCGTGGTGTCGAGCGTATCAGGACCAACTCAGGCTGTCGTAGACGAACCCGAACCGGCGGTGGCGGCCGAGGTCCTATCGAGTACCGGTGGGTTCACGGAGGAGCCAGAGGGCACGAAAGCCGACAGCTTGCCGTGCTCGGCGCTGGTCGCAGAGGCAAGTGCTGCGTCCGTCGCCGTCAATGAGCCGGTCCTGTCTGGCCCGGATGGTGCGGTGCCGGAGGCTGTGGTGGACGTGGCGACGCCGGTGTTGGAAGTGGAGCCGGTGGCAGAGGTGGGCGAGGTAGCGGCCACAAGCTCTGATGCTGGTGCTGAGGAGGCCGACCCGTCTATGCCAGCGCTCGTGGACGATGTGTCTCCAGCGGGACCGGAGGAATCAGAGGCGGCGGACTTGGATGGTGGTGCGGTCGAGGCGCCGATCAAGGCGAGTGTGTGAAGTGTTTTGGTAGGGGTCGGGCTAGGCGTATTTGAAAGGTTATACATCAGTGCTCAAACGTGAGCGGTTATTACGATGTGTAGTCGAGATTGAGAGTTTGATGTGAAGAAGCTGTTCGACATCAACGTCGACGAAGTAGTATGAAGATTGCCGTGCTAAACCCCGCCGTTCACGCCATCGGGTGTATCCTGTGGCTCCTGCTTGCTAGTGTTGTGATACCAACCAGTACCTGATACCCTCGTCCTTGTCGCACTGTGGGACCGTGCAACTACGCGTCCTGCAGGACCTTGAGAACCAACCCCCCGAGCAACCCGCTTCGATGGCAGCCGGAGACGTCCCGATCGATGTAGTCCCGGGGGCTGCTGTGGAGGAGCCGCCTGTGGTCGTGATGGGTGAGGAGACACCGAACCAGACAGACAGCGAGGCCGCCGGAGACGTTCTGTCGAGCACGACTGGGGATGTGGATGCCACTGAGAAGGCGCCGGTGGCGGCGGGGTCAGTGTCGGCGCTGGTATCGGCGCTGGAGCAGAGTTCGGCGGCGCCATCGGAGAAAGAGGCGGCCGCTCCAGTCGCGGATGAGGTACGGCCGTCGGCCACCGACGACGCTGCTACTACAGCTCCTGCGGAGGCGACGTCTGTTGTAGGCGATGCACCCGTGGGCATCGAATCGGCTCCTGCTGACCCTGCTGTGTCCGAGGAGGACCCTGCGGACGCGATGTCGAACGAGCTAGAACCAAGTCCGGTCGTGGTGGACGATGTATCCGAACCTGTGGAGACGGGCACGGTCCCGTCGAGTACCGGCGGGGTCCCGGAGGAGCCAGAGGGTGCGGAAGCCGACGCCATGCCATGTTCGGCGTTGGTTGTGGAAGCGACTACTGTGCCTGTCGCCGAATCGGTTCTGTCTGGCCCGGGTGATGTGGTGCCGGAGACTGTGGTGGACGTGGCGGCTCCGGTGTTGGAAGTGGAGCCGGTGGCAGAGGTGGGCGAGGTAGCGGCGACAACGTCTGGTACTGATGCTGAGGAGGCAGACCCGTGTATTCCACCGCTGGTGGACGGTTTGTCTCCAGCGGGAGCGGAGGGAGCAGAGGCGGCGGAGTTGGATGGTGGTGCGGTCGAAGAGCCGATCGAGGCGAGTGTGTGAAGTGTTTCCGGTCGAGGTTATACTTAATTGGCGAGATTTGGACGTTTGGCGTCAATGTTGACACCTGAGCAGATGGTACGATGTGCACTCAGGATTAGGCCGGTAAGAAGAATGCAGACGTTCGACATCAGGCTATGACGACGAAAGTAGTTCGTTGGTCGCCCTTCTCAACGTCGTCGTTCACGCTATAGCTGTCGTATCGCGTGGCTCTCGCTCGCTAATGTTATTGTATACATCGGTGCTTGACATGCTCGTTCTCCCGCCTGTTGCGCTGTGGGACCCTGCGTGTATGTTTTGTTTAGGACATCGGTGGCACACCCTCCGAGCAACCCGCATCGGTGGCAGCGGACGACGCCCCGATCGATGTTGTGCCGGAGACTGGTGTGGTGGAGCCGTCTGTGTCCGTGACGGCTGAGGAGACGCCGAAGCAGACTGACGGTGAGATCGCTGGGGACGTTCCGTCGAGTACCGGTGAAGATGTGGATGCCACTGAGGAGGCGCCGGTGTCGGCGGGGTCAGTGTCGGCGCTGGTGTCGGCGCTCGAGGAGAGTTCGGCGGTGCCATCGGCGGAAGAGGCGGCCGTCCCAGTCTTGGATGAGATACTGCCGTCATCCACCGACGACGGTTCTCCTACAGCTCCTGCGGAGACGACGTCCGTTGTAGACGATGCATCCGTGGTCGTTGACGTTGCGGCCGTAGAGCCTGCCGTGTCCGTGGAGGATCCTGCGGCTGTGGCGTCGAGCGGTCCCGAACCATGTCCGACCGTCGTAGACGAGGTACCCGAACCGGCGGTGACGGACGTGGTCCCGTCGAGTGTGGAAGCCGACGATGGGCCATCTTCGGGAGTGGTTGAAGAGGCAAATGCTGTCACGGTGGAGGAGCCGGTGCTATCTGGCACGGGTGATGTGATGCCAGAGGCTGTGGGTGACCTGGCGACGCCGGTGTTGGAAGTCGAGCCGGTGTCGGAGGTTGACGAGGTAGCAGCCACGACGTCTAGTACTGATGGTGGCGATGCAGACCCATCTGTGCCAGCGGTCGTGGACGATTTGTGTTTAGCGGGAGCGCAGGAATCCGAGGCGGCGGAGTTGGATGGTGGTGCAGGCGAAGCGCCGATCGAGGCGAGTGTGTGAAGTGGTTATAGTAGCGGATTGGCCAAGCGATACTTGGAGGTTCTGCACTAATCAATGTGGAAATGTGGGCGAGCATGGTGATTGGCAATCAATATTTTGGCGGTTGTGTTGACATGGTGAACCCGTTCGACATCGGCCTTCGGCGGACAGTGTTTCGTTGGTGTCCTTCTCAACACTGCTGTCGTTTGCACTCGCCGTTGTATCGTTGTGGCTCGTGGTGACTAGTGCTAGGGTATCCACTAGCGCTTGACATTCTCGTTCTTCCGCTGTCGCTCTGCTGGATCCTGCATGTACGCGCGCGTTCTGCAGGTCGTGGGTGGCGCAACCTCCGACCAACCCACTTCGGTGGCAACGGAAGACGCCCCGATCGATGTTGTCCCGGTGACTGCCGTGGCGGAGCCGTCTGTGCCCATGACGGCTGAGGAGACACCGAAGCAGGCAGACGGCGAGACCACCGGGGACGTTCCGTCGAGCACCGGTGAAGATGTGGATGTCGCTGAGAAGGCGCCGGTGTCGTCGGGGTTGGTGTCCGCGCTGGTATCGGCGCTCGAGGAGAGTTCCGCGGCACCACCAGAGGGAGAGGCGGCCGCCCCAGTGGTGGATGAGGTACTACCGTCATCCACCGACGACGGTTCTCCCACAACTCCTGTGGAGGCGACGTCCGTGGTAGACGATGCATCGGTGGTCGTTGAAGCGGCCGCTGTGGACCCTGCGGCTGCGGCGTCGAGCGTGCCAGAACCAACTCCGGCCGTCGTGGACGAGGTACCCGAACCGGCGGAGGTGGAGGTGGTCCCGTCGTGTTCCGGCGAGGTCACGGAGGAGCGAGACGGCGCTGCAGCCGACGACGTGCCATCTCCGGCGTTGGCTGCAGAGGCCACTGCTGCCGAGGTCGCCGAGCCGGTCCTGTCTGGCACGGGTGATGTTGTGCCGGAGGCTGTGGTCGTGGCGGCCCCGTTGTTGGAAGTCGAGCCGGTGTCAGAGTTGGGCGAGGTAGCGGGGACGACACCGGTTATTGGTGGAGACGACGCAGACCCGTCTATGCCAGCGCTCACGGACGGTTTACCTTCAGCGGGAATGGAGAAGGCAGAGGCGGTGGAGTTGGATGGTGGTGCTGTCGAAGCGCCGATCGAGGCGAGTGTGTGAAATGGTTGTAGTAGCTGTTAAGACTGTTTGGGTGATTTTTGGAGGTTGTACGCCAAGGTGAAAATGTGTGGGAACGTGGCGATTTTGGGTCAAGATTGGGCCGTTCCTGTGGAAGCGATGAAGACGTTCGACATTGGCCAACGACGACGACGTAGCTTCTGTGGGTTGCCCTTTCAACCCCCTCGTTTATACTACCGGTTGGTGTCCGTGGCTCTCTATTTCCATGGTATGCCGCGGCGTGACGTCCTTGATCTCCCGCTGTCGCTCTGTTGGACCCTGTACGTAAACTTTCTGCAGGTAGTCGGTGGCGCAACCTCCGACCAACCCACTTGGGTGGCAGCGGAAGACGCCCCGATCGATGATGTCCCGGTGACTGCCGTGGCGGAGCCGTCTGTGCCCGCGCCGGCTGAGGAGACACCGAAGCAGGCAGACGGCGACACCGCGGGGGACGTTTCGTCGAGTACCGGTGAAGATGTGGATGTCGCTGAGAAGGCGCCGGTGTCGGCGGGGTTGGTGTCCGCGCTGGTATCGGCGCTCGAGGAGAGTTCGGCGGCACCACCAGAGGGAGAGGCGGCCGCCCCAGTGGTGGACGAGGTACTACCGTCATCCACCGACGACTGTTCTCCCACAGCTCGTGTGGAGCCGACGTCCGTTGTAGACGATGCATCGGTGGTCGTTGAAGCGGCCGCTGTGGACCCTGCGGCTGCGGCGTCGAGCGTGCCAGAACCAACTCCGGCCGTCGTGGACGAGGTAGCCGAACCGGCGGAGGTGGAGGTGGTCCCGTCGTGTTCCGGCGAGGTCACGGAGGAGCGAGACGGCGCTGCAGCCGACGACGTGCCATCTTCGGCGTTGACTGCAGAGGCCACTGCTGCCGAGGTCGCCGAGCCGGTCCTGTCTGGCACGGGTGATGTTGTGCCGGAGGTTGTGGTGGACGTGACGGCCCCGTTGTCGGAAATCGAGTCGGTGTCAGAGGTGGGCGAGGTAGCGGCGAAGACGTCTGGTACTGATGCTGAGGAGGCAGACCCGTCTATGCCAGTACTGGTGGACGATTTGTGCGCCGTTGAGCCGGAGGAAGCAGAGACGGTGGAATTGGATAGTGGTGCTGTCGAGGCGCCGATCGAGGTGAGTGTGTGGAGTACTTTTGTTGTATTTTGCCCACCAATTGTTGGGTATTGTTGATCGAGGTGGAAACGAATGCAGGTGTTGCAACGTGAAGAAGGCATCGGGCCGTTCCTGTGGAAGTTATGCAGACCTTCGATATCGGCGAATGACGACGTAGGTTTTGTGGGTTGCCCCTTTAACCCCCTTGGTTATACTAGCGGTTGTATCTCGCGACTCTCCAGAACAATGTTCCATCAGACCTTGACGTCCTCTTTTTCCCGTTGTCGCTCTGCTGGCCCTTTTCGTACAATTTCTGTAGGATCTCGAGGTCTCACCCTCCAATCAACTAAGTTCGGGTTCGGCCGGAGACGCCCCGATCGATGCCGTCCTGGTGACTGCCGCGGCTGAGGAGACACCAAAGAAGGCAGACGGCGAGACCGCCGGGGACGTTCCGTCGAGCATGACCGGAGATGTAGATGTCGCTGAGAAGGCGCCGGTGTCGGCGGGGTTGGTGTCCGCGCTGGTATCGACGCTCGAGGGGATTATCGCGGCGCCATCGGAGGAAGAGGCGGCCGCTCCAGTCGCGGATGAGGTACTACCCTCGGCCACCGACGACGCTGCTACTACAGCTCCTGCGGAGGCGACGTCCGTTGTAGGCGATGCATCCGTGGGCATCGAATCAGCTCCTGCTGACCCTGCTGTGTCCGAGGAGGACCCTGCGGACGCGGTGTCGAGCGCGCTAGAACCAAGCCCGGTCGTGGTAGACGAGGTACCCCAACCTGCGGAGACAGGCACGGTCCCGTCGAGTACCGGCGGGGTCCCGGAGGAGCCAGAGGGTGCGGAAGCCGACGCCATGCCATGTTCGGCGTTGGTTGTGGAGGCGATTGCTGTGCCTGTCGCCGAATCGGTTCTGTCTGGCCCGGGTGATGTGGTGCCGGAGACTGTGGTGGACGTGGCGACGCCGGTGTCGGAAATCAAGCCGTTGTCAGAGGTGGGCGAGGTAGCGGCGACAACGTCTGGTACTGATGCTGAGGAGGCAGACCCGTGTATTCCACCGCTGGTGGGCGGTTTGTCTCCAGCGGGAGTGGAGGGAGCAGAGGCGGCAGAGTTGGATGGTGGTGCGGTCGAAGAGCCGATCGAGGCGAGTGTGTGAAGTGTTTCCGGTCGAGGTTATACTTAATTGGCGAGATTTGGACGTTTAGTGTCAATGTTGACACCTGAGCAGATGGTACGATGTGCACTCAGGATTAGGCCGGTAAGAAGAATGCAGACGTTCGACATCAGGCTATGACGACGAAAGTAGTTCGTTGGTTACTCCCTCAACGTCGTCGTTGACGCTAGCTGTCGTATCGCGTGGCTCTCGCTCGCTAGTGCTATTGTATACATCGGCGCTTGACATGCTCGTTCTCCCGCCTGTTGCGCTGTGGGACCCTGCGTGTATGTTTTGTTCAGGACATCGGTGGCACACCCTCCGAGCAACCCACATCGGTGGCAGCAGACGACGCCCCGATCGATGTTGTGCCGGAGACTGGTGTGGTGGAGCCGTCTGTGTCCGTGACGGCTGAGGAGACGCCGAAGCAGACTGACGGTGAGATCGCTGGGGACTCGAGTACCGGTGAAGATGTGGATGCCACTGAGGAGGCGCCGGTGTCGGCGGGGTCAGTGTCGGCGCTGGTGTCGGCGCGCGAGGAGAGTTCGGCGGTGCCATCGGAAGAGGCGGCCGTCCCAGTCGTGGATGAGGTACTGCCGTCATCCACCGACGACTGTTCTCCTACAGCTCCTGCAGAGACGACGTCCGTTGTAGACGATGCATCCGTGGTCGTTGACGTTGCGGCCGTAGAGCCTGCCGTGTCCGTGGAGGAGACAGGCGCTACGGTATCAAGCGTACCAGAATCATGTCCGACCGTCGTAGACGAGGTACCCGAACCGGCGGTGACGGACGTGGTCCCGTCGAGTGTGGAAGCCGACGACGGGCCATCTTCGGCGTTGGTTGTGGAGGCTACTGCTACCGTCGCCGAGGAGCCGGTGCTATCTGGCACGGGTGATGTGATGCCAGAGGCTGTGGGTGACCTGGCGATGCCGGTATTGGAAGTCGAGCCGGTGTCGGAGGTTGACGAGGTAGCAGCCACGACGTCTAGTACTGATGGTGGCGATGCAGACCCATCTGTGCCAGCGGTCGTGGACGGTTTGTCTGCAGCGGGAGCGCAGGAATCCGAGGCGGCGGAGTTGGATGGTGGTGCAGGCGAAGCGCCGATCGAGGCGAGTGTGTGAAGTGGTTATAGTAGCGGTTTGACCAAGCGATACTTGGAGATTCTGCACTAATCAATGTGGAAATGTGGGCGACCACGGCGATTGGCAGTCAATATTTTTGCGGTTGTGTTGACATGGTGAACCCGTTCGACATCGGCCTTCGGCGGACAGTGTTTCGTTGGTGAAAGATTGGGCCGTTACTATGGAAGCGATGAAGACGTTCGACATAGGCCAACGACGACGACGTAGTTTTGTGGGTTGCCCATTCAACCCCCTCGTTTATACTACCGGTTGGTGTCCGTGGCTCTCTATTTCCATGGTATGCCGCGGTGTGACGTCCTTGATCTCCCGCTGTCGCTCTGTTGGACCCTGTACGGAAACTTTCTGCAGGTAGTCGGTGGCGCAACCTCCGACCAACCCACTTGGGTGGCAGCGGAAGACGCCCCGATCGATGATGTCCCGGTGACTGCTGTGGCGGAGCCGTCTGTGCCCGCGCCGGCTGAGGAGACACCGAAGCAGGCAGACGGCGAGACCACCGGGGACGTTCCGCCGAGCACCGGTGAAGATGTGGATGTCGCTGAGAAGGCGCCGGTGTCGGCGGGGTTGGTGTCCGCGCTGGTATCGGCGCTCGAGGAGAGTGCGGTTGCACCACCGGAGGGAGAGGCGGCCGCCCCAGTGGTGGACGAGGTACTACCGTCATCCACCGACGACTGTTCTCCCACAGCTCCTGTGGAGGCGACGTCCGTTGTAGACGATGCATCGGTGGTCGTTGAAGCGGCTGCTGTGGACCCTGCGGCTGCGGCGTCGAGCGTGCCAGAACCAATTCCGGCCGTCGTGGACGAGGTACCCGAACCGGCGGAGGTGGAGGTGGTCCCGTCGTGTTCCGGCGAGGTCACGGAGGAGCGAGACGGCGCTGCAGCCGACGACGTGCCATCTTCGGCGTTGACCGCGGAGGCCACTGCTGCCGAGGTCGCCGAGCCGGTCCTGTCTGGCACGGGTGATGTTGTGCCGGAGGTTGTGGTGGTCGTGGCGGCCCCGTTGTCGGAAGTCGAGCCGGTGTCAGAGTTGGGCGAGGTAGCGGCGACGACGTCTGGTTCTGATGCTGAGGAGGCAGACCCTTCTATTCCACTGCTGGTGGACGATTTGTCTCCATCGGGAGCGGAGGAATCCGAGGCGGCGGAGTTGGATGGTGGTGCGGGCGAAGTGCCGATCGAGGCGAGTGTGTGAAGTGTTTCCGGTCGAGGTTGGCCTAGCGGAGATTGGGATGTTTAGTGTCAATGTTGACACCTGAGCGGATGGTACGATGTGCACTCAGGATTAGGCCGGTACGAAGAATGCAGACGTTCGGCATCAGGCTATGACGACGAAAGTAGTTCGTTGGTTACTCTCCTCAGCGTCGTCGTTGACGCTAGCTGTCGTATCGCGTGGCTCTCGCTCGCTAGTGCTGTTGTATACATCGGCGCTTGACATGCTCGTTCTCCCGCCTGTTGCGCTGTGGGACCCTGCGTGTATGTTTTGTTCAGGACATCGGTGGCACACCCTCCGAGCAACCCGCATCGGTGGCAGCGGACGACGCCCCGATCGATGTTGTGCCGGAGACTGGTGTGGTGGAGCCGTCTGTGTCCGTGACGGCTGAGGAGACGCCGAAGCAGACTGACGGTGAGATCGCTGGGGACGTTCCGTCGAGTACCGGTGAAGATGTGGATGCCACTGAGGAGGCGCCGGTGTCGGCGGGGTCAGTGTCGGCGCTGGTGTCGGCGCTCGAGGAGAGTTCGGTGGCGCCATCGGCGGAAGAGGCGGCCGTCCCAGTCTTGGATGAGATACTGCCGTCATCCACCGACGACGGTTCTCCTACAGCTCCTGCAGAGACGACGTCCGTTGTAGACGATGCATCCGTGGTCGTTGACGTTGCGGCCGTAGAGCCTACCGTGTCCGTGGAGGACCCTGCGGCTGTGGCGTCGAGCGGTCCCATAGCATGTGTGACCGTCGCGGACGAGGTACCCGAACCGGCGGTGACGGACGTGGTCCCGTCGAGTGTGGAAGCCGACGACGTGCCATCTTCGGGAGTGGTTGAAGAGGCGAACACTACAACCGTGGAGGAGCCGGTGCTATCTGGCACGGGTGATGTGATGCCAGAGGCTGTGGGTGACCTGGCGATGACGGTGTTGGAAGTCGAGCCGGTGTCAGAGGTGGACGAGGTAGCAGCCATGACGTCTGGTACTGATGGTGGCGATGCAGACCCATCTATAACAGCGCTCGTGGACGGTTTGTCTCCAACGGGAGCGGCGGAATCCGAGGCGGATGAGTTGGATGGTGGTGCAGGCGATGCGCCGATCGAGGCGAGTGTGTGAAGTGGTTTTGGTAAGGGGTTAGACCAGGCCGAGTTTGGAGGTTGGGCTTCAAGGTGAAAACGTGAGCGGATGCTTCGATGTGTGGTCGAGATCGGGGTGATAGTGTCGAAAGGATACAGACCTGCGACAGCAACCTATGACAAAGAGGTAGTTTGTAGTTTGTTGGTTGCCTTTCTCAACGCCACTATTTACACTAAGGGTCGTATCCCGTGGCTCTGGCTTGCGTGTTATGGTATCCATTGCTTGACATCCTCGTTCTTCCGCCTGTCACTCTGTGGGCCCCTAATCGTATGTTTCGTTCAGGACGTCGATGGTGCACTCGCCAATCAACCTACATCGGTGGCGGTCGAAGATGTCCCGATCGATGTTGTCCCGGCGACTGTGGAGGAGCCGTCTGTGTCCGCGACGACTGAAGAGAGACCGAAGCAGGCAGACGGAGAGACCGCCGGGGACGTTCCGTCGAGTACAGGTGAAGATATGGTTGCCACGGAGAAGGCACCGGTGTCCGCGGGGTTGGTGTCCGCGCTGGTATCGACGCTCGAGGGGATTATCGCGGCTCCAGCGGAGGAAGAGGCGGCCGCTCCAGTCGTGGATGAGATGGATGAGGTACTACCCTCGGCCACCGACGACGCTGCTACTACAGCTCCTGCGGAGGCGACGTCCGTTGTAGGCGATGCATCCGTGGGCATCGAATCAGCTCCTGCTAACCCTGCTGTTTCCGTGAAGGACCCTGCGGACGCGGTGTCGAGCGTGCTAGAACCAAGCCCGGTCGTGGTAGACGAGGTACCCCAACCTGCGGAGACGGGCACGGTCCCGTCGAGTACCGGCGGGGTCCCGGAGGAGCCAGAGGGTGCGGAAGCCGACGCCATGCCGTGTTCGGCGTTGGTTGTGGAGGCGATTGCTGTGCCTGTCGCCGAATCGGTTCTGTCTGGCCCGGGTGATGTGGTGCCGGAGACTGTGGTGGACGTGGCGGCTCCGGTGTCGGAAATCGAGCCAGCGGCAGACGTGGGCGAGGTAGCGGCGACGATGTTTGGTACTGATGCTGAGGAGGCAGACCCGTCTATTCCACCGCTGGTGGCTGATTTGTCTCCAGCGGGAGCGGAGGAATCCGAGGCGGCAGAGTTGGATGGTGGTGCGGTCGAAGAGCCGATCGAGGCGAGTGTGTGAAGTGTTTCCGGTCGAGGTTATACTTAATTGGCGAGATTTGGGCGTTTAGTGTCAATGTTGACACCTGAGCGGATGGTACGATGTGCACTCAGGATTAGGCCGGTACGAAGAATGCAGACGTTCGACATCAGGCTATGACGACGAAAGTAGTTCGTTGGTTACTCTCCTCAACGTCGTCGTTCACGCTATAGCTGTCGTATCGCGTGGCTCTCGCTCGCTAGTGCTGTTGTATACATCGGTGCTTGACATGCTCGTTCTCCCGCCTGTTGCGCTGTGGGACCCTGCGTGTATGTTTTGTTCAGGACATCGGTGGCACACCCTCCGAGCAACCCGCATCGGTGGCAGCGGACGACGCCCCGATCGATGTTGTGCCGGAGACTGGTGTGGTGGAGCCGTCTGTGTCCGTGACGGCTGAGGAGACGCCGAAGCAGACTGACGGTGAGATCGCTGGGGACGTTCCGTCGAGTACCGGTGAAGATGTGGATGCCACTGAGGAGGCGCCGGTGTCGGCGGGGTCAGTGTCGGCGCTGGTGTCGGCGCTCGAGGAGAGTTCGGTGGCGCCATCGGCGAAAGAGGCGGCCGCTCCAGTCTTGGATGAGGTACTGCCGTCATCCACCGACGACGGTTCTCCTACAGCTCCTGCAGAGACGACGTCCGTTGTAGACGATGCATCCGTGGTCGTTGACGTTGCGGCCGTAGAGCCTACCGTGTCCGTGGAGGACCCTGCGGCTGTGGCGTCGAGCGGTCCCATAGCATGTGTGACCGTCGCGGACGAGGTACCCGAACCGGCGGTGACGGACGTGGTCCCGTCGAGTGTGGAAGCCGACGACGTGCCATCTTCGGGAGTGGTTGAAGAGGAAAATGATGTCACGGTGGAGGAGCCGGTGCTATCTGGCACGGGTGATGTTGTGCCGGAAGCTGTGGTGGACGTGGCGACGCCGGTGTTGGAAGTCGAGCCGGTGTCAGAGGTCGGCGAGGTAGCAGCCATGACGTCTGGTACTGATGGTGGCGATGCAGACCCATCTATGCCAGCGCTCGTGGACGGTTTGTCTCCAACGGGAGCGGCGGAAGCAGAGGCGGCGGAGTTGGATGGTGGTGCAGTCGAAGCGCCGATCGAGGCGAGTGTGTGAAGTGGTTTTGGTAAGGGGTTAGACCAGGCCGAGTTTGGAGGTTGGGCTTCAAGGTGAAAACGTGAGCGGATGCTTCGATGTGTGGTCGAGATCGGGGTGATAGTGTCGAAAGGATACAGACCTGCGACAGCAACCTATGACAAAGAGGTAGTTTGTAGTTTGTTGGTTGCCTTTCTCAACGCCACTATTTACACTAAGGGTCGTATCCCGTGGCTCTGGCTTGCGTGTTATGGTATCCATTGCTTGACATCCTCGTTCTTCCGCCTGTCACTCTGTGGGCCCCTAATCGTATGTTTCGTTCAGGACGTCGATGGTGCACTCGCCAATCAACCTACATCGGTGGCGGTCGAAGATGTCCCGATCGATGTTGTCCCGGCGACTGTGGAGGAGCCGTCTGTGTCCGCGACGACTGAAGAGAGACCGAAGCAGGCAGACGGAGAGACCGCCGGGGACGTTCCGTCGAGTACAGGTGAAGATATGGTTGCCACGGAGAAGGCACCGGTGTCCGCGGGGTTGGTGTCCGCGCTGGTATCGACGCTCGAGGGGATTATCGCGGCTCCAGCGGAGGAAGAGGCGGCCGCTCCAGTCGTGGATGAGATGGATGAGGTACTACCCTCGGCCACCGACGACGCTGCTACTACAGCTCCTGCGGAGGCGACGTCCGTTGTAGGCGATGCATCCGTGGGCATCGAATCAGCTCCTGCTAACCCTGCTGTTTCCGTGAAGGACCCTGCGGACGCGGTGTCGAGCGTGCTAGAACCAAGCCCGGTCGTGGTAGACGAGGTACCCCAACCTGCGGAGACGGGCACGGTCCCGTCGAGTACCGGCGGGGTCCCGGAGGAGCCAGAGGGTGCGGAAGCCGACGCCATGCCGTGTTCGGCGTTGGTTGTGGAGGCGATTGCTGTGCCTGTCGCCGAATCGGTTCTGTCTGGCCCGGGTGATGTGGTGCCGGAGACTGTGGTGGACGTGGCGGCTCCGGTGTCGGAAATCGAGCCAGCGGCAGACGTGGGCGAGGTAGCGGCGACGATGTTTGGTACTGATGCTGAGGAGGCAGACCCGTCTATTCCACCGCTGGTGGCTGATTTGTCTCCAGCGGGAGCGGAGGAATCCGAGGCGGCAGAGTTGGATGGTGGTGCGGTCGAAGAGCCGATCGAGGCGAGTGTGTGAAGTGTTTCCGGTCGAGGTTATACTTAATTGGCGAGATTTGGGCGTTTAGTGTCAATGTTGACACCTGAGCGGATGGTACGATGTGCACTCAGGATTAGGCCGGTACGAAGAATGCAGACGTTCGACATCAGGCTATGACGACGAAAGTAGTTCGTTGGTTACTCTCCTCAACGTCGTCGTTCACGCTATAGCTGTCGTATCGCGTGGCTCTCGCTCGCTAGTGCTGTTGTATACATCGGTGCTTGACATGCTCGTTCTCCCGCCTGTTGCGCTGTGGGACCCTGCGTGTATGTTTTGTTCAGGACATCGGTGGCACACCCTCCGAGCAACCCGCATCGGTGGCAGCGGACGACGCCCCGATCGATGTTGTGCCGGAGACTGGTGTGGTGGAGCCGTCTGTGTCCGTGACGGCTGAGGAGACGCCGAAGCAGACTGACGGTGAGATCGCTGGGGACGTTCCGTCGAGTACCGGTGAAGATGTGGATGCCACTGAGGAGGCGCCGGTGTCGGCGGGGTCAGTGTCGGCGCTGGTGTCGGCGCTCGAGGAGAGTTCGGTGGCGCCATCGGCGAAAGAGGCGGCCGCTCCAGTCTTGGATGAGGTACTGCCGTCATCCACCGACGACGGTTCTCCTACAGCTCCTGCAGAGACGACGTCCGTTGTAGACGATGCATCCGTGGTCGTTGACGTTGCGGCCGTAGAGCCTGCCGTGTCCGTGGAGGACCCTGCGGCTGTGGCGTCGAGCGGTCCCATAGCATGTGTGACCGTCGCGGACGAGGTACCCGAACCGGCGGTGACGGACGTGGTCCCGTCGAGTGTGGAAGCCGACGACGTGCCATCTTCGGCGTTGGTTGTGGAGGTCACTGCTACCGTCGCCGAGGAGCCGGTGCTATCTGGCACGGGTGATGTGATGCCAGAGGCTGTGGGTGACCTGGCGATGACGGTGTTGGAAGTCGAGCCGGTGTCAAAGGTGGACGAGGTAACAGCCACGACGTCTGGTACTGATGGTGGCGATGCAGACCCATCTGTGCCAGCGCTTGTTGACGATTTGTCTTCAGCGGGAGCGCAGGAATCCGAGGCGGCGGAGTTGGATGGTGGTACGGGCGAAGCGCCGATCGAGGCGAGTGTGTGAAGTGGTTATAGTAGCGGATTGACCAAGCGATACTTGGAGGTTCTGCACTAATCAATGTGGAAATGTGGGCGAGCGTGGCCATTGGCAATCAATATTTTTGCGGTTGTGTTGACATGGTGAACCCGTTCGACATCGGCCTTCGGCGGACAGTGTTTCGTTGGTGTCCTTCTCAACACTGCTGTCGTTTGCACTCCCCGTTGCATCGTCGTGGCTATTGCTTGCTAGTGCTAGGGTATCCACGAGCGCTTGACATTCTCGTTCTTCCGCTGTCGCTCTGCTGGATCCTGCATGTACGTGCGCGTTCTGCAGGTCGTGGTATCGGCGCTCGAGGAGAGTTTAGCGGCACCACCGGAGGGAGCGGCGGCCGCCCCAGTGGTGGATGCGGTACTACCGTCATCCACCGGCGACTGTTCTCCCACAGCTCCTGTGGAGTCGACGTCCGTTGTAGACGATGCATCGGTGGTCGTTGAAGCGGCCGCTGTGGACCCTGCGGCTGCGGCGTCGAGCGTGCCAGAACCATCTCCGGCCGCCGTGGACGAGGTACCCGAACCGGCGGAGGTGGAGGTGGTCCCGTCGTGTTCCGGCGAGGTCACGGAGGAGCGAGACGGCGCTGCAGCCGACGACGTGCCATCTTCGGCGTTGGCTGCGGAGGCCTCTGCTGCCGAGGTCGCCGAGCCGGTCCTGTCTGGCACGGGTGATGTTGTGCCGGAGGGTGTGGTCGACGTGGCAGCTCCGTTGTTGGAAGTCGAGCCGGTGTCAGAGGTGGGCGAGGTAGCGGTGACGACACCTGGTACTGATGCTGAGGAGGCAGACCCTTCTATGCCAGCACTGGTGGACGATTTGTCCCCGGTTGAGCCGGAGGAAGCAGATACGGTGGAATTGGATGGTGGTGCTGTCGAGGCGCCGATCGAGGTGAGTGTGTGGAGTATTACTGTTGTTCTTAACCCACCAATTGTTGAGTATTGTTGATCGAGGTGCAAACGAATGCAGGTGTTGCAAGGTGAAGAAGGCATCGGGCCGTTCCTGTGGAAGTTATGCAGACCTTCGATATTGGCGAATGACGACGTAGGTTTTGTGGGTTGCCCCTTTAACCCCCTTGGTTATACTAGCGGTTGTATCTCGCGACTCTCCAGAACAATGTTCCATCAGGCCTTGACGTCCTCTTTTTCCCGTTGTCGCTCTGCTGGCCCTTTTCGTACAATTTCTGTAGGGACTCGAGGTCTCACCCTCCAATCAACTAAGTTCGGGTTCGGCCGGAGACGCCCCGATCGATGCCGTCCTGGTGACTGCCGCGGCTGAGGAGACACCAAAGAAGGCAGACGGCGAGACCGCCGGGGACGTTCCGTCGAGCATGACCGGAGATGTAGATGTCGCTGAGAAGGCGCCGGTGTCGGCGGGGTTGGTGTCCGCCCTGGTATCGACGCTCGAGGGGATTATCGCGGCGCCATCGGAGGAAGAGGCGGCCGCTCCAGTCATGGACGAGGTACTACCCTCGGCCACCGACGACGCTGCTACTACAGCTCCTGCGGAGGCGACGTCCGTTGTAGGCGATGCATCCGTGGGCATCGAATCAGCTCCTGCTGACCCTGTTGTTTCCGTGAAGGACCCTGCGGACACGGTGTCGAGCGCGCTAGAACCAAGCCCGGTCGTGGTAGACGAGGTACCCCAACCTGCGGAGACGGGCACGGTCCCGTCGAGTACCGGCGGGGTCCCGGAGGAGCCAGAGGGTGCGGAAGCCGACGCCATGCCATGTTCGGCGTTGGTTGTGGAGGCGATTGCTGTGCCTGTCGCCGAGCCGGTTCTGTCTGGCCCGGGTGACGTGGTGCCGGAGACTGTGGTGGACGTGGCGGCTCCGGTGTCGGAAATCGAGCCGTTGTCAGAGGTGGGCGAGGTAGCGGCGACGACGTCTGGTACTGATGCTGAGGAGGCAGACCCGTCTATTCCACCGCTGGTGGACGGTTTGTCTCCAGCGGGAGCGGAGGAATCAGAGGCGGCGGAGTTGGATGGTGGTGCGGTCGAAGAGCCGATCGAGGCGAGTGTGTGAAGTGTTTCCGGTCGAGGTTATACTTAATTGGCGAGATTTGGACGTTTAGTGTCAATGTTGACACCTGAGCGGATGGTACGATGTGCACTCAGGATTAGGCCGGTACGAAGAATGCAGACGTTCGACATCAGGCTATGACGACGAAAGTAGTTCGTTGGTTACTCTCCTCAACGTCGTCGTTCACGCTATAGCTGTCGTATCGCGTGGCTCTCGCTCGCTAGTGCTGTTGTATACATCGGTGCTTGACATGCTCGTTCTCCCGCCTGTTGCGCTGTGGGACCCTGCGTGTATGTTTTGTTCAGGACATCGGTGGCACAACCTCCGAGCAACCCGCATCGGTGGCAGCGGACGACGCCCCGATCGATGTTGACCCGGAGACTGGTGTGGTGGAGCCGTCTGTGTCCGTGACGGCTGAGGAGACGCCGAAGCAGACTGACGGTGAGATCGCTGGGGACGTTCCGTCGAGTACCGGTGAAGATGTGGATGCCACTGAGGAGGCGCCGGTGTCGGCGGGGTCAGTGTCGGCGCTGGTGTCGGCGCTCGAGGAGAGTTCGGTGGCGCCATCGGCGAAAGAGGCGGCCGCTCCAGTCTTGGATGAGGTACTGCCGTCATCCCCCGACCACGGTTCTCCTACAGCTCCTGCAGAGACGACGTCCGTTGTAGACGATGCATCCGTGGTCGTTGACGTTGCGGCCGTAGAGCCTGCCGTGTCCGTGGAGGACCCTGCGGCTGTGGCGTCGAGCGGTCCCGAACCATGTCCGACCGTCGTAGACGAGGTACCCGAACCGGCGGTGACGGACGTGGTCCCGTCGAGTGTGGAAGCCGACGACGTGCCATCTTCGGCGTTGGTTGTGGAGGCTACTGCTACCGTCGTCGAGGAGTCGGTGCTATCTGGCACGGGTGATGTAGTGACGGAGACTGTAATCGACGTGCCGCCTCCGGTGTTGGAATTCACGCCGATCGTAGAGGCGGGCACGGTAGCGGCGACCACCTCTGATGCTTTCGTTGAGGAGGAAGACCCGTCTATTACAGCGCTAGTGGACGGTTCGTCTGCAGCGGGAGCGCATGAATCCGAGGCAGCGGAGTTGGATGGTGGTACGGGCGAAGCGCCGATCGAGGCGAGTGTGTGAAGTGGATATAGTAGCGGATTGACCAAGCGATGTTTGGAGGATCTGCGCCTAATCAATCCGACACTGTGGGCGAGCGTGGCCATTGGCATTCAATATTTTGGCGGTTCTGTTGACATTAACTCGTTCGACATCGGCTTCGACGAAAAGTGTTTCGTTGGTGTCCTTCTCAACACTGCTGTCGTTTGCACTCTCCGTTGTATCGTTGTGGCTATTGCTTGCGAGTGCTAGGATATCCACTAGCGCTTGACATTCTCGTTCTTCCGCTGTCGCTCTGTTGGAACCTGCATGTACGTGCGCGTTCTGCAGGTCGTGGGTGGCGCAACCTCCGACCAACTCACTTCGGTGGCAGCGGAAGACGCCCCGATCGATGATGTCCCGGTGACTGCCGTGGCGGAGCCGTCTGCGCCCATGACGGCTGAGGAGACACTGAAGCAGGCAGACGGCGAGATCGCCGGGGACGTTCCGTCGAGCACGACTGGAGATGTGGATGTCGCTGAGAAGGCGCCGGTGTCGGCCGGGTTGGTGTCCGCGCTGGTATCGGCGCTCGAGGAGAGTTCACCGGCGCCACCGGAGGAAGCGGCGGCCGCCCCAGTCGTGGATGAGGTGCTACCGTCATCCACGGACGACTGTTCTCCCACAGCTCCTGTGGAGGCGACGTCCGTTGTAGACGATGCATCGGTGGTCGTTGAAGCGGCCGCTGTGGACCCTGCGGCTGCGGCGTCGAGCGTGCCAGAACCAACTCCGGCCGTCGTGGACGAGGTACCCGAACCGGCGGAGGTGGAGGTGGTCTCGTCGAGTTCGGGCGAGGTCACGGAGGAGCGAGACGGCGTGACAGCCGACGGCGTGCCATCTCCGGCGCTGGCCACGGACGCCACTGCGGCCGCCGTCACCGAGCCGGTCCTGTCTGGCACGGGTGATGTTGTGCCCGAGGTTGTGGTGGTCGTGGCAGCTCCGTTGTTGGAAATCGAGTCGGTGTCAGAGGTGGGCGAGGTAGCGGCGAAGACGAAATCGGTTGCTGGTGGTGACGACGCAGATCCTTCTATGCCATCGCTGGTGGACGATTTGTCTCCGGTCGGGCCGGAGGAAGCAGAGGCGGCGGAGTTGGATGGTGGTGCTGTCGAGGCGCCGATCGAGGTGAGTGTGTGAAGTGGTTGCAGTAGCGTTTAGGCTGTTTAGGTGATCTTTGAAGGTACTGCGCCAATGTGGAAATGTGCTCGAGAGTTGCGATTTGCAGTAACGATTGAGCCGTTTTCGTTGATATAATGAAGCCGCTCGATACCAGCCTTCGACGAAACGTGCTTGGTTGGTGTCCTTCTCAACACTACTGTCGTTTCCACTCTCCGTTGTATCCTTGTGGCTCGTGCTCGCTAGTGCTATGGTTTCCATCATCGCTTGACATAGTTTCCCTCTCGCTGTCGCTTTGCCGATTCCTGCACGTGCGTGCTCATTGTCCAGGTCGTCGGGAGCGCACCCTCCGACCAACTCACTCCGGTGGCAGCGGAAGACGCCCCGATCGATGATATCCCGGTGACTTCTGTGGGGGAGCCGTCTGTGCCCGTGACGGCTGAGGAGACACCGAAGCAAGCAGACGCCGAGACCGCCGGGGGCGTTCCGTCGAGCACGGCTGGAGTTGTAGATGTCGCTGAGAAGGCGCCGGTGTCGTCGGGGTTGGTGTCCGCGCTGGTATCGGCGCTCGAGGAGAGTTCAACGGCGCCACCGGAGGGAGCCGCGGCCGCCCCAGTCGTGGACGAGGTACTACCGTCATCCACCGACGACTGTTCTCCCACAGCTCCTGTGGAGGCGACGTCCGTTGTAGACAATGCATCGGTGGTCGTTGAAGCGGCCGCTGTGGACCCTGCGGCTGCGGCGTCGAGCGTGCCAGAACCAACTCCGGCCGTCGTGGACGAGGTACCCGAACCGGCGGAGGTGGAGGTGGTCTCGTCGAGATCCGGCGAGGTCACGGAGGAGCGAGACGGCGCGACAGCCGACGGAGTCCTATCTCCGGCGTTGGCCACGGAGGCCACTGCGGCCGCCGTCGCCGAGCCCGTCCTGTCAGGCACTGGTGATGTTGTGCCGGAGGGTGTGGTCGACGTGGCAGGTCCGTTGTCGGAAGTCGAGCCGGTGTCAGAGGTGGGCGAGGTAGCGGTGACGACACCTGGTACCGGTGGTGACGACGCAGACCCTTCTATGCCAGCGCTGGTGGACGATTTGTCCCCGGCTGAGCCGGAGGAAGCAGAGGCTGTGGAGTTGGATGGTGGTGCTGTCGAGGCGCCGATCGAGGTGAGTGTGTGTAGTATTAATTGTTGTTTTTAGCCCCGGCAGTTGTTGGATTTTGTTGATCGAGGTGGAAACGAATTCTGGTGTTGCGAGGCGGAGTCAGGGTCGGGCCGTTACTGTGGCAGCGATGAAGACGTTCGGCATTGGCCAATGACGACGACGTAGCTTTGTGGGTTGCCCTTTCAACCCTCTCGTTCATACTACTGGTTGGTGTCCGTGGCTCTCTATTGCTATGGTATGTCGCGGCGTGACGTCCTCTTTTTCCGGCTGTCGCTCTGTTGAACCCTGTACGTACAATTTCTGCAGGATCTCGAGGCCTCACCCTCCGATCAACCAAGTTCGGGTTCGGCCGGAGACGCCCCCATCGATGATGTCCCGATGACTGCCGTGGCGGAGCCGTCTGTGTCCGCGACGACTGAGGAGACACGGAAGCAGGCAGACGGCGAGACCGCCGGGGAAGTTCTGTCGAGCACGGCTGGAGATGTGGATGTCGCTGAGAAGGCGCCGGTGTCGTCGGGGTTGGTGTCCGCGCTGGTATCGGCGCTCGAGGAGAGTTCCGCGGTGCCACCGGAGGAAGAGGCGGCCGCCCCATCCGTGGACGAGGTACTACCGTCATCCACCGACGACTGTTCTCCCACAGCTCCTGTAGAGGCGACGTCCGTTGTAGACGATGCATCGGTGGTCGTTGAAGCGGCCGCTGTGGACCCTGCGGCTGCGGCGTCGAGCGTGCCAGAACCATCTCCGGCCGTCGTGGACGAGGTAGCCGAACCGGCGGAGGTGGAGGTGGCCGCCATCGATGCCGTACCGGTGTCCGCGATGGCTGAGGAGACACCGAAGCAGGCAGACGGTGAGACCGCCGGGGACGTTCCTTCGAGCACGGCTGGAGTTATGGACGTCGCTGAGAAGGTACCGATGGCGGCGGCGTCTCAGTCCGCGCTGTTATCGGCGCTCGAGGAGAGGTTACCGGCGCCACCGGAGGAAGAGGCGGCCGCCCCAGTGGTGGATGAGCTGCTACCGTCATCCACCGACGACTGTTCTCCCACAGCTCCTGTAGAGGCGACATCCGTTGTCGACGATGCATCGGTGGTCGTTGAAGCGGCCGCTGTGGACCCTGCGGCTGTGGCGTCGAGCGTGCCAGAACCAACTCCGGCCGTTGTGGACGAGGTACCCAAACCGGCAGAGGTGGAGGTGGTCCCGTCGTGTTCCGGCGAGGTCACGGAGGAGCGAGACGGCGTGACAGCCGACGGCGTGCCATCTCCGGCGTCGGCCACGGAGGCCACTGCGGCCGCCGTCACCGAGCCCGTCCTGTCAGGCACGGGTGTTGTTGTGACGGAGGCTGTGGTCGATGTGACGGCTCCGGTGTCGAAAGTCGAGCCGGTGTCAGAGGTGGGCGAGGTAGCGGCGAAGACGTCTGGTACTGGTGGTGACGACGCGGACCCTTCTATGCCATCGCTGGTGGACGAGGTTTCCCCGGTCGGGCCGGAGGAAGCAGAGGCGGCGGAGTTGGATGGTGGTGCTGTCGAGGCGCCGATCGAGGCGAGTATGTGAAGCGGTTGTAGTAGCGGTTAGGCTGTTTAGGTGATCTTTGGAGGTACTGCGCCAATGTGGAAAAGTGGGCGAGTGTGGCGACTTACGGTCAAGTTTGGGCCGTTTTCGTTGATATGATGAAGCCGCTCGATATCAGCCTTCGACGAAACGTATTTGGGTGGTGTCCTTCTCAACACTGCTGTCGTTTGCACTCCCCGTTGTATCCTTGTGGCTCGTGCTCGCTAGTGCTATGGTTTCCATAAGCGCTTGACATGGTTTCCCTCTCGCTGTCGCTCTGCCGATTCCTGCACGTGCGTGCTCAATTGTCCAGGTCGTCGGGGGCACACTCTCCGACCAACTCACTCCGGTGGCAGCGGACGACGCCCCGATCGATGATATCCCGGTGACTGCCGTGGCGGAGCCGTCTGTGCCCGTGACGGCTGAGGAGACACCGAAGCAGGCAGACGGCGAGATCGCCGGGGACGTTCCGTCGAGCATGGCTGGAGATGTGGATGTCGCTGAGAAGGCGCCGGTGTCGTCGGGGTTGGTGTCCGCGCTGGTATCGGCGCTCGAGGAGAGTTCACCGGCGCCACCGGAGGAAGAGGCGGCCGTCCCAGTCGTGGATGAGGTACTACCGTCATCCACGGACGACTGTTCTCCCACAGCTCCTGTGGAGGCGACGTCCGTTGTAGACGATGCATCGGTGGTCGTTGAAGCGGCTGCTGTGGACCCTGCGGCTGTGACGTCGA
Organism: Ectocarpus siliculosus; assembly: GCA_000310025.1. Classification (NCBI taxonomy): domain Eukaryota; class Phaeophyceae; order Ectocarpales; family Ectocarpaceae; genus Ectocarpus; species Ectocarpus siliculosus. The sequence continues at coordinate 734,077 of FN649752.1, forward strand.
GCGTGCCAGAACCAACTCCGGCCGTCGTGGACGAGGTACTTGAACCGGCGAAGGTGGAGGTGGTCCCGTCGAGTTCGGGCGAGGTCATGGAGGAGCGAGACGGCGTGGCAGCCGACGGCGTGCCATCTCCGGCGTCGGCCACGGAGGCCACTGCGGCCGCCGTCGCCGAGCCGGTCCTGTCAGGCACTGGTGATGTTGTGCCGGAGGGTGTGGACGATGTGACGGCTCCGTTGTTGGAAGTCGAGCCGGTGTCAGAGGTGGGCGAGGTAGCGGCGACGACACCTGTTGTTAGTGGTGACGACGCAGATCCTTCTATGCCATCGCTGGTGGACGATTTGTCTCCGGTCGGGCCGGAGGAAGCAGAGGCGGTGGAGTTGGATGGTGGTGCTGTCGAGGCGCCGATCGAGGTGAGTGTGTGAAGTGGTTGCAGTAGCGATTACACTGTTGATGTGACCTTTGGAGGTACTGCGCCAATGTGGAAATGTGGTCGAGAGTTGCGATTTGCAGTAACGATTGAGCCGTTTTCGTTGATAGAATGAAGCCGCTCGATATCAGCCTTCGACGAAAAGTGTTTGGTTGGTGTCCTTCTCAACACTACTGTCGTTTCCACTCCCCGCTGTATCCTTGTTGCTCGTGGTCGCTAGTGCTAGGGTATCCTCAAGCGCTTGACATGGTTTCCCCCTCGCTGTCGCTCTGCCGATTCCTGCACGTGCGTGCTCATTGTCCAGGTCGTCGGGGGCGCACCCTCCGACCAACCCACTCCGGTGGCAGCGGACGACGCCCCGATCGATGATATCCCGGTGACTGCCGTGGCGGAGCCGTCTGTGCCCGTGACGGCTGAGGAGACACCGAAGCAGGCAGACGGCGAGACCGCCGGGGACGTTCCATCGGGCACGGCTGGAGATGTGGACGTCGCTGAGAAGGCGCCGGTGTCGTCGGGGTTGGTGTCCGCGCTGGTATCGGCGCTCGAGGAGAGTTCAACGGCGCCACCGGAGGAAGAGGCGGCCGCCCCAGTCGTGGACGAGATACTACCGTCATCCACCGGCGACTGTTCTCCCACAGCTCCTGTGGAGGCGACGTCCGTTGTAGACGATGCATCGGTGGTCGTTGAAGCGGCCGCTGTGGACCCTGCGGCTGCGGCGTCGAGCGTGCCAGAACCAACTCCGGCCGCCGTGGACGAGGTACCCGAACCGGCCGAGGTGTACGTGGTCTCGTCGAGTTCGGGCGAGGTCACGGAGGAGCGAGACGGCGTGGCAGCCGACGGCGTGCCATCTCCGGCGTTGGCCACGGAGGCCACTGCGGCCGCCGTCACCGAGCCCGTCCTATCAGGCACTGGTGTTGTTGTGCCGGAGGTTGTGGTCGATGTGGCGGCTCCGTTGTTGGAAGTCGAGCCGGTGTCAGAGGTGGGCGAGGTAGCGGCGAAGACGTCTGGTACTGGTGGTGACGACGCAGACTCTTGTATGTCATCGCTGGTGGATGATTTGTCTCCGGTGGGGCCGGAGGAAGCAGAGGCGGCGGAGTTGGATGGTGGTGCTGTCGAGGCGCCGATCGAGGTGAGTGTATGAAGTGGTTGCAGTAGCGTTTAGGCTGTTTAGGTGATCTTTGGAGGTACTGCGCCAATGTGGAAATGTGCTCGAGAGTTGCGATTTGCAGTAACGATTGAGCCGTTTTCGTTGATAGAATGAAGCCGCTCGATATCAGCCTTCGACGAAACGTGTTTGGGTGGTGTCCTTCTCAACACTACTGTCGTTTCCACTCTCCGTTGTATCCTTGTGGCTCGTGCTCACTAGTGCTAGGGTATCCTCAAGCGCTTGACATGGTTTCCCCCTCGCTGTCGCTCTGCCGATTCCTGCACGTGCGTGCTCATTGTCCAGGTCGTCGGGGGCGCACCCTCCGACCAACCCACTCCGGTGGCAGCGGAAGACGCCCCGATCGATGATATCCCGGTGACTGCCGTGGCGGAGCCGTCTGTGCCCGTGACGGCTGAGGAGACACCGAAGCAGGCTGACGCCGAGACCGCCGGGGACGTTCCGTCGAGCACGGCTGGAGATGTGGATGTCGCTGAGAAGGCGCCGGTGTCGTCGGGGTTGGTGTCCGCGCTGGTATCGGCGCTCGAGGAGAGTTCAACGGCGCCACCGGAGGAAGAGGCGGCCGCCCCAGTCGTGGACGAGGTACTACCGTCATCCACCGGCGACTGTTCTCCCACAGCTCGTGTGGAGGCGACGTCCGTTGTAGACGATGCATCGGTGGTCGTTGAAGCGGCCGCTGTGGACCCTGTGGCTGCGGCGTCGAGCGTGCCAGAACCAACTCCGGCCGTCGTGGACGAGGTACCCGAACCAGCAGAGGTGGACGTGGTCTCGTCGAGATCCGGCGAGGTCACGGAGGAGCGAGACGGCGTGGCAGCCGACGACGTGCCATCTCCGGCGTTGGCCACGGAGACCACTGCGGCCGCCGTCACCGAGCCGGTCCTGTCAGGCACTGGTGATGTTGTGCCGGAGGTTGTGGTCGACGTGGCAGGTCCGTTGTTGGAAGTCGAGGCGGTGTCAGAGGTGGGCGAGGTAGCGGCGAAGACGTCTGGTACTGGTGGTGACGACGCAGACCCTTCTATGTCATCGCTGGTGGATGATTTGTCTCCGGTGGGGCCGGAGGAAGCAGAGGCGGTGGAGTTGGATGGTGGTGCTGTCGAGGCGCCGATCGAGGTGAGTGTGTGGAGTATTATTGTTGTTTTTAGCCCCGGCAGTTGTTGGGTATTGTTGATCGAGGTGGAAACGAATTCTGGTGTTGCGAGGCGTTGTCAGCGTCGGGCCGTTACTGTGGCAGCGATGAAGACGTTCGACATTGGCCAATGACGACGACGTAGCTTTGTGGGTCGACCAGTCAACCCCCTCGTTTATCTTACCGGTTGGTGTCCGTGGCTCTCTATTGCTATGGTACGCCGCGGCGTGACGTCCTCTTTTTCCCGCTGTCGCTCTGTTGAACCCTGTACGTACAATTTCTGCAGGATCTCGAGGCGTCACCCTCCGATCAACCAAGTTCGGGTTCGGCGGGAGCCGCCCCCATCGATGATGTCCCGGTGACTGCCGTGGCGGAGCCGTCTGTGTCCGCGACGACTGAGGAGACACGGAAGCAGGCAGACGGCGAGACCGCCGGGAAAGTTCTGTCGAGCACGGCTGGAGATGTGGATGTCGCTGAGAAGGCGCCGGTGTCGGCGGGGTTGGTGTCCGCGCTGGTATCGGCGCTCGAGGAGAGTTCGGCGGTGCCACCGGAGGAAGAGGCGGCCGCCCCATCCGTGGACAAGGTACTACCGTCAACCACCGACGACTGTTGTCCCACAGCTCCTGTGGAGGCGACGTCCGTTGTAGACGGTGCATCGGTGGTCGTTGAAGCGGCCGCTGTGGACCCTGCGGCTGCGGCGTCGAGCGTGCCAGAACCAACTTCGGCCGTCGTGGACGAGGTAGCCGAACCGGCGGAGGTGGAGGTAGCCCCGATCGATGCCGTACCGGTGTCCGCGATGGCTGAGGAGACACCGAAGCAGGCAGACGAGACCGTCGAGGACGTTCCTTCGAGCACGGCTGGAGTTATGGACGTCGCTGAGAAGGTACCGATGGCGGCGGCGTCTCAGTCCGCGCTGGTATCGGCGCTCGAGGAGAGTTCAACGACGCCACCGGAGGAAGAGGCGGCCGCCCCAGTGGTGGATGAGCTGCTACCGTCATCCACCGACGACTGTTCTCCCACAGCTCCTGTTCCCACAGCTCCTGTAGAGGCGACGTCCGTTGTCGACGATGCATCCGTGGTCGTTGAAGCGGCCGCTGTGGACCCTGCGGCTGCGGCGTCGAGCGTGCCAGAACCAACTCCGGCCGTCGTGGACGAGGTAGCCGAACAGGCAGAGGTCGACGTGGTCCCGCCGAGTTCCGGAGAGGTCACGGAGGAGCGAGACGGCGTGGCAGCCGACGGCGTGCCATCTCCGGCTTTGGCCACGGAGGCCACTGCGGCCGCCGTCACCGAGCCCGTCCTGTCAGGCACGGGTGATGTTGTGCCGGAGGTTGCGGTCGATGTGGCGGCTCCGTTGTTGGAAGTCGAGCCGGTGTCAGAGGTGGGCGAGGTAGCGGCGAAGACGTCTGGTACTGGTGGTGACGACGGAGTCCCTTGTTTGCCATCGCTGGTGGACGATTTGTCTCCGGTCGGGCCGGAGGAAGCAGAGGCGGCGGAGTTGGATGGTGGTGCTGTCGAGGCGCCGATCGAGGTGAGTGTGTGAAGTGGTTGCAGTAGCGTTTAGGCTGTTTAGGTGATCTTTGGAGGTACTGCGCCAATGTGGAAATGTGCTCGAGAGTTGCGATCTGCAGTAACGATTGGGCCGTTTTCGTTGATAGAATGAAGCCGCTCGATATCAGCCTTCGACGAAACGTATTTGGGTGGTGTCCTTCTCAACACTGCTGTCGTTTCCACTCTCCGTTGTATCCTTGTGGCTCGTGCTCACTAGTGCTAGGGTATCCATCAGCACTTGACATGGTTTCCCCCTCGCTGTCGCTCTGCCGATTCCTGCACGTGCGTGCTCATTGTCCAGGTCGTCGGGGGCGCACCCTCCGACCAACCCACTCCGGTGGCAGCGGAAGACGCCCCGATCGATGATATCCCGGTGACTTCCGTGGCGGAGCCGTCTGTGCCCATGACGGCTGAGGAGACACCGAAGCAGGCTGACGCCGAGACCGCCGGGGACGTTCCATCGAGCACGGCTGGAGATGTGGATGTCGCTGAGAAGGCGCCGGTGTCGTCGGGGTTGGTGTCCGCGCTGGTATCGGCGCTCGAGGAGAGTTCAACGGCGCCACCGGAGGAAGCCGCGGCCGCCCCAGTCGTGGACGAGGTACTACCGTCATCCACCGACGACTGTTCTCCCACAGCTCGTGTGGAGGCGACGTCCGGTGTCGACAATGCATCGGTGGTCGTTGAAGCGGCCGCTGTGGACCCTGCGGCTGCGGCGTCGAGCGTGCCAGAACCAACTCCGGCCGTCGTGGACGAGGTACCCGAACCAGCGGAGGTGGACGTGGTCTCGTCGAGATCCGGCGAGGTCACGGAGGAGCGAGACGGCGTGGCAGCCGACGGCGTGCCATCTCCGGCTTTGGCCACGGAGGCCACTGCGGCCGCCGTCACCGAGCCCGTCCTGTCAGGCACTGGTGATGTTGTGCCGGAGGGTGTGGTCGATGTGGCGGCTCCGTTGTCGGAAGTCGAGCCGGTGTCAGAGGTGGGCGAGGTAGCGGCGAAGACGTCTGGTACTGGTGGTGACGACGCAGACCCTTCTATGCCAGCGCTGGTGGATGATTTGTCCCCGGTCGGGCCGGAGGGAGCAGAGGCGGTGGAGTTGGATGGTGGTGCTGTCGAGGCGCCGATCGAGGTGAGTGTGTGGAGTATTATTGTTGTTTTTAGCCCCGGCAGTTGTTGGGTATTGTTGATCGAGGTGGAAACGAATTCTGGTTTTACGAGGCGAAGTCAGCGTCGGGCCGTTACTGTGGCAGCGATAATAAAGACGTTCGACATTGGCCAATGACGACGACGTAGTTTTTGTGGGTTGCCCTTTCAACCCTCTCGTTCACACTACCGGTTGGTGTCCGTGGCTCTCCTTATTGCTATGGTATGCCGCGGCGTGACGTCCTCTTTTTCCCGCTGTCGCTCTGTTGGACCCTGTACGTACAATTTCTGCAGGATCTCGAGGCGTCACCCTCCGATCAACCAAGTTCGGGTTCGGCCGGAGACGCCCCCATCGATTATGTCCCGGTGACTGCCGTGGCGGAGCCGTCTGCATCCGCGACGACTGAGGAGACACCGAAGCAGGCAGACGGCGAGACCGCCGGGGAAGTTCTGTCGAGCACGGCTGGAGATGTGGATGTCGCTGAGAAGGCGCCGGTGTCGTCGGGGTTGGTGTCCGCGCTGGTATCGGCGCTCGAGGAGAGTTCGGCGGTGCCACCGGAGGAAGAGGCGGCCGCTCCAGTCGTGGATGAAGTACTACCGTCAACCACCGACGACTGTTCTCCCACAGCTCCTGTGGAGGCGACGTCGGTTGTAGACGATGCATCGGTGGTCATTGAAGCGGCCGCTGTGGACCCTGCGGCTGCGGCGTCGAGCGTGCCAGAACCAACTCCGGCCGTCGTGGACGAGGTACCCGAACCGGCGGAGGTGGAGGTGGCCCCGATCGATGCCGTACCGGTGTCCGCGACGGCTGAGGAGACACCGAAGCAAGCAGACGGTGAGACCGTCGGGGACGTTCCTTCGAGCACGGCTGAGGTTATGGATGTCGCTGAGAAGGTACCGATGGCGGTGGCGTCTCAGTCCGCGCTGGTATCAGCGCTCGAGGAGAGTTCAACGGCGCCACCGCAGGAAGAGGCGGCCGCCCCAGTCGTGGACGAGGTACTACTCTCATCCATCGACGACTGTTCTCCCACACCTCGTGTAGAGGCGACATCCGGTGTCGACGATGCATCGGTGGTCGTTGAAGCGGCCGCTGTGGACCCTGCGGCTGCGGCGTCGAGCGTGCCAGAACCAACTCCGGCCGTCTTGGACGAGGTACCCGAACCGGCGGAGGTCGACGTGGTCTCGTCGAGTTCCGGCGAGGTCACGGAGGAACGAGACGGCGTGGCAGCCGACGGCGTGCTTCGTTCGGGATTGGCCGCGGAGACCACTGCGGCTGCCGTAACCGAGCCCGTCCTGTCAGGCACTGGTGATGTTGTGCCGGAGGGTGTGGTCGATGTGACGGCTCCGGTGTCGAAAGTCGAGCCGGTGTCAGAGGTGGGCGAGGTAGCGGCGAAGACGTCTGGTACTGGTGGTGACGACGCGGACCCTTCTATGCCATCGCTGGTGGACGAGGTTTCCCCGGTCGGGCCGGAGGAAGCAGAGGCGGCGGAGTTGAATGGTGGTGCTGTCGAGGCGCCGATCGAGGTGAGTGTGTGAAGTGGTTGCAGTAGCGTTTAGACTGTTGAGGTGATCTTTGGAGGTTCTGCGCCAATGTGGAAAAGTGGGCGAGTGTGCCGACTTACGGTCAAGTTTGGGCCGTTTTCGTTGATTTGATGAAGCCGGTCGATATCAGCCTTCGACGAAACGTGTTTGGGTGGTGTCCTTCTCAACACTGCTGTCGTTTCCACTCTCCGTTGTATCCTTGTGGCTCGTGCTCGCTAGTGCTATGGTTTCCATCAGCGCTTGACATGGTTTCCCTCTCGCTGTCGCTCTGCCGATTCCTGCACGTGCGTGCTCAATTGTCCAGGTCGTCGGGGGCACACTCTCCGACCAACTCACTTCGGTGGCAGTGGAAGACGCCCCGATCGATGATGTCCCGGTGACTGCCGTGGCGGAGCCGGCTGTGCCCGTGACGGCTGAGGAGACACCGAAGCAGGCAGACGGCGAGATCGCCGGAGACGTTCCATCGAGCACGGCTGGAGATGTGGATGTCGCTGAGAAGGCGCCGGTGTCGTCGGGGTTGGTGTCCGCGCTGGTATCGGCGCTCGAGGAGAGTTCACCGGCGCCACCGGAGGGAGCCGCGGCCGCCCCAGTCGTGGACGAGGTGCTACCGTCATCCACGGACGACTGTTCTCCCACAGCTCCTGTGGAGGCGACGTCCGTTGTAGACGATGCATCGGTGGTCATTGAAGCGGCCGCTGTGGACCCTGCGGCTGTGACGTCGAGCGTGCCAGAACCAACTCCGGCCGCCGTGGACGAGGTACTTGAATCGGCGGAGGTGGAGGTGGTCCCGCCGACATCCGGCGAGGTCACGGAGGAGCGAGACGGCGTGGCAGCCGACGGCGTGCCATCTCCGGCGTTGGCCACGGAGACCACTGCGGCCGCCGTCGCCGAGCCGGTCCTGTCAGGCACTGGTGATGTTGTGCCGGAGGGTGTGGTCGATGTGGCGGCTCCGTTGTTGGAAGTCGAGGCGGTGTCAGAGGTGGGCGAGGTAGCGGCGACGACGCCTGTTATTGGTGGTGACGACGCAGACCCTTCTATGTCATCGCTGGTGGACGATTTGTCTCCGGTCGGGCCGGAGGAAGCAGAGGCGGTGGAGTTGGATGGTAGTGCGGTCGAGGCGCCGATCGAGGTGAGTTTGGGAAGTATTATTGTTGTTTTTAGCCCCGGCAGTTGTTGGGTATTGCTGATCGAGGTGGAAACGAATTCAGGAGCTACGACGCGTAGTCAGCGTTGGGCCGTTACTGTGGCAGCGATAAAGACGTTCGACATTGGCCAATGACGACGACGTAGCTTTGTGGGTTGCCCTTGCTAGCCTTTCGTTCAGACTACCGGTTGGTGTCCGTGGCTCTCTATTGCTATGGTATGTCGCGGTGTGACGTCCTCTTTTTCCCGCTGTCGCTCTGTTGGACCCTGTACGTGCAATTTCTGCAGGAGCTCGAGGCCTCACCCTCCCATCGACCAAGTTCGGGTTCGGCCGGAGACGCCCTGATCGATTATGTCCCGGTGACTGCCGTGGCGGAGCCGTCTGTGTCCGCGACGACTGAGGAGACACCGAAGCAGGCAGACGGCGAGACCGCCGGGGAAGTTCTGTCGAGCACGGCTGGAGATGTGGATGTCGCTGAGAAGGCGCCGGTGTCGGCGGGGTTGGTGTCCGCGCTGGTATCGGCGCTCAAGGAGAGTTCGGCGGTGCCACCGGAGGGAGCCGCGGCCGCCCGATCCGTGGACAAAGTACTACCGTCAACCACCGACGACTGTTCTCCCACAGCTCCTGTGGAGGCGACGTCCGTTGTAGACGGTGCATCCGTGGTCATTGAAGCGGCCGCTGTGGACCCTGCGGCTGCGGCGTCGAGCGTGCCAGAACCAACTCCGGCCGTCGTGGACGAGGTAGCCGAACCGGCAGCGGTGGAGGTGGCCCCGATCGATGTCGTACCGGTGTCCGCGATGGCTGCGGAGACACCCAAACAGGCTGACGGCGAGACCCGCGGGGACGTTCCGTCGAGCACGGCTGGAGATGTGGACGTCGCTGAGAAGGTACCGATGGCGGCGGCGTCTCAGTCCGCGCTGGTATCAGCGTTCGAGGAGAGGCTAACGGCGCCACCGGAGGAAGAGGCGGCCGCCCCAGTGGTGGATGAGGTACTACCGTCATCCACCGACGACTGTTCTCCCACAGCTCCTGTGGAGGCGACGTCCGTTGTCGACGATGAATCGGTGGTCGTTGAAGCGGCCGCTGTGGACCCTGCGGCTGCGGCGTCGAGCGTGCCAGAACCAACTCCGGCCGTTGTGGACGAGGTACCCAAACCGGCAGAGGTGGAGGTGGTCTCGTCGAGTTCCGGCGAGGTCACGGAGGAGCGAGACGGCGTGGCAGCCGACGGCGTGCCATCTCCGGCGTTGGCCACGGAGACCACTGCGGCCCCCGTCACCGAGCCCGTCCTGTCAGGCACTGGTGATGTTGTGCCGGAGGTTGTGGTGGACGTGGCGGCTCCGTTGTTGGAAGTCGAGCCGGTGTCAGAGGTGGGCGAGGTAACAGCGAAGACGTCTGGTACTGGTGGTGACGACGCAGACTCTTGCATGTCATCGCTGGTGGACGATTTGTCTCCGGTCGGGCCGGAGGAAGCAGAGGCGGCGGAGTTGGATGGTGGTGCTGTCGAGGCGCCGATCGAGGTGAGTGTATGAAGTGGTTGCAGTAGCGTTTAGGCTGTTTAGGTGATCTTTGGAGGTACTGCGCCAATGTGGAAATGTGCTCGAGAGTTGCGATTTGCAGTAACGATTGGGCCGTTTTCGGTGATAGAATGAAGCCGGTCGATATCAGCCTTCGACGAAACGTGTTTGGGTGGTGTCCTTCTCAACACTGCTGTCGTTTCCACTCTCCGTTGTATCCTTGTGGCTCGTGCTCACTAGTGCTAGGGTATCCATCAGCACTTGACGCCCTCTTTTTCCCGCTGTCGCTCTGCCGATTCCTGCACGTGCGTGCTCATTGTCCAGGTCGTCGGGGGCGCACCCTCCGACCAACCCACTCCGGTGGCAGCGGAAGACGCCCCGATCGATGATATCCCGGTGACTGCCGTGGCGGAGCCGTCTGTGCCCGTGACGGCTGAGGAGACACCGAAGCAGGCTGACGCCGAGACCGCCGGGGACGTTCCATCGAGCACGGCTGGAGATGTGGACGTCGCTGAGAAGGCGCCGGTGTCGTCGGGGTTGGTGTCCGCGCTGGTATCGGCGCTCGAGGAGAGTTCAACGGCGCCACCGGAGGAAGAGGCGGCCGGCCCAGTCGTGGACGAGGTACTACCGTCAACCACCGGCGACTGTTCTCCCGCAGCTCCTGTGGAGGCGACGTCCGTTGTAGACGATGCATCCGTGGTCGTTGAAGCGGCCGCTGTGGACCCTGCGGCTGCGGCGTCGAGCGTGCCAGAACCAACTCCGGCCGTTGTGGACGAGGTACCCGAACCGGCAGAGGTGGAGGTGGTCTCGTCGAGTTCCGGCGAGGTCACGGAGGAGCGAGACGGCGTGGCAGCCGACGACGTGCCATCTCCGGCGTTGGACACGGAGGCCACTGCGGCCCCCGTCACCGAGCCCGTCCTGTCAGGCACTGGTGATGTTGTGCCGGAGGGTGTGGTCGATGTGGCGGCTCCGTTGTCGGAAGTCGAGCCGGTGTCAGAGGTGGGCGAGGTAGCGGCGAAGACGTCTGGTACTGGTGGTGACGACGCAGACCCTTCTATGCCATCGCTGGTGGACGATTTGTCCCCGGTGGGGCCGGAGGAAGCAGAGGCGGCGGAGTTGGATGGTGGTGCTGTCGAGGCGCCGATCGAGGTGAGTGTGTGGAGTGGTTGCAGTAGCGTTTAGGCTGTTTAGGTGATCTTTGGAGGTACTGCGCCAATGTGGAAATGTGCTCGAGAGTTGCGATTTGCAGTAACGATTGGGCCGTTTTCGGTGATAGAATGAAGCCGGTCGATATCAGCCTTCGACGAAACGTGTTTGGGTGGTGTCCTTCTCAACACTGCTGTCGTTTCCACTCTCCGTTGTATCCTTGTGGCTCGTGCTTACTAGTCCTAGGGTATCCATAAGCGCTTGACATGGTTTCCCCCTCGCTGTCGCTCTGCCGATTCATGCACGTGCGTGCTCATTGTCCAGGTCGTTGGTGGCGCACCCTCCGACCAACCCACTTCGGTGGCAGCGGACGACGCCCCGATCGATGATATCCCGGTGACTTCTGTGGCGGAGCCGTCTGTGCCCGTGACGGCTGAGGAGACACCGAAGCAGGCAGACGGCGAGACCGCCGGGGACGTTCCGTCGTGCACGGCTGGAGATGTGGATGTCGTTGAGAAGGCGCCGGTGTCGTCGGGGTTGGTGTCCGCGCTGGTATCGGCGCTCGAGGAGAGTTCACCGGTGCCACCGGAGGAAGAGGCGGCCGCCCCAGTCGTGGACGAGGTACTACCGTTATTCGTGGAGGACCCTGCGACTGTGGCGTCGAGCGTGCCAGAACCAACTCCGGCCGTCGTGGACGAGGTACCCGAACCGGCGGAGGTGGACGTGGTGCCATCGAGATCCGGCGAGGTCGCGGCGGAGCGAGTCGGCGCGGCAGCCGGCGACGTGCCATCTCCGGCGTTGGCTGCGGAGGCCACTACGGCCGCCGTCACCGAGCCCGTCCTGTCAGGCACTAGTGATGTTGTGCCGGAGGTTGTGGTCGACGTGGCAGCCCCGGTGTTGGAAGTCGAGCCGGTGTCAGTGGTGGGTGAGGTAGCGGGGAAGACGTCTGGTACTGGTGGTGACGACGCAGATCCTTCTATGCCAGCGCTGGTGGACGATTTGTCTCCGGTCGGGCCGGAGGAAGCAGAGGCGGCGGAGTTGGATGGTGGTGCTGTCGAGGCGCCGATCGAGGCGAGTGTGTGGATTGTTTTGTTACATTTCGACTCGGCGGTTGGCTATGATTGTTTTAAAGCAGAAGGTGGAAACGTAGGTGGAATTTGTTACGTGTAGACAGCATTGGAGCGGCATTGTTGAAAGGACAAGGATGCAGGCGGTTAACAGCAGCCAACGCCCTACTGGGGTTTCGGTTGTCATTCTCGACCCTGTGGTGTACACCTCCCGTTGTATCCTTGTGGCTTGTTCACGCAAGTGCGATGGCATGATCTGATGACGCTGTCGTTTCCTGCTGCCTCTCGGTGTCGTCCTTGACGTATGTTTTCTTCAGGATGTCGATGGCGCACCCTCCGAACAACCCAGTTCGGTGGCTGCAGGAGACGCCGCGATCGATGTTGACCCGGTGACTGCGACGGCTGAGGAAACACCGAAGCAGGGAGACAGCAAGACTGCCGAGGACCTTCCGTCGAGTACGGCTGGAGATGTGGATGCCCCGGAGAAGGCGCCGGTGGCAGCGGGGTTGGTGTCCGCGCTGGTATCGGCGCTCGAGCAAAGTTCAGCAGCGCCACCGGAGGAAGAGGCGGACGCTCCAGTGGTGGATGAGGTACTACCGTCGGCCATCAACGACTGTTCTCCTACGGCTCCTGTGGAGACGACGTCGGGTGTCGACGATGCATCCGTGGGCGTTGAAGCGGTGCCTGTTGCTGAATCCGTCGAGGACACGTCGACTCCCGTCTCGAGCGTATCAGAACCTAGCCCGGTCGTCGTAAACGAGGTACCCGAACCGGGGGTGGAGGACGTGGTCCCACCGAGTTCCGGCCAGGTCACGGAGGAGCCAGACGGCGCGGCAGCCGACGACGTGCCATCTTCGGCGTTGGCTGCGGAGGCCACTGCGGCCGCCGTAACCGAGCCGGTCCTGTCAGGCACTGGTGATGATGTGCCGGAGGCTGTGGCCAACGTGACGACTCCGGTGTTGGAAGTCGAGCCGGTGTCAGAGGCGGGCGAGGTAGCGGCGACGATGTCTGGTACTGGTGGTGACGACGCAAATCCGTCAAGGCCACCGCTGTTGGATGATTTGTCTCCAACGGGACCGGAGGAAGCAGAGGCGGCGGACTTGGATGGTGGTGCGGGCAAGTCGCCGATCGAGGTGAGTGTGTTGAGTGTTTTGCGTCGAGATTTGACACCGCGGTTGTTGTTGAATGTTTTGGTCTTGGTGGAATCCTGGGCGAATGTTGCGACGTGTGATCAACATGGGGTCGATTCTGTGGATACCGTTACACAGTTGCACATCGGCCAACGCCGAATGGATTTGTTTATTTCCTTTCTCAAGACCGTCGCATGCACTACCTTTTGTGTCTGGGGACTTCTTCACGCTAGTGTTGTGTTTTCCACCAGGGCTTGATATCTTCGGTCTACCGCCTGCCGCTCTGTATGCCCCCTAACGTTTGTTCTGTTCAGGACGTTGGCGGCGTACCCTGCGAGCAGCCCGCTTCGTTGGCAGCAGACGACGCCCCGATCGATGTCGTTCCGGAGACTGCTGTGGCGGAGCCGTCTGTGTTCGCGACGGCTGAGGAGACACCGAAGCTGGCTGTCGACGAGACCCCTGGGGACGTTCCGTCGATCACGGCTGGATACGCGGATACCACTGAGAAGGCGCCGGTGTCCGCGGGGTTGGTGTCCGCGCTGGTATCGGCGCTCGAGAAGAGTTCCGCGGCGCCATCGGAAGAAGAGGCGGCCGCCCCAGTAGTGGACGAGGTACTACCGTCATCCACCGACGACTGTTCTCCTACAGCTCCTGCAGAGACGACGTCCGTTGTAGACGATACAACCGTGGGCGTTGAAGCGGCACCTGTGGACCCTGCTGTGTCCGCGGAAGACGCAGCGGCTGCGGTGTCGAGCGTACCAGAACCAATTCCGGCCGTAGACGAGGCACCCGGACAGGCGGTGACGGCCGCGGTCCCATCGAGTATTGGTGGGGTCACGGAGAAGCCGGAGGACGTGGAAGCCGACGATGTGCCATCTTCGGCGTTCGTTGTAGAGGCAAATGCTACCGCCGTCGAGGAGCCGGTACTGTCTGGCACGGGTGATGTTGTGCCGGAGGCTGTGGTGGACGTGGCGACGCCAGTGTTGGAAGTCGAGCCTGTATCAGAGTTGGGCGAGGTGGCGGCGACGGCGTCTGGTACTGGTGCTGAGGAGGCGGACTCGTCTATGCCAGCGCTGGTGGACGATTTGTCCCCGGTTGAGCCGGAGGAAGCAGAGACGGTGGAATTGGATGGTGGTGCTGTCGAGGCGCCGATCGAGGCGAGTGTGTGAAGTGTTCTTCGTAGAGATTTTGACACGGCGGTTGTTGTCTTAGTTGTTTGTCTAGGAGGAAACCTAAGCGTGTGTGGCGATGTGTAGTGAAGGTTGGTCCGGTACTGTTGAAGGGATGCAGACGTTCGACACCAGCCAGCGCAGCAGTAGTTGGTTGGTTGCTCTTCTCAACTCCGTCGTTGACACTACGCGTTGCATCCCGTGGTATCCACTTGTACTTGATATCTTCGTTTTCCCGCTGTCGCTCTGTGGGGCCTTGCACGTACATACTCTTTCTGCAGGACGTCGGCGGCGTACCCTCCGAGCAACTAACTACGGTTGCAGCAGGAGACGCGCCGATTGATGCCGTTCCGGAGACTGCTGTGGTGGAGCCGTCTGTGGTCGTGACGGCTGAGGAGAGACCGAAGCAGGCAGACGGAGAGACCGCCGCGGACGTCCCGTCGAGTACCGGTGGCAATGTGGATGTCGCTGAGAAGGCGCCGGTGGCGGCAGGGTTGGTGTCCGCGCTGGTATCGGCTCTCGAGAAGAGCTCTGCGGCGCCATCGGAGGAAGAGGCGGCCGCCCCATCCGTGGGCAAGGTACTACCGTCATCCACCGACGACTGTTCTCCTACAGCTCCTGTGGAGACGTCCGTTGTAGACGATGCATCCGAAGGCGCTGCAGCGGCCGCTGTGGACCCTGCCGTATCCGTGGAGGTTACAGCGGCAGAGGTGTCCAGCGTGTCGGCACCAAGTCCGGCCGTTGTAGACGAGTCCCCGGAACCGGCGGTGGCGGACGTCGTCCCGTCGAGTACCGACGGGATCGCGGAGAAGCCAGAGGACACGGAAGCCGACGGCTTGCCAACTTCGGCGTTGGTTGCAGAGGAAAATGCTGTCACCGTGGCCGGGCCGGTGCTGTCTGGCCCGGGTGAGGTTGTGCCGGAGGCTGTGGTGGACGTAGCGACGCGGGTGTTGGAAGCAGAGGCTGTGGCAGAGTTTGGCGAGTTAGCGGCGAAGACGTCTGGTACGGATGGTGATGCTGTCGACCCGTCTATGCCACCGCTGGTGGACGATGTCTCTCCGGTGGAACCGGAGGAAGCAGAGGCGGCGGAGTTGGACGGTGGCACGGGCGAGACACCGATCGAGGTGAGCATCGTTAAGTCGTTTATGGTGAGGTTAGACTAGGCGGATGTTGGATGTTGGGCGTCAGTGTGAAAATATGGCGTGGTGTGGCGATGCGCTGTCAACATTGGGTCAGTTTTGTTGATATGGTTACGTCGTGTGACATCAGCCAACGACGACGAAACAGTTGTTGGTTGTCCTTATCAATCCCGTCGTCGACACTACCTGTCGTTTCCTCAGACCTGGTCGCAAGTGTTACGGTATCCACCAGTGCTTGACCTCTTCGTTCTCCCGCTGTCGCTCTGTTTGATCATGCACGTACGTGCGCGTTCTGCAGGACGTCGGCAGCGCACCCTCCGACCAACCCACTTCGGTAGCAGCAGACGACGCCCCCATCGATATGGTCCCGGTGACTGCCGTGGCGGAGCTGTCTGTGCCCGCGACGGCTGAGGACACACCCCAGCAGGCAGACGGCGAGACCGCCGCGGACGTCCCGTCGAGTACCGGTGGCAATGTGGATGTCGCTGAGAAGGCGCCGGTGTCGACGGGGTTGGTGTCCGCGCTGGTATCGGCTCTCGAGAAGAGCTCTGCGGCGCCATCGGAGGAAGAGGCGGCCGCCCCATCCGTGGGCAAGGTACTACCGTCAACCACCGAAGACCGTTCTCCTACAGCTCCTGTGGAGACGACGTCCGTTGTAGACGATACAACCGTGATCGTTGAAGCGGCTCCTGCTGACCCTGCTGTATTCGTGAAGGACCCTGCGGCTGCGGTGTCAAGCGTGCTAGAACCAAACCCGGTCGTGGTAGACGAGGTGCCCGAACGGGCGGTGACGGACGTGGTCCCATCGAGTACCGGTGGGGTCACGGAGAAGCCGGAGGACGTGGAAGCCGACAACGTGCCATCTTCGGCGTTCGTTGTAGAGGCAAATGCTACCGCAGTCGAGGAGCCGGTGCTGTCTGGCCCGGGCGATGTGGTGCCGGAGGCTGTGGTGGACGTGGCGACGCCGGTGTTGGAAGTCGAGGATGTGGCAGAGTTGGGCGAGGTAGCGGCGACGACGGCTGGTACTGATGGTGATGATGACGACCCGTCTATGCCAGCGCTGGTGGATGATTTGTCTCCGCTGGGACCGGAGGAAGAAGAGGCGGCGGAGTTGGATGGTGGTGCGGGCGAGTCGCCGATCGAGGTGAGTGTGTAAAGTAGTAATTTTGGTACATGTTGGGATTTGGAGGTTGTTGTGAGTCTAGGTGGAAACGTGAGAGAGAGTGGCGATGTGCAGTCAGCATTGGGCCCGTTCTGTTGGCGTGGTGCAGATGTTCGATATCAGACTATGACGCCGATTCGCTTGTGGATACAACCCTTGACCCAGAGCACGCCAATTTCACCGCGTCACCTTGTCGACATTTATCACCAACTGTCGCGTACCGGTTGCTGTTACTTGTATCCGCATGAACCCACGAACCCGCACGTCTGAATAATCTGTATGTAGGTGTTCGCCTCGAATTTGCGTTAAAAAGAGCTTGCAATCGGAAATGGTCTTGGCTCCCTGCCTCGAAACCCGCGAGAAAACTTCGAAGAATAATACTCATTCATTTCGAGGATGGCAATTAGGTTGGCCAACCCACCGGCGCCCACGCCGACTTCGGTGCAATCCGCGGTGCCGGCGTGGGGTTACTCCTCTTCCCAAACTCCTAATCCAACCAATGAGGCGGCGCGCTTCACTCCCGCCAACTCTCCTCGGGCCCTATAAACTCATTTCACCACCGCCGGAGCCTTGGGGGCTCGTGCTATGTCCACGACGATACCACTACGTCCCTGTGGCTGGTGAAGGGTGTGCCTCTTCCCCACGAAAAACATGATCCCCACTTCCTCTCTCTAGTAGCGCTGTTTCAATCGCCGGCTGGTTGTTCGTCTCCTGTTGACATCGGGCTTCACGTGTTCGCTCATTGCCCTGTCTCCAGAAGCTGGATCACACATCGTATTACGCTATTCAACTGTCTCTTCCACAGGTTGCCGCTGCTGCCGCTGGCGAGGGAGACACTCCGATCGTGGCGACTCATGTACCCGACGACCCTGCGGCAATGGGTGCAGAAACACTCGACGCACCATCGAAGGTCCTCGAGGAGAGCCCCCTTACCCCCGCGCCGGGTTCGGTGGCATCTCCCAAGGAGACCGGGGGAACAGAGGAAAAGAAGGCGGTACACCCACTCCCTAGGTTGTTCGGGTTGGGCAAGAAGAGTAGATCGGAGGACCTCAACACTGTTCCCACCGCGGATGCCGGAACCGACGTCGTGGAGCCCGACCCGACCGGTGCTTTGAGAACCGCAGGCGAGCAGTCGGAGACACCCTTGGCCACAAAAACGAGAGAGGGAACCGAAGAGACTTTCGTCCTCGTGGCGATGGGATCAGACGAAACTCCGACCGGCGCTGCTGTTGTTGAAGGAGCTGTCGACATGAATGCACCCGAACCTGGTGCTCTTGTCGGTGGCGGCCTTCCTAGTCTCGGGACAGATGCACCTGGGGCTTTGGTAGAAGAGGTGAGTTCCGTATGCTGGCTGACCTGAATTGAGATATGTACCCGGGGTTTTAAAACCTTACGGTGGCCACCAGGAACAAACATTGAAAACATTGGTATGAGAGAACGACCCTAGTTGTTGTTGTTGTTGTTGTTGTTGTTGTTGTTGTCTTCACAGTAAAAATCGTTCCGTTGTCTCTACCCAGTACCTTCTTCTGTCCGTACTAGCCTAACACTTGACGCGGTGGATCCCCGTGATCACAGGCTAACTTACCCAAAAAAGGTATACGAAAATAAAATGGACCCTAGTGGCACCCGTTTATAGTCGTCGTCTCTTCCTCCTCTCGAAAACCCTGTCTTCCTCGACCTTTGGGGCAGTCTGCCGCGCACAACACGTGTTCGGCCTTTAAAAAACCGCTGGAGATGTCATGGAGATCTCTTCAGATCACTCGTCTATTGCGGGAGGAAGGAGGGGTTTGGTCCGTTGTTGGCGGAGTAAGTTGTCGCAATTTTCGTGCAACATCCGTCCAAGACCAGATTTTGGCCCAATCTTGGTATTTCCTCTGAGACTATTTTTCGTGTAAGGCTTGCGCGCTGGTGTTTGATTCTTACTCCCATGTATATCTGTTCAACGCAACATAGACACGGTGGTGGGCAATCCCCTCAATCGCAGCAACTGTTAGCGAAGACCAAACAGGTGCTCGGGAGTCGTATAAGAGAGACTACCCGAAGATCGAACGAAACAAGCCGCAGATTTTGCGTTTTTTGCCAAACTCTTAACAACGGTCCAAGCTGTCCTGTACACGGGCGAACATAATGCGCCGATGCCACGCAAACAATACGTGTGCATGTCACTACGCCCAGAATAGAGCCCCCCCCCCACCAACCAACTTGCGGCTCCCCTTTTGGTCTGATCCCCGTCGTGAATCTGCAGCCCCTTCCATTTATTACTTGGTCGGGTGTGATACACTTGGCGTCTTTAACCACACATCACCGTACGACGAAAACTTGCCCACAGGACACTCATGGACCGAAGGCGAGTGACGAGAGTGCCGTTGCACCGGCTGCTGGACTCGAAGGCACTATCGAACAGCCCATTGCAATGGCCGAGGGAGACGTGCCGATGCCCTCTGTCTCGCATGACCAAGTGGATAAATCTAAGGAGTCAGCGGATGTGGCTGGAACTGTGAGGCTTCTGGAGGAGACAGCAGTCGATGCACAGGCGACAGGAAGTGCGGTGGCGGGCGAGGTGGGAATGCCGTCGGCGGTGGCGGAAGGTCAGGGCGGGCCCAAATCAAGCAAGAAGAAGAAGGGAGGTTTCTCTCTGCAGAAGCTGTTCGGTTGGGACAAGGGCAAGCCACGTTCCAGCGTCGAAAACGAATCTCCTGCAGCGAGCGGCGAACAGCCATCTGCCACCGCACCGCTGACCGTGGGCGACGTCGCCACGACTGACAAGGCCACGATGAGCCCTGCCGTAGCGGTGGATGGGCCAACTGCGCGTAATCCGGAAGGGTCTGTCACGACTCCGGCGTTCGCTGCTTGCGAACGAGCTTCAGATGCAGTCGACGCGGTGTCGGAGTCGATCAAAGCAGCAGCCGACCAGATCGCCCCGCATGTAGCGAAGAAGGAAGAGGCCGAAAAGCCCTATTCTGCCGAGGTTAGTTGTTTGCATAGCTTCTCCATCTCGAGACTTGATATCTTATGTACGTGAGGGTATTGCGCCAAGAGATTCGCAAAATAGTACAGTCGCGCTTAAAAAAGGTCCGAAACTGCTTCATGGGCCGTATCCGCGGTTCATCCCACAACTATGTTTAAACACAAACCCGTTAACATCCCCCGCCTCCATCTGCTATCGTTTCAGCAGGCTTGTGACAAGACATTCGCAGGTGGAGCGCAGCTTGAGCCGCCTGTTCCACCTGTCGTGGACAGATCGCCCACCCCAGCGACCACAGACGTCTACAATCTCAAGGTACAGGTTGAGCCGGAGCACGGGTTCCCCGTGGTGGCCTTGGACAAGCCGGTAGCGGAGCTATCGCCGCTCGCCCGCCACTTCCCGGAGTTCGCCCCGAAAGCTGGCAAGCCCGTCGTTGACGGTGACGAGATAGATGCGGCTACCTTGGCGACGAGCGCCCCCCCCCTGGCTGGCCCTGGTGTTAACAAGAAGGAACAACTCAAGGGATTAGCTCCAGTATCACTCGCGGAAGAGGCTGCAAAGTCTGAGGAGATGTTTCTGGGCTCGGCTGCCGGAAAGCCGGCAACACCGGATGATGCTTTTATAATCACCGCGAGCCCGCCAACCTTGCCCGTGTCCTCCGTTGTTCACAAGCCACCGTCTTCGGGGGGCAAGGAGGTGTCCGGTGGCGACGTGTGCGGAATCACGAATGAAGGAATAGCTGACACTACGGCAGCGTTCGGCGTGGTTGACATGTCTGAAATGATGGCGAAAGAGGAGATGGTGAACCCTTCTTCTCCGAAAGCGGAGGGAGCGACAGCGCTGCACGGTAGCCCTGCTGCCGAAGCGGCACCGGCCGCGACCGGCCGTGCTGCACGGCCAAGCCAATCGCCTGGGTGGAAGGGATACGCCGTAGCGGGTGATGATGATGATGCTGCTGCTCCCCCTCCAGAGGGGGCACCCCACACGCCGGGGACTACTGGAGCGGCAAGCGCGGCAGAGGCAAGCGCGGCAGAGACCAGCCTTTACGCCTGTTCTCCCCCGGAGAGCAAAGCCACGATGAACGTGTGCTCTCCCAACAAACAGGATTGCGTGATCAGCTAGTTCTTTTCGACGCGTGCGTTATTGTTGGTTTTCCCTGCGTAGATGACTATTTACATACTTTGCTCAATGGAGTGGCTCGCGCGTAAAAAGTCGTCCACAGCTGTACGTGCATTCGTATTTCCTTGGGGTGCCTGCTCACCCTCTCGTCCTGCCATACTGGACGGGTCCCTGATGAGGTATTTCGTAGTTCGCTCTCGGGGTTGTTCCTTGCCTGACAGTACAGTATCCTTTGATTGGGGTATATAATCGAACGGGAAAGTCTCTGTGATGTATAACTCGAGCGGTGGGCGGTAATTATTTGAAGATGTGCCCGAACGGCAGAGGTAGCAGAGAAACCGAACTCGATATCTTTTGGTATTTGCTGTACGGCATACATGATGACATGTATATATTCAGCAACGCGCAGACAACGCGCAAGGTCGGCGGTGAAGGTGTCAGGTACGTATCGCATGGGTTGTGGCCGGCAGTGAGTAATCTTGCTTGTTGAGAATGTTTTCTGTGGTTTGGCGCTCGCTGATGCCGGCTCGGTTGGTGGACGAAGTGAGTCAGAAAGAAGTGACCCCCTCTCTCACCCCGCTCATCCCCACCACGACATGCATGCGAGGTTTTGAACGGGGGAAGGCGGAGGGAGTCAGTCACCTGGACGGAGATAAGTTGTGTTTGCGTAGACTGTTTTTCGTCTTCACTTTTTCTCTGGTCTTTGATTTTCTTGGAAGGTGGCACGCACTAAAGATGGCCCGTTGTCCTTGCCAAAGTTTTCTGTATAGGGAATTGCGTTTGTGGCATGCTTGCCACCTTTAATGAGAGGCTTAGGTAGTCTCCACAGTGCGGATTGTTTATTTTATTGCATGACGAGGCCATCCGCGGCGGCAGAAGGGCCTCGCTCAAGGATACTCTTCCCCATCAGGCAGGGATTATCGATATCTCTAGAATGGTGGCAGGAACCGCCCTGGAAGTAGGATGGGAGGGATGGAGGAACTGCTAATGTAGGGAGGAATTGTATCAAGATTTCACTTGCTCTTCGTGTTCTCTAGAGACTTGCCCTTATTACGGGGGCGAAATGAAAGTAATAACTTTTCATGCATTGAACGGGACAAACGTTCCACCGACGACGTGGTTCCAACTTTTGTACCAAACGCAAATCTTGATGTCGGGGAAAGATTGGACGTGCCAACATATTCTCAGTGCGGATCATTCATAGGTAAGGCCTCCTGCGGCGGCCGGTGGTCCCGCCCAAACTTCGCCTGGAAATCGTCTTCCGGACCATGAGCCAAAGGGTGCCGCAGTATAGTTGGGAACTCGCCCAAAAAATCGCGTCACAAGAACAAAGTGTCCAAGCCGCGCCCGCGCGAACAGCGCGTCGGCATGCCTGGCGCCCCTAAAGCACTTTGGATCGGATACCATAGAACCAATGGCAGCTCTGAGTAAGCCTTCCGCAACGCGCACAGGCGTTCGCCCACATCTGGACCACATCGCCGTTCCCGCATGGGATTCGCTACGCCAGCTTTGTACTCTCAAGGGAGTGCAACACCTGATGGCGACAAAAGGTTCGGGCGCTCACGCACATGCCGCCGCCGGCGAATGTCAAAAGCTACGTGGTGGCGAAGCTCTGCCGTTGTACGCGCGACTGCCGAGAGGAACGGCTGCCAAATCCTAAAATCCTCGCATTAACACTTGTACACAAAACGTACAGCGACGTAAGTCACGTCGTTCACCGGGGACAAGAGCCTGTACAGCCGGTGGTTCCAGATCGCTCTCTTCCTTCGCCAACAACGTGTCAAGCTCCCCAGCAAGACTACACGTATGAAAAACACCACGTACTTTTGTCTTATGCACAGCTTCTTTCGAATGACCCGTCACTTCCTTAAGGGACAACAATAACATATGCATGTATTCACGCAAAGGCTGCCACCACAATCTGTCTCCCCATCACACCGACTACCGACTACCAAAAGAACCCTGCGACGCCGATACCGACACGTGGTTCTCCCGGTCCAAGCACCCTCCTCTTGCTACAAGCTATCCCTACAAGACACCAATAAAATATTAGACTGTACACATTTTTCAGAGTCCCCCGCCACGAGCGTATACATACGTCCTGCCACAAAAAATGCGTCCAGCCTTGACAATTCGGGAGCAACTATTTAACCCTCCATGTCATTTGGTCAAGGGACTGTCTTCTCTGGGCAACACGGACAAATGGTCCAGGAATGAAGCTTGTAGCAAGTGCATTTCGCTCATAATTTCCCCACAAAAGCAAGGTGGATAAGCCGTGGGCGCACAAATTCGACTTCACGGTCGACGAGGGAAAAAGGGACGGCTCAACCTTTCTCGCGATGGAAATGAATGCAACCACAGGGTCGAAGGTGTAGAAAGTGGGGGGGGGGACAAGCGAGCCTGACTCTTCTCCTGAGAATCACCGCGGCTGGTGCGTCTAAACAATCAAGAAAGATGTAAAACTGACGTCTAGAGAAATGGGTTATCACACACACAGCTTCCATCACCCAAACACCCACCACCCACACACACGCGCAGCTATGTGGTGTAGCCGTCCTTTGTCCCGATCTGATCTGCTGGTAAAAGCCAACTGACCTCCCGGTGAAAAGACTCCAAAGCCTTGACCCACCGATCATCACATCATGTCGCTAACACACGAGGAAAACATGCTCACCAGAAGGCTCGACTGCCCCCCCCCTCGCCCTCCAGGAAGAAGAATTGGAGGCAAACACTTTCCGCCAACACAGCCGTCAAGTACAGGACACCAACAACTCGCACCCTCTCCTCTTCCCGACACACCGGAAACCCATCGCGACCGAAAAAAACTGACACGATTAAGCTCTGGCCTCCATCAACAGCTTGGATTTCAACTACCACGTCACACAAAACACCCGCACGGTACCCATTTTTCTGCAGCAGCAGGCCAACAAACTCAGGCAAAAACAGCGACTATACAACACACGCGAGGGAAAACACGCAGCAACTGCCTTCATAAACAAACTTACCAAACCTCGTAATCAACAGATAATCGTCAACAAACAACGGGGAGAGAGGGCTCTCTGCCAACCCCACACAGCTGCGCACCGCGCTGCAGACCGCCACCACACCATTTCCAACGCTTTGTGTTCCGGCGAATCCCTACCACGTATACAAAACGACAACGGAGTATTGTAACAATGATGCAAATGATGCACTCGGGCTTGTCAGCAGCCAATTGCTTCTATACGGCTGAACACAATACTCCGAGATTTGAATCTCGGGTCGACTAACTATTAGATGAAAACGTAAAGGCGAGGACGGGGGGACGACAACATCGATGGACAAAAAACGCAGACAGCCCAATCGTTTCAGTTTTTACCACCACGATGTGCTAGCCGCGCGCCTCAGCTGCCTCTGCCTCGAGGGTGTCGAAAACCTGGGCGACGTGGGGGGCAGGTTATCGCCCCCGCCCCCGCCGCGCCCCCCGTTCACACTCCCGACGTCCACACTAGCAGGCACGCCGCCTCCGTCTTCGTTCGGCCCACCGGTGCTGCTCCTGAAAATGTTGGCCGCCCACTCGGGGAAGGGGGACCGCGGGGAGGTGAGCGGGGTCGGGGGTCGGCCCGGGGTCGAGGGGAACTGGATGCCGAAGGCCGTGGACGTTGCGGCCACCGGGGCCAAGCCGCTCGGGCTGCGGCGGTGCCGCGGCGGGCTGAGGACTTCTGGTCGAGAACAAACACGAGAGTTGGCGGGAGGGTGGGATCGGGTGTGGGTGTGGGTCGGTGCAAGGATGGCCACGATGATTTTTCTGGCTGGAGCAAGGGACGGTCTTGATGTCGAAGGCGACGAGTTCGTGCGGAAATGCAACAGCTGAGACAAGCCCATCGCGTTGCTCGTTAGTCTCCGAGCACAGAGGAGGGGAAGACACCACCATCGGAGTGAAACACGGCAAAGAAAGGCGGGCGGACGGAACGGGGGAAAGTAATAAATTGAGCAGCCGGTCGGCTCTGACCTGGCGGCGGCAGGTAGACCGGCTCGCCAGTCATTTCTTCGACCAAGCCGGCCGCCATCCTGTCTGGAAGGGCCCCCTCTCCGTCCAACAAGGCGATCTTCCGGTTGTTGCCCTGCTCCTCCCAAGCGGCCACCACCTGCCACAAACCGGAACAATCAAAGCACCAAGTTGTCCATCATTACATCTATCTCCCTCTCTCTACCTCTCGGCAAGCGCGTGGCAATGGTGTACCTTCTTCTTGACACATTGTAAGATGGCTAGCACACGCTAAAACACTCCCGTCTGCATAGAACAAGGCTAAAATAGATGCCAACTATCTCATCTGGGTGCGTCAGATCGACCACTGCCATTCTCGTTCAGAGCGGTCGCCCCCAAAATATCTGCCTAATGCACACAATCAAAACAAAGCGAGTACTGTAGCCCAAAAACACAAGGACGACCGACTGCTGTATACGAGGAAAGATCTCCCAGAGCCGAAGCAAAGAGTCCCGCTGCCCCATACACTTATGCATCCCACGGCAACAAATAATACATGAAGCGTTGCTGTAGCCCGTCCTCGCTGCCCCGGGATGTTCACCTCATTCAGGCCAACAGGAGCCTGGCGAACCAACTCGTCGAAAGTCTTGCACCCCTCCGCGTACCGCCGCACCGCCTTCACAGTTGCGGGCAGGCCATGGCTCTCGAACATGCCCTTCCGGCATCCGTGCAGCACCGCGAGCGCAACCCAGACCAGAACCGCGGGCCCGCGGCGCCCGTACCACATAAAGAGGTCCCAGATGCGGGTAACCACGGACTGGTTGGACATCGACCCGGCGTAGATGCAGATGAACCACCTGTTGCAAGGAAAGAGACGTGGAGATGAACGCTGGCGGTGTAAAACACGTGTGGGAATGATGAAAACAACAACAACAACAACAACAACAACAACAACAGCGCTTTTAAGGGGGGAGCAGAATGAGAGACGATTACCAGATTATCCGCGTGGGGTAAGGCCGGCAAGAACGTATTCTAACTGTCGGGACGACCCCCGAAGGCGAAAAACAAACGCACCGAACGCCGCAGACGGCATAGAAAAGGCCCGAGCAGAAGTAAAAACATGTTTTATTTTACGTTCTAACGCATGCGTGCCGCCGCAGACTCTGGACCAAACGACGGCCCTGCCTCCGAGCAAAAGCGCGGCGGGGACAGTGGCGGCAGCATCTGCCGCAGCAGCAGCAGCAGCAGCAACAACGATGACAAAAATAACCACCACAACCATGGCATATCTTCATCCGGTCGTCTCCTCAGCGCGAGATACTCCGCTCCAGAAACCCAAACGTCGTCTCGATTTATCTGGAGCTGATCTCCGCTCTTTGTCGCCGACTTTCCACCACAACAGCCACTGCCGCCCCTGCGGAAACGAGTCCCCACCACTCAACCGCTCGTTGTGGTAGTTGCTGCGTTCAGAACGAACGCATGACAGGTGCTCGTGATGCTTGCTCTGCTCACACAGCAGTAGGACCACCATGACAACGACCGCGCGTCTTTTCGCAGCGACAAGAAGTACGCCGCCAACACATGCCGTTCCGGCGGAAACACAAAACTCTGGTACCCTCGTCTAACAACTGACATCAACCTGCGCAGAACTCGACCATCGAACAGCAACCTCCTTCATGATTCTGAAACCGCCTTTCTCTCGCACTCGCCCCTTGCAAGCAAACCGTTTGCATCGGTCGGTCGTCCGGTCACCGACCGGTCCAGTAACGTGACACGAGATATAACACCCCTGGACCGATCTTCAGAGCTCGAATGCTCCACGACCAAAAATATTCAAAGGATACGTTTTCGGAAAGATCTCGAGGGGGCGGTTCAAAACGCCGCCATTCTCCGCACCGCGACTGTTTCTGCTGTGGAGTAATCGGGCTTTGAAATCAGCCCAGGGGGTTTGATACCTTGTGTCACCTGCCCCGGTATATTGAACAGACTCAAACACAAGCGGATCGGTCACCTGGGCGTAAGAACGATTAGCTCGAGGTTAACCTTCCTCAAGTGCTCCATGACGTCCGGGCACTGCCTCGAAAGCAGGTCTTCCACAAGCTCCGTGTTCTGGACAACAAAAAGAACGGAAACCGCCACAGGGCGCATCAGAGGCACCCAAGAAAGGGTTGTGGCGCACAAGTGATGATTGGTGATGCAACCACAGCAACATCAAAGAAGCACGATCCAATCACAAGCTTAAAGAAGGGGCGTACTATGGTGTATAGAGAGAACAATAAAATGGGATTAAAAACACACAGACTGACGTTTTCGCATTTGGTCAGTCAGCGAGCGCAGTTGACGCTAATAGTGAAGGCACACACACGCGCGAGCGCAGCACGCTCGGAATGCCGACCGCCATTCACGGCGGTGCTCATCCTGGCCAAAAACGGACCAGAAAATAAAACACCAATGATCAACAAGCTGAAGCCCAACACTACCACAGCGTGCCACCATGTGCCCCCCTCCCCCTCAATCCTTCGCCGCCCACTCCTTTCAGAATTCTGCCATGTACAGGCGACCCCTGCTAACCCCCCCCCGCCCCCGCCCCTCCACTCACCGCATGCAAGCCCCACAGGTCTCTAGACAGCACGCCCCCCTGGAGCGCGATGACCCCCTGCAACATCTGGACGCACTCGTTCTCTATCTGGGCAACCTCGGCCACCGTTGGCTCTTTCACGGCCGCCGCCTCCTTCTCCGCCCCCCCGCCCATACCCTCCGTCTCCACTGCCGCACTCCCTTCGTTCGCGGGCCCGGGTTGCACGTCGGACGGCTCGGTGACGTCACCGGCTGCGGCGGAATCGGCCGGCGCATTGCTGCTGCAGGTGCTGCTGCCCCCGCTGGTGCCTCTGTTGCGGCTGGAGCGGGACTTGAGGTCCTCCCGCTCGGACAAAACGCAGTCGGCGAAGGTTATCAACATGAAACCCGCGAGGTAGTTCATGCCCTGTGTTTCGGGCGGGAAAAGATGCGAAACGCACGCATTAAAAATGCATGCGTTAAACCAACGGGCTGAGATAGATTGGGGCAACAGCGTCCTCGTGTGGACAACCATGCCGTTGATCCCGTGTGCTACATGAGCCAGCCCTTGATTCCCCAATGCCAAGCAGCGTGGTAGACCACCGGTTAGGTATCAGGTGAATAGGACCAATGGCAAAATAACTCCCCTTCAAAAGGATAAGAGGGCAAGGGCGGACGACAACTGCGTTCACTCTTTAAACCATCAGCGGTTAACACGGTACTCATCGCAAAGACTGAATGCCAGCACCAGGCACACCTCTTCAAAAAAGAAAATTACGATTCACCAGACGCTGCGTTGCACACGTTATGAGCCTACGGGGCGTGAACGGTTGAAGCGACCCCTATTCACATGAGCAATGGACAGCACAATCTGTAACACGCCTATTTTTACTTCATGCATGCGATACACGAGGGAATCACCCAACCGCGAACCAACCACGGACCACCTTCCGCTACTCCATCTCCGCAAGAGACAGCGGTGAAACTACTGAGGCGAGTAAAACCCTCCTCCGCCCAGTCTTGGGTGTCCGACACGCACGCACTTGAATATACCCGGCTTCCTTCACGGCGCCGAGCTCCGCGCAGCGGACTAGCACCCGCTTGAGCATGGCCAACCCCTGCCCTCCGCTCCCGAACAGCGGGTGAACTATCTTGGTCCGAGCGACATCGTGCGCGATGGTGTTGACGATAGAGCCCTCCTTCGCGGGGTCGGACGACTGCTTTGGTTTCTTGTAGCTGCACATGGAGGGTAAAGTGGGGGGGCGGGGTACAGGGTGGTGGCAGACAAGAGATGGTCGACGTGCGGTTTCAGCCATGAAGTAAACGCGGTACGGCATCTGAGGCAGACAGTAACTGGTGCCGTCTGAAAATGTTCTCCAGGGCGGTGTGTTTTCGGCAACCACGAAACTCGTGACACCACGGTGGCACTGCCACAAGTTACCCTTTCTTTTATTTTTAAGTACAAGCTTATCTCGCTGTACCAGTCTACCGGCTTTGAGGTAAATGTAGACAGGTCCTATATATAGGCCAAGTCCCTTGCTGCATATCATCTCGGTGGCTGCAAACCCAAAAAACGAAAGCCTCCCCACACGGACGGTGCAGCAGCAGCACCACAACCAAAACACCCTCACGTCTCAGGCGTGGCGACCGCCGCCCAAGCCGCCCAGATGTGCCGCCTCCCGAACCGCGGGAGGCCATGGCTCATCACGGCCTGCCGCACCGTCTGGTCCTCCGTCCTCTGCGCCAGCACCCAGCGCCAGACCCTCCCGTTGCCGTCGACGCCGCCACGCCGACGAACGGTCTCGACGGGAATCTTGGCGTACACCACGGGCGCGTGCCTCGCCGCCAGCTGCTGCTGCTGTTGCAGCTGCTTCTTCGCCGACACGGCATCCCTGGCGGCCCGGGCCGCGCGCAAGGCCCCCGGCGGGGTCACCGATTCTCCAATCCGCGTCGCCGCCGCGGACGCTAGTGCTGCCGCTCCCTCGGCGGTTTCTGTGCCGCCTGCGTCCGCGTTGGGGTCCGGCGGAGCAATAACCGGAAAAAAGACCGACATCTGGCGCATCGAAGCGTCGCTGCCGGCGCTCTCGTTACCGCGCGCACCGCCGCGGCGCACCGAAGCGTCGCTGCCTGCGCTCTCGCTACCACGAGCGCCGCCGTCGGCACCATCGCCTCCGGCGCCTGCGCCGGCGCCGGCGACGCTCGCCCCGTTAATCGAATCGGCGCCGCTGTCCCGGCGTCTGCCCTCCAAGACGACGGCGGTCTTCTCCTTCTCTCGCGAAGCGGGGGACGGGCCCTCGATCTTGGCACTGTTTACCGGCGGGCTCAACAGGCCAACTTCGTCGCCGATATCTTCGGAAGACCCTCTGCTCCGCTCACCGCCGTTGCTGCTGTCTTTGCGCGGGGCCGGGAGCACGCTCCCGGGCCTCGACGTGCCGCTGAAACCGACGCCGATGCTATCTCGGTGGTAGCGCCTTTCCGTCCTGCCGCCGCTGCTGCGCCTCTCCATGGTGCCGCTGCTGCTGCTGCTGCTTCGTCGACGCTGCTGCATCCAGGAGTTATCCGCGCGAAGGCGATTTGGCATCGGGCGGCTAGCCCCGTCGGCGTCCGAGGATTCCCCGCCTTCGGCTGCGGTCGCGTCCCACTGCCAGGCCGGGTGCTTCTCTTGGGCATGAGAAGAAGAAAAAGAAGCGACGGGCGACGATGTCTCTATTCTCTGCGAGGGGCGGCGCCTGCTGCCACCGGATTTCTGCTGCTTCGGGGTCGTGATTCCCGTCGTCGCCGCCGCCGCCGCCATGGACGCCATCTCTCGCTTGAGCCGAGCAACCTCCGCCCTCAGCTTTTCCAGCTCCTCGGACTCAGCAGCGTGCTCCTTCTCGGGAGAGGTTCCGCGGGGCTGTTCCGTTCCCGCCGCCACAGCAGTACCCCCGCTTCTGCTCCGGTCTGCAAATCCCCCCTCCTCCCGGGTGCTCTCGTCGCGGTCCGCGGCCATAGAGTTTGCCGTAGGTGTGGCGTGAACTTCTGCCTGTGCGTTTCCAGAAACCACCGGCGACGTCGCCTTCGACGCCGCCTGCTGTGCCACTGCCCCCGCCCTGTCCGCCACCGCCTCAAAGGCGGAGGTCGGCCACCGCATCGGCGTGGTCGTCGGGGGACGTTCCGTCGGCGACTCGGTTGCCGCGAAGCAAACGGGCACCTCGTTTGCTGGGGACTCCTGCTTGTCCTGCTGCTTGTCTTGCCGCTGCTGCTGCTGCTGCTTGTCTGGCTGCTGCTTCTGCTGCTGCTTCCCCTGCTGCTGGTTCTCCTCCTGCTGCTCAGTAGCCCGCGTTCTTTCTCCCGCACCGGGAGTCGCAACACCATTCAAAGCCGCACCAGCCGCCGCCGCCGCCGCCGCCGCGCCAGCACCACTGGTAATCACCGGTGGCGGCCTCAACCTCGCGCGGGGGACGGAAATCATCGAGCTCGCCCGCTTCAGGTGGGTCGCCTCCCCGCCGCCGGCCACGCCCACTCTCCGGTTCGACGGCAGCGGTCGCCGGTACCACGGAAGGCGGTAATAATCTCCGGGGGGTGGCGCGACAACGCCTCTGCCCCCGCCGACGGCCCCGCCGCCGCTACCGGCGCTACCGACGGAGGAGAACCGCGGGCGCGACGGCCCCCCCCTCTGCCGGAGCCGCGATTGTCGGGGGCCCGCCGCGTCCCCCGTCAAGGACGAGGGCGAACACAACTCCGGCACCGCGTTTGCCGAGGCCTTGGTGATGGAGCAGAGGAGGCTCATCGCCGGGGAGTCTTGCTCTTGGTCCTGCGCAAAGCGAAGGCGGGTGCGTTTGAGGTTTTGGGGTGGGCAACCGTACTCAAGCGACCCAGCGGGCGCCCGGCGTTTGTCGTTTGCCGGGTCTGCGGTGCCGAAGCAGGTCAAGTACGTGCGCATACGTATGCTGGTGTGCTACCAATGTGGCGAATGTACTGCGACGGCGGCCAATCGGGGGCAGCGGGCACAACCCCACGCAAGCTGAATAGAGCGCATGCTGAACAGAGCGCGTGCTGATAACAGAAGTGGTCTTTTCGGCTGTCTCTCCACCTTTGGGACCGCCGACCGAGCCCTGCCTGATGCGGCAGAAACACTTCTAGCTGCGTGCACTCATGTCTGGAAGGAAGCGGTGCTTTCGTTTGTACACCGCAGTGTTGCTCGTGCCTTGTGGGGTGTCGGACAACCAAAAAAACTAACCTGCACCGCAGCAGCCAGAACCTTCTCAGATGCCGAGTCGGCCACCCCGCGAGCATCGCCGAACCACTCCCCGTCCTTCTCCAGATGCGACGACGACTGTTGTTGCTCTTTTCTCCCGCTGCCGCCGCGGGTGATGCCACTGTTGATGCCGCTGCCGCTACCGGCTGCCCCCTCGCTCCTCCTCCTGCTCATGCTTGCCCTCCAGTTGCGAGGCACGGCCAGGCGGCTTTGATGCCCGGGCGGAAAGGACTCGGGGCTGCTGTCGCCACCCCTGCCGCCGAGGCCTGTGCTGTTCGCTGGTTGGGCATCCGACCTAACGTTGCGCATCTCCTGATACCACGGAATGGGGATGGATCTGAGAGGCAACAACATCACAAAAAAGGACGCACAAGAGGAGCACTAGACAGAGGTCGGACGTGTCTTGTACGCCCGCACAGTAGAATCAGCAATGCCATCTTGCGCCATGAATTTGTCGAGAGAAAAGGCGTTCAACGACCAGGTGCCTAGGACTGATTTATCAGGTCCATTAATGCTTGGAAAAGAGACACTGAAAAAACGCTCAAGGCCGGCCTTTGCCGGGTGGCTGAAGCGGATTCTTGCACAACTCCCCAGCCCCCTCAAGAACTGGAGGAGGCAAGTAATACCGGAGGGGAACGGTGGAGAAAAAATAGAATCCAGTGTTTACGTCCCTCTTCTGTGACTCCGCCTGGTGCTTCACACAATCACCGGAAGGTGTAAAACGGCACCCAGAATCGATTGGACGCAAATCAGCTGAAGAAAACACAGCCAAGCACACAAGTAGCAACGAGGGCTTTCACGTGCAGCGTGCAGACCACAACAGGAGAGAAGGAAGGGAGCTGCCTAAAACTGTCCAGTTATGCTACAATACAACGCTATGAAACCGTAGGGATAAACCGCACAGGAAACTTATTTGTGACCCCAGATTGGATCTCGCTTCAGTCGCAATACAGGTTACCATGGTTTTGTGGTACAGAGTACTTTGGTGCGGTTGAGAGGAAATGGCGGAACACAAAAAAAAAAAACATTGGCTCTTGGCTCTTGACGCCGCCTCATTTTTGAAAATGTTTCTCCGAAAATGGTACTTCTGTAGATAGATAACTTCTAGTGGATACCATGCCCCGGGATCGTCTCTCTAGCCGCTGGAGTTCACGTGCAAGAAAAACACGAGCGTGAGGAAAGAAGCAAAAGCGCTTGTACGGGCTTGGCAAATTGTCAAGTTGTGGATCTACAACAGCAGTATTCGACTTTGCACTTTTGGACCAAGGACATTTGCATTTTCCTGCTGCATGATCCCTTCTTCGTCTTGCAAACTCAAACCCTCAATTTGCGACTTCAGGAGCGCACCGAGGAGGAAACGATCAACTGCAACAACGCCATTAGTCGGTAGTTTCTATCACTACCTGCCATGTTTTTGTGGTATATGGTCGAGACCGTTCATGCGTCGGTTGAGTACTTTTTCGGCTCAGTTTTTGGGAGTCCATGAAGTCGGCGCCGGCGACTGGAGGTAGGGTACATGTATCCAAGCCTAGCACTCTCGTCTCCACGCTTTCTCTTACCGAAGGGGTGAACTCTCGCCCTCGGGAGACAAAGGGCACTATCCTCGTGCTTCAGGCCCTCCTAGCACCTTATCCTTCACACGCGCGTGGCGCTCTGTCTGGTCCTTTGTGCAGCAAAATGTGAAATACAAACAACGGGGGGCTCCGCTTCAACCTTGGCATCCCCCCTTGAAACCATCGAATACCATCCCTTGGACCTCCCTTCGCACGGGAGCAGCCGAGCAGCCAGCAGACACGATCAACACCACAGCACAGCCCCAGTGGAAGAAGGAGCGGTGCTTCACGATGGTCTTGGGTGGGAGGCTGTCCGTAGCAACCTTGTTGCTGTCGCTTCCGGCGACAGCATCAGGGTTCCTAATTCCGTCGTTCTGCCGCGGATGCACGGCGCGAGCTTGGTGTTCAGCAGCAGGTAGACACCATTGCACTACGCTGTAGTTGTAGTCTACCGCCTTACGTGACTGAGATACACCCATGAAGATACCACACCTCCTCCATAGCTAACGCACGCCGAGTGGTGGTAGTTTCTACGGCACAAAATGGGCCCGAAACTCAGAACAATACCGGATGAAGTAGCATACAATGCTGGATGAAGTAGCCGCATCATGCGCACACAGCAGGTGGGTTACAGATGCCACCGTCTGCCGCCCATGGTGCCCGAGGTGAGCGGTAGTGTTGGTATGCAGCGAGCATGGTTGTGATTGGGCATCGTGGGCTGCATGCGAGGTGGGGTTGTGCTTGATGTTGAAATCTGCGTTGATATACGTGCCTGTGTTGGCGACAGCTGAAGGAACATTAGTCAAGATAGATATTTCCCCAAGCGCAAATAGGTGTGTGACTGTGTGACTAAATACAGCGTTGTGTAAACCGCTTCCCTGATCAGCGTGCAGCATTTCTGGTGTTCTAAAGATGCACCATGCAGTGGTGGCCGTAGCTCTGCAACAGATGAAAAAAAAAATTCAAAACCATTCGAACCTGTTCACGCAGGCGAGGACGATCGAGCACTAAATACTCTTGAAATAACCTGACAAGTCTGTGCCACCCATGCGGGCTGTCACCATTCGAGTAACACAGGTGGCGTCGCTCGTCCGCACACGTGTAACCACAAGCTGTACGTACAGACGCCCCCAGACGATAGATGACCTACATGCCTCCATGAGCTGTCCTTATGTGCATTAAACCGATTGCTGTGCAGCAGCGGATCGACCTCCCTCTGCGGATGCGGCGCGACGAAGGAGTCGGCTGCCCTTGAAAAAGGAGGACCTCCCGGACGAGACGCTCCGGCAGATGGCGGACGCTGGGAGAGCGCTCAAGGAGCTCGAAGAAGAGTACTGGAAGTCCCTCGACCCCGACGAGATCGCTATCGAGAAAAAGTGCGCAGCGGGTCTCGCGTGCCTGAAGGCTGGGATGCTCGAGAAGGGCTGCGAGTACTACACCTCCGCAGCCGATTTAAGGTTTGCGTGTCGACAACGGCTCCGTAAGGGCAGGGGGAATCATTGTGGTGTGAGAGGTGAAATCTTTCAGCTTCGTATGTTCTTGCCCGCTGGGTATGCAATCATGTAGATCTCTATCAACAGTACGCACACACGAGTGTTCTGCTCCCACCGACTCTAACGTGGCTTCCCGTGTGTTCAGGCGCGTGGTTTGTTGAAGGTGGACGCTTCGCATGGCTGTGACGCCAACAACGATGTTTTAGGAAAATTTCGGACGCGACGGGAGGCGCACTGTATGTGGCATCCGGTACTAAAAGTTGTCGCGAAGCCTTTTGACACCATTGAAATGTTGACAATATTGAAATTTGTATGTGTAGCGACTTTTCGCGTCATGAGCCTCGACTTCTCATCCCCCCTTCTGTTGCTCCCCTTCCCTACTTCACATTCATGCTCAAGGACGTACCACCGACGGAAATCCTGTCTGCTCCCTTGCCCCCCCCCCCCGCGTGTCCCCTTCACAGCCCACCGTCCGCGCGCACTTGGCCATTGGGAGTGATCCTTTATTACCTCGGGCGATACGAAGAAGCGGCAGTAAGGCTGGACACAGACATCAGATCCTTCGAGAAGCAATTCGAGGAATGCGCAACGGACGAACGAATCTGGCAGGTGATTCGGACATCCACCTACGTACTTCACAATCGCAAATGCTTGTCCAGGCATTGAACTTCCCTTTTAATTCCCTAGGGTCCCACTACTCCACTCTGAACATTTGCGTAAACTGAATACAGACAGCGCACTTCACATTGCGTAAGATTTTGAGAGTTCAAATTGTTGAAGCTGGTGGACTCGTTCTTTTTCCTTTGAAGGCGGCGGCATGGATCCGAGGAGCACGGGAGGCAGGGGCAGATGTGGAGCAGGTCGCGGCGGCCTTGCCCCCGCTCCCAATTTCGGAGCCGAACGCGC
The DNA here is from genome assembly GCA_000310025.1 of Ectocarpus siliculosus. Lineage (NCBI taxonomy): Eukaryota > Phaeophyceae > Ectocarpales > Ectocarpaceae > Ectocarpus > Ectocarpus siliculosus. Next base: position 769,289 of record FN649752.1, read on the forward strand.
TCCGCAGGACCGTGTACAACGTGAGATTTTGTTTTTGGTGTAGTCGTTGCGTAACGTGTTTGGTTTTGTATGACTGTTTTCCTCGTCTTGTTGCCCATTTTCTTTTTAACTGCGGTACCAGTACGTAGGAACCGTCAGTATCGCTTGGACGCACACCATATTTGATGTGCCTATTTTGCCGTCGCCCTTGAGACCACGCTGCTTCCTTCTTGTTGGAAGTCTGTTGCTTCACGTACGTTGTTGTAAAATATGCTGATGGACATGATGGTGCATCGAAATGTTTACATGGGGAGCCGGTTCAGCTGCGCTTCTCCGTTCTTGGTATCGATTGTTGATGCTGCATATGCATCTGCGCGCTTTTTTGCAGATGTTTCGCGGGGGACCAACCCCTGAAGACGTCCAACAGGTTGCCAAAGTGGGCGCTGGCGGAATCGACTACTTCGGGGTGGATTTTTTCTCCGAGGTGTTCTTGGGACTTTATCACGATGCGCACGGGAACGAGGTGAGATGACAGACGATACCCGTGGTGTTTTAATAGCTCTTTTGATCTGCATTTCATGTGCCGCCAATCAAACCGACCTCGTTGCCTGACAGGCGTAAAATAAAAAACCGTTGCCACGTCGACCTGGCGGACGCGAAACGCTCTAGAAGCCAACCCTCTTTCTCCTGCACCCGTTTGTTGCTCCCTCGCTCGTGTCACCAACGGCATCATCTAGCTCGAAGCGGAGACGTACATCCTGGCGGCGTGCGGAAACACGTACCCTAACCCCGACGACCTGTGGTACCACACCCCCAGGATACATGCCAAGGCTCGAAATTGGACGATTCCAGGGTAGCAAGCACTATAGGCGTAGAACATAGCTTTTCGTACAGTGTTTAGTCTGCATTGGGGTGGCAGCTTTCCTGATCTAGAAAAGGTCGCCGAACTAGATGATTCACTTTGTTTGCGGTTGAATGTGCGCCAAGTTTGTTTGCCTGAGGCCCGGAGTGACTGACGCGGGCACGGAGAGATTTTGCCAGGCGAAGCGCATCGTAATGTTGATGATATCACCAACAGTATATCGGAAGGCTGAACTCAAGCCAAGTTCAGCAGTACAGAACAGGCACAAATGCAAATATGCCGCAGCAACTGAACAGATCGAACAACAATGGTTACATGGCCGTTTGATGACAAATCGATCTGCGTCATTTGGTGTTGGTAACCAGCAAGGCAGCACGACATCGACAAGCTGGTCGTTGTCGATGACTGATTCCGGCCGATGAAAATGCATGAGGCGAGCAGTTCGCTTGAACCAACCGTGCTTATCATTAAAAATTGAGTGAAACGAACCAGACGACCCCATGTGGGGAAAATTCTGAGGTTAGGTCGGGGTCTGTTTGCCTGTGGACCTTGGCCCCTACCGGCCAGACCGGAGCCAATACTGTTGTAACCGGTTGTACTTTTCGGGGCTGTTGGCAAGAATGACCCCAGCGGTCTTAGCACGGATGGTCGTCCCCGGTTAAGATTTGGTTGACTTGCCCAACGACGATCCTCGATTGCTGTGCAAAAATCGCCGGCGGAGCGCCCGATCAATCTCGCACGAACCCCCCGTAGCAGTGCGAGCCACTCCGCACTCCTAAAGTCTGTGACGGTCGGTCGGACCGATTACGTTCGCACATCTCAAGTAACATACAACGCTTCCATGAGACATCATTCAAAGGACGCCTTGCTTACCCGAATAGGGTGCCCTAACACGAGGAAACATGTATTACTCCCGAACCTATCAATACCCGCACACCTTTCAGCACTCTCTCAACACCACCTTGACACTTGCACAGGTGGGGATAAACACTACCAACAGAGCTTTTACAAGTACAACATCGTCCGCAATGCGGTCCAGGCTGCTCGGTGACTCGGAAGTGGCAACATCCTTGTAACCTTCCTCACCAGAGAAATTACGCCCGGGCTACACGCCTCGACACGAAAACCTCCTGCGCTCTCTGCCTTTCTTCTCGTGCCAAAAGTACAACTCTTGCCTCTTCAGCCTCTACCGCCCCGCCTCCTGTTGCCGGTTCTTCGTTGTCCTCGCCGCCGTTACCGTGGACAGCTTGGCGCAAGACCGCCGCAGCGCGGGCCCTCCTCTCCACCCGTGATCTCTTCCTTGAATCGCGCCCCCGATCGGGCCTCGTTTTCGTTGACGGTAGCTGCTTGTTTAATCCCGGCGTTGCCACCGCTCGCCTTGCCCTACCTTCTTCGTCCTCATCGTTGTCGCTGGTGGGCCTTTTACTACTACTGTTGGTCGTCTCAACATCGTCCACCCCCGCGGTGGTCGCTGTTCCGCCGCCGGTCGCCGCTGAGGCGTCCTCGATACGCATGAGGTTCGCCTGCAGGGTCGCGCGATGGCGTTCGAGGGCGGATACCTCGGAACGTAGAGAGCGTACGAGCTCGTGCGCGTCGGTGGCAGATTGGACGACGTCGTCGATGGAAGCGATGGAATGTCCGTGGCCGCCCTGACCGGGCGACATCGTGTTTGTTGTCTGTTCGTGGCGTGAGAACGGCGGTTTCAGGGGGGAGGCGGCGCATTTTTGTTTTTTTACGAGAATAAAGAACCACAGCGAACGCAGACGGCAGCGCACGTTATCATTACGCACCTTGTTGTTTCAACGCATTTACATGCAAAAGCAGACAAACCAATGTCGGTAACACGCCGAGCAACACAGAAACGTATTGTTGTTGGACCTGTCGTAGATACGACGAAGTCAGACACATAAAGGCTGTTTCGAGGTCGGCATGGAAAAGCAAGCCAGTCTACCCGTGACGTATGCGGCTGCATCGTGTGGTGGTCAAAAACCGGCCGACCCCACCAACATGTGCATTGGTGGTGTACCTCGACAAGGACTCCTTCCTCCCGCAAGGAGAACCCCCCCCGACTCGCCCCCTCTTCTCCGTGCCTGGCAGCCCCCGCCGAAACATTGGGCGCAACGTCGAATTCCGTTCGGCCTGAGGAATGGGGAACACCACCACTTCTCAACGCGGTCTCCAGGCGCTGAACCTCGTGCGACAAGCGGTGAATGTGCGTTCTAAGGCACCGTGGTGCGTGCGGGGGGAACGGAGGGTTGGAGGTAAGAAGTAAGCGCATGGAGATGAAGCATCGAAATATCGGACAAATGGTGGACATGAGAGTACCAGCTCCAGAACAAACCAGTCTACAGTAGGCCTACTGGCGAAGTTCCTCTGTTTCTCGCCGGCCAATCATTTTCCTTGGTGGCAGAAATAATCCTACCGCGTGCTCGGTTCGGCTCGTGAAGAGCTAAGAGAAATATTTGAACCGCGACCTCCGGCGACGGGAGCCCCAGCATACAGGAGGGTGTTGCCTTTGCCACCCGCGCACCGTTCGGTCATATGGTCAGGGTGCGAGACCCATGTACCATAGTACGAGTGAAGCATAACGTCGCGTTCTCGAGAATCGTTCGTCTCCCCCTTGCCCCATTCGCCCCTTCGAGAGGTAGATCAAGTTTCATGTAAGGTGCACAATAGATCTTCTCTCAACCCGTCTTCGCTCGAGCAGGCTGCAGGAAAGCTGCTTAATAACCGCAACCGCGTAAAGTTCGGTGAGCTAGCTTGCCGCGACCAGTCATCTGGGGGGTAGCCACCCTCCAGTCACCAACCGCACCTCGCCTCCTCTCCGGCAGCTGCCATTTGCCTCAACAAAAACTCCCCAGCCTTTCTCCTGGATTCACGCCGCTTTCCACCATCCTTGTGGCGCAAGAGCTGTGGCGCACCATCAGTGTGGCCCCCTGTGGACAGAGACGCTAGATCGCTGTATAAGCTCGACAGCCTTGTGCGGGGAGCCGGGTAGGAACAGAGGGAGGTTGTTGTTAGATCAGCTCGGCCTCAAGCTGCGAGAACGATTACATCGCTCGGTATCAGGTAGGGATTGGACAAGCGACGTTGACTGCCTGTTGTGGCAAAGGATGCGCTTGTCGAAGGACTTGCGCTGATTATAAATATGTCACGCGAATCGAAGCCGAGCAACAAAGTTCGTACTTCCACGATGCTCGTGTGTGTCATCTAGAAAGACATGTCCCGCACACTTCAACGTTCAGAAATAGTGTGATTGTGAAGTGAACCAACCTGCGATCTCTTTCGTCGAGCATGTTGAGCAGTATCGCCGCGAGCTTCTTTCCTTCGTTGGTAGAAGCTCTTGGTTCCGATCCCTCTTCTCCTTGGAGCACATTTGTTAGCCTGAAATAGAGGGATAAGCACATTGAAATGAATGCACAAGAGATTACAGGTGGGGTAGAATCAGTAGTTCAACAAGCGTTCCATACGACGAGCACGCCACGCACCATTTAGTTGTCTGCGATGGCATGCTCACAGCGAAGGGAAATAAACTAGTTTGTCCCAAGGGTATGTAGTCACCGCAGACCGGAAGCAGCGCACACCTCACTTGTTGAGAGCAAGAGACGCCGAGCAACACAAGCAGAGAAGCAACCACACGACAAAACCCACCGGCGTTGCATCGCTTCACACCGGACACGCCACTGCTCAGACTCCACTCTTGCGCGTTTTAAGTCTCGTCCTTTGCTGGCCACGTAAGCTCTTAGACGACGGGCACCCTCGCCCTAGAGGTTGGGAGAGACCGAAGCCGGGGAACAACGTAGGGGTTCTGGTTTGGTGAGATTCGCGTGGACGACCAACTAAGAAGGAATCTGTATCTCGAATCATCACTATTTGCTGTAAGTGCAAGATCTCACGTTTCGACGAAAGACGACTCCCCCGGTTGTGCTTGCGTTTTGTGTATGGTGTCGGTCTCGTACGCAACACGGAAAGAACGTGCACCTAAAACTGAGACGCTCTACAAAACAATGCGTCAACACAAACAAGGCTGAAACCAAGATCGGACAACGTCTTCCCGTTGCAAGCCAACAATTATTTTGAATGCACCGTTCTGGAACACACCTGCAGCGCGACCATCCCGATCCCGCCTGTCCCTTCTCCCAGAAACACCTCCGGTTCGTGCCCCGTTGTTTCCCGCTTTTCTTCCTCGTGCTCGCCCACATGCCCGCCTCCCGCATGATTAGAATGTCTCACTGACGCCTTTCGAGCCCTCCGCTTGCTGCCCACGGCAAGGCCGGCTATGCTGTCGAGTTGTTCGCCGAGGTCTGCGTCAGCTTGAGCGAGCTGCAGGCGGACGGCGCGGGTTTCTTTCTCCCGCTTGAGGACGGCGTTTGCCCAGTCGTCTTGGAGAAGGATGGCGAGGGCGCGCGTCTTTTTGTCGAGTTCTCGTGCATGCCTCGCTGCCTGCGCGTGAAATGTGCGAAAGAATGGGGGTGGAAGTATTCTGCTAGAGTCTGGTCGGAAGTTGATCGATCCTCCACGAACAAAGTCAACACGTCAAGGCAAACAAGAGACAGAAGAAGCGATGGTGGCATCAGCCACACGTGCGGCTGTCGTGTGCTCGTACAAGAACCGTCGCGTTGGCCACAATTTTTTTTTATGTGCTCCAGCGACGGAGCCATGACCGTAGTACCGACTGAAACACCCAAACGTACGAACCCCGCGTCTGAATAGCACAAGTTGGTGGAATAGAAGTATTTCTGGTGGCCACGTATATTCGACCACGGTATGTGCCGCAAACGTTTATCGATCGCATTAAAGAAACACACCCATGACCGCCGGGACGCCTGAATACGGCGCAAACTGTGGTCTATTCCGGCGTGCACCAAAAATTGTATTTGAAACTTAATCGCAACTCAACAGTAGAGCAAATCGTGGCGTGGGTGGCACTAACGTAGCACTCCTGACCACGAACGTTGCAGGAACGAGCGCAAGGAAGCGGTTCGATAGTTCAACGACTTTGGCGCGCCAACTGTTCTTTACTTTAATCCCTGTGATCAATGTCCAGAATGAGCAGTGCTTTTCAGGTGGCTCAACGGGGGTTGCCTCTCACCAACCCCTGCAGACGCCGTAGCTGACGCTCTCGCGCTACCTCCTCCGTATCCTTGACCTTGAGCTTCAGCTCAGATGCCAATTCCAGCCCACGAGCGGCCTCCCGCTGTGCTTTCTCTCGTGCCTCAGCAACCTCCACGCTGGCGGCGGCCGCCTTTTTCCAAGCCTCAGCCTTGTCGGCGGCCGCTTTCGCCTCCTTCTCCATCGCCTCAGCTCGGGCAGCCCTAGCCGCAGCGGTAGCGCCGGCGGCCGCCCCCTCGGCGGCAGACAGCGATGCGGCGTGCAGACAGAGACGGCTCCACCCTCGGAACACGAGGGCCCTGCCTCTCTCATGGCACACGCGAGCAACCTAAAGGGAAAAGTGTCTTTAAGGCTGGTGCCAATAGCATAGTCGTGGATACGCAAAGTTCTTCATGTTGCTTAAAATACAACATTGGATCAACATCTGGCTTCCTAGGCTGAGATCGGTTGACCGACATATCTGTGCGTCTCACCAGCATCTTCAGACGGTGTAGTTGATGCTCCCGCGCCATCTTCCCTGCTTTCTCCCGTGCCTCAGCAACCTCCACGCTGGCGGCGGCCGCCTTTTTCCATGCCTCAGCCTTGTCGGCGGCTACTTTCGCCTCCTTCTCCATCGCCTCAGCTCGGGCAGCCCTAGCCGCAGCTGTAGCGGCGGCGGCACCCCCCTCGGCAGCAGACAGCGATGCGGCGTGCAGGCACAGCCGGCTCCAACCGCGGAACATGAGGGCCTTGTCACTCTCGCCACACACTCGAATTATCTTGGCAGGCAACGATGGGAGAAGGCGTAACGTGGGGTGGGACGGAAGGCAGTACTCGTTAGGTGCAGTGGGCTAAAGAAAAAACCTTTCCTCACTTGAGACACGGTACCGGTTCATGGCTTCCGGCAGTGTGTTTGTCTCAACCACCGGCAGTATGTTTGTCTCACCACCATATCGATATGGTGCTATACAAATCGGAGGGATTGGTCACAAGGCGATGTTCTCACCAGCATCTTTATTCGTCGTAGCTGGTGTTCTCGCACTACCTCCTCCGTGTCCTTGACCTTCAGCTGTAGCTCAGACGCCAATTCTGAACCACGAGAAGTTTCCCGTTGCGCCTGCTCCGTCGCCGCGGCCACCTCTGCGCTCGCCGCGGCCGCTCTCCTCGACGCCTCAGCCTTGTCGGCGGCCGCTTTCGCTTCCTTCTCCATCGCCTCAGCTCGGGCAGCTCTGGCCGCAGCGGTGGCGGCGGCGGCGGCCCCCTCGGTCGCAGACAGCGATGCGGCGTGCAGGCAGAGACGGCTCCACCCTCGAAACATGAGGGCCCTGTCTCTGTCGCCGCAGAAACGGATAACCTTGACGGTACGGATACAATGAATGGCGCCGGAGGGTGGGGTAGGGGAAGTCAGCCCGTGCACTACACAGCGAGACCACGTACGCTGTAACTGTGAGCATCAGATATCGTTTCGATAGTAGGACGACTCCAACCGGCAAGGAGCCCTCTTTCCATGCACCCGCCCCACCAAAATGGAATGGATAGAGTACCCACAAGCGGTAGTTCCACTGGGGTTGCCTCTCACCAACATCTTCAGGCGATGTAGTTGACGATCTCGCACTGCTTCCTCCGTGTCTTTCACCTTGAGCTTCAGCTCAGCAGCCAATACCGACCCACGGGCGGCCTCCCGTTGGGCTCTCTCTCGTGCCTCGGCAACCTCCACGCTGGCGGCGGCCGCTCTCCTCCACGCCTCAGCCTTGTCGGCGGCCGCTTCCGCCTCCTTCTCCATCGCCTCAGCTCGGGCAGCCCTAGCCGCAGCGGTGGCGGCGGCGGAGGCTCCCTCGGCGGCAGACAGCGATGCGGCGTGCAGGCAGAGACGGCTCCACCCTCGGAACATGAGGGCCCTGTCCCTCTCGCCGCACACGCGAGAGGTCTTGATTGGCAGCAGCGACAAGGAGGGGAATGTGGCGATAGTGAGAGCGGTGAGAGGAAACACAGGCGAGGCTTGCATGCCTGGATAATGTCGAGAGTACGACGTACGAGATTCATATACCTCTCGTCCCTACTCTCTATTTTCAACTGAAATATGCCCCGTATGCCGCAGAGTTGTCCAGTGGAGGCTGTCTCTCACCAGCATCTTCAGACGGTGGAGCTGATGCTCTCGCACTTCCTCCTCCGTGTCTTTGACCTTGAGCTGTAGCTCAGACGCCAATTCCGACCCACGGGCGGCCTCCCGTTGTGCTTTCTCTCGTGCCTCGGCAACCTCCGCACTGGCGGCGGCCGCTCTCCTCCACGCCTCAGCCTTGTCGGCGGCTGCTTTCGCCTCCTTCTCCATCGCCTCAGCTCGGGCAGCCCTAGCCGCAGCGGTGGCGGCGGCGGCGGCCCCCTCGGCGGCAGACAGCGATGCGGCGTGCAGGCAGAGACGGCTCCACCCTCGGAACATGAGGGCCCTGTCTCTCTCGCACACGCGAGCGATCTTGATAATCAGCAACGATTAGGAAGGAAGTGCGGCGATAGTGAGAGCGATGAGAGGAAGCACAGGCGAGGCGAGAACGTCTGGCTAACGGCAAGAGTAGTATACGATGCGCGAGACGTGAGAGGCCTCTCAATACTGTCTACTGGATTATTCTGCGTACCACGCCGTAGAGTTGTCCAGCGGAGGCTGTCTCTCACCAGCATCTTCAGGCGATGTAGTTGATGCTCTCGCGCTACCTCCTCCGTATCCTTGACCTTGAGCTGCAGCTCAGATGCCAATTCCGACCCACGGGCGGCCTCCCGTTGTGCTTTCTCTCGTGCCTCGGCAACCTCCACGCTGGCGGCGGCCGCTCTCCTCCAAGCCTCAGCCTTGTCGGCGGCCGCTTTCGCCTCCTTCTCCATCGCCTCAGCTCGAGCAGCCCTAGCCGCAGCGGTGGCGGCGGCGGAGGCCCCCTCGGCGGCAGACAGCGATGCGGCGTGCAGACAGAGACGGCTCCACCCTCGGAACACGAGGGCTCTGTCACTCTCGCCGCACACGCGAGTGATCTTGATAATCAACAACGATTAGGACGGGAGTGTGGCGACAGCAGTGAGAGCGGTGAGGGGAAGCACAGGCGAGGCTTGCACATCTAGATAAAGGTGAGAATAGATACGACGTACGAGACTCAGAGACTCCTCGTTCACCTCTACTGTATACTCGAAATATGCCACGTACGCCGCAGAGTTGTCCAGTGGAGGCTGTCTCTCACCAGCATCTTCAGACGGTGGAGCTGATGCTCTCGCACTACCTCCTCCGTGTCTTTGACCTTGAGCTGTAGTTCAGATGCCAATTCCGACCCACGGGCGGCCTCCCGTTGTGCTTTCTCTCGTGCTTCGGCAACCTCCACGCTGGCGGCGGCCGCTCTCCTCCAAGCCTCAGCCTTGTCGGCGGCCGCTTTCGCTTCCTTCTCCATCGCCTCAGCTCGAGCAGCCCTAGCCGCAGCGGTGGCGGCGGCGGAGGCCCCCTCGGCGGCAGACAGCGATGCGGCGTGGAGACAGAGACGGCTCCACCCTCGGAACTTGAGGGCCCTGTCACTCTCGCCGCACACGCGAGAGATCTTGATATGTAGCATCGATTGGGAAGGAAGTGCGGCGATAACGAGCGCGGTGAGGGGAAGCACAGGCGAGGATTGCACATCTGGCCAAATGGCGAGTGTAGTATACGATGTAGGGGACCCACAGGCCCCTCGCCCATCTCTACTATTGCCTACTCAAATATGCCAGGCATGCCCTGGGGTTTCCAGTGGAGGCTGTCTCTCACCAGCATCTTCAGACGGCGTAGCTGATGCTGTCGCAAGGCCTCCTCCGTGTCTTTGACCTTGAGCTGTAGCTTAGATGCCAATTCCGACCCACGGGCGGCCTCCCGCTGTGCTTTCTCTCGTGCCTCGGCAACCTCCGCGCTGGCGGCGGCCGCTTCCGCCTCCTTCTCCATCGCCTCAGCTCGGGCAGCCCTAGCCGCAGCGGTGGCGGCGGCGGAGACCCCCTCGGCGGCAGACAGCGATGCGGCGTGCAGGCAGAGACGGCTCCACCCTCGGAACATGAGGGCCCTGTCACTCTCGCCGCACACGCGAGTGATCTTGATAATCAACAACGATTAGGACGGGAGTGTGGCGACAGCAGTGAGAGCGGTGAGAGGAAACACAGGCGAGGTTTGTGTATCTGGTTTGTGTATCTGGCCAACGGTGGGGACGTGCAGTATACGATTACGAGACTTGAAGGCCTCTCATTTACTGCCTACTGAATATGCCACGTACGCCGCAGAGTTGTCCAGTGGAGGCTGTCTCTCACCAGCATCTTCAGACGGTGGAGCTGATGCTCTCGCATTGCTTCCTCCGTGCCTTTGACCTTGAGCTGCAGCTCAGATGCCAATTCCGACCCACGGGCGGCCTCCCTTTGTGCTTTCTCTCGTGCCTCGGCAACCTCCGCGCTGGCGGCGGCCGCTCTCCTCCAAGCCTCAGCCTTGTCGGCGGCCGCTTTCGCTTCCTTCTCCATCGCCTCAGCTCGAGCAGCCCTAGCCGCAGCGGTGGCGGCGGCGGAGCCCCCCTCGGCGGCAGACAGCGATGCGGCGTGCAGGCAGAGACGGCTCCACCCTCGGAACACGAGGGCCCTGTCCCTCTCGCCGCACACGCGAGCGATCTTGATTTTCAGCAACGATTAGGACGGGAGTGTGGCGACAGCAGTGAGAGCGGTGAGGGGAAGCACTGACGAGAATTGTGTATCTGACCATCGGCGAGACGTATACGATACACGAGACTTGAAGACCTCTCAATACTGTATACTCGAAATATGCTGCGTATGCCGCAGAGTCGTCCAGTGGAGGCTGTCTCTCACCAGCATCTTCAGACGGCGTAGCTGATGCTCTCGCACTACCTCCTCCGTGTCTTTGACCTTGAGCTGTAGCTCAGACGCCAATTCCGACCTACGAGCGGTCTCCCGTTGTGCTTTCTCTCGTGCTTCGGCAACCTCCACGCTGGCGGCGGCCGCTCTCCTCCAAGCCTCAGCCTTGTCGGCGGCCGCTTTCGCTTCCTTCTCCATCGCCTCAGCTCGGGCGCTCCTGGCCGTAGCTGTGGCGGCGGCGGCGGCCCCCTCGGCGGCAGACAGCGATGCGGCGTGCAGGCAAAGCCGGCTCCAACCGCGGAACATGAGGGCCCTGTCACTCTCGTCGCACACTCGGATTATCTTGGCATGCAGTAATGGGAAAATACGTAGCGTGTGGGGGGAGTGATGAGCACAAAGGTCGAGGGGGCTTGTGTATGCAGTTGGCAGTGAGAGTACAACGTGCAAAACAATAGACGAGACGAGAAACACCACTCTACACTGCTCCCATATACCGTATACCCTACTGTACTGAAACCTGCCATGTACGCGCGGAGGTATACAACAGCGGCTGCTTCTCACCAGCATTTTCGTTCGGCGTAGCTGGTGCTGTCGCAATGCCTCCTCCTTGTCTTGGATGTTGAGCTGTAGCTCAGACGCCAACGTTGACCCACGAGCGGCCTCCCGTTGTGCTTTCTCTCGTGCCTCGGCAACCTCCACGCTGGCGGCGGCCGCTCTCTTCCACGCCTCGGCCTTTTCGGCGGCCGCTTCCGCCTCTTTCTGCATCGCCTCAGCTCGGGCAGCCCTGGCCGTAGCGGTGGCGGCGGCGGAGGCCCCCTCGGCCGCAGATAGCGACGCGGCATGTAGACAGAGTCGACTCCAACCACGGAACAAGGATCTCTTGTCCGTGTCGCCATATGCTCGAGAAATCTGAGAAGGAAGTAACGAGGCGACGAAGAACCATACTTTGTATTCCGCAGCGAGACAACCGTTTGGAGCTTGTGGTGCGCGGAACTAGCATTCAAGAACCTGTCGCGCGAGCGCGTTGGTGTTCCTGTCCCTATGGTGGGTGTTCGTGTCCCTATTGGGCTTCAATTTAATTGCACCTTCACCGACCGGGCTCTATCTTCACCTTCGCCACTGCCCTAAGTCGCTTCAGCTCCTTCTCCCGATTGCTTCGCTCAAACCCCTCCTCTTCGACGGCGTCAATCGACGAAATGGCCTTTGCGGACCCCTTACCCTCTACGTCGACCTCAACAGCCCTTGCAGCCGGTGTTGCCGCTGCAGATGATCCCTCAGCCGCGTTGAGCGAGACGAAGTGCGAACACAGGCGACCCCAGCTACGGAACATGAGGCGCCGGTTTCTATCGCCAAGCACTCTGGCCACCTGAACGTTCGGGGAGTATCGAAGTGCGGGAAACCTTCGTTGGAGCCAATGTCGCGAGGCCCATTGTGATCGACATCCCGCTTTTCAAAGGGTGGTAGAACGAGGTAGACCATGTTGGCCCAATGCAGTCGCACTGCTGCAAATGCCAGCAGGTGCCGATCAAAGCGTAACCTTAATACACAATTGAATACATGCGTGGGAATGCATCTTGGTAGAACACACGGAGTGATACTCACGTACACCTCGTCTTGACATCGAGCAAACGTAGACCTCGTCTTGACATCGAGACCAGGTCTATTCGTCACCAAGAACAGTTCTGACTACCCAGCTCTCCTTGTATACTAATTCGACGGGCGATCTAATACTCGTCGTCGATGGCGAGCCGAAGCTCTTGTGGTACACGAATGATCAGCGAAAGTCTGGGAGAAAACAGCAACACAGGGACAACCGGCCTGTGGGGGGTCTCAAGGGCATATCGATTTCGAGGATGTCCGTCGGCCCATCAAACGCTTCAACATGCGGTGCACGCTACAGCGGATAAAGCTACCAGCGTGGCTGTGTGGTGGTCTCGGTCTGTGAATGGCGTTCCCTACCGTCTCTGCTCTCCTGAAACGTTCGACGAATCGTTCAGCCAACGACCTCTCGCAGTATTCTGTTTTCACAGACACAGCGACGTGCTAAAACAGAGGCAAAACGGCGTGACGCTTCGTGTACGATATGCAGGACGGCGCCTCCCCTGAATTTCGCTGCTGACCTAGGGCAAATCTACGAACCGTCGTCGCCTCAAAGATGTTTCTGCTACGTTCGACGTCAGTGAAGCGTCAAGGTCAGGACTTGGTCTAGATGAGGGAGTTTTTAAGTCACGCAACGTGTACTCACCACTCGAGCGGCTAGCTGTCGTTTTTGGTTGTCGACGGCCTTTTCAGCTTCCTCTGCTCTCTTCACAAGGGTCGCCGGCATCACCGACTCTCCGTCGGCCTTTTCCGATGCCTTGGCTTGTTCTGCAGGTGCATGTTCTGACTTCTGCATGACATCCGACCTGGCTATCGCTTCCGCGGCCTTCGATGACCCCTCGGCGATGTGGAGAGGCGCCGAGTGTCGGCAGAGCTGACTCCAACCGTGGAAGAGAAGTCGTCTGTTGTAGTCCCGACCTGCGCTGCAGATCTGCGGTCGGGCCGAGATTGAAACACACACTCAACGTGAGATTCATGGGTATGATAGATGGAGTCCGACAACAAGACCGCTACCCTGTTGCCATTTCATCGATTGTCAGTGCGTCCGGGTGCGGGCGTAGAGATGTTTTGGCACCACCCTACTTTTCCCTGTCGATTGGTGGTGGAGAAAGCGAACTGGGTTGCCAGCCCAACCACACTTACCATATGCAATGCCCTCCTCTCCCTCTGGTCTCTCGCTTCCGACTCCGCCGCTGCCACGCGTTGCCGAACCACGGCGGCGTCTGTCTCGATTCCGGCGGCCGTTGCAGCTGCAGCGGCCTGCGTCGCTTCCGCCTCCGCTCTGGCCGCCCTCGCGGCTGCGGTGGCCGTCGCCGATACGGCATCGGCGGCGTTGAGAGACGCGGCGTGCAAGCACAACCGGCTCCACCCTCGGAACAGCAAGCGCCTGTCTTTGTCCTTGCAGACTCGAGATATCTGGGGCGTAGAAGCGACGAGAGCAAGACGGCGTGGTCCGCATGACGTGTGGGTGCAGCGTGGGCCAGGTCCGCAATGTACTTCACAAAGGCTCGATGGTTGCACTCCTACAGGTCATCCGTGTGATATCGATTCACATCCCAGCAATATTCCGAATAGACGACGGCTCGCGTGGCTCTCGTAATGGAAGCCGACGCGGTCCACGCGGCACGTCCGAGGCTCCATGAACTCAGCTTGCTTCGTACGATCATGAATAGAGCGTCAACGACACCCTCTCATATGCGTAGGAGTTGCATTTTGTGTTAGAAACAAAAACGGAGGCAAATGGCTCCAGCGTGCGCTTGGAGGGAATGGGCTCTACAAACCGGTTGCAGTTCCAATCGAGGTTTGAGTCGTGTCGGTTTCAACTTCGACAGTCACATGCGCCAAGCGCATGGTGTCTCACGGTTGTCCTCGCCCGAACCCGGTTCGTCTCCTGCTCCTCCTCGCGGCTCCGCTCTGTCGACGTTTTCGCTTCGACCGCGTCGGTCGACGAAGCTGCTGCCGCTGCGGCCCCCGTTTCCTGAGCCTCCACCCTCACCGCCCTTTCAGTGGGTGCTGCCGCTGCAGGTGACCTCTCCACCGCGGCGAGCGAGGCTGGATGCGAACGGAGGCGCCCCCAGCTGCGGAATAGGAGGCGGCGGTTCCTATCGCTGAGCACTCTAGCAACCTAGCGGTGCGGGAGGGGAGTGAAAGTACGACATGTGTCATGCTGAAGCCAGATCTTCAATGGCTATCTTTCGTCGGTATCGCGAACTACAGAGGGTCGTGGCAACAGCTCGATTCAAAAGGTGCATTGCAGCCACCTCTGTGCAGCCGCAGCACGATATCGCCATGAGCAGGCATCGCAATGGGTGCACGATGTTGGAGGTGAGATCGTCGTATTCTTGCTGTCATAATTCAGCATGCTGTTCACGAGAACATCAACATGTTCACATGTTCTGGCCTTGTCCTGACATACCACCTCTCCCACTTGTCGTGGTCCTCCTCGCTGTGTTCACGTTTTCAACGCGGTTTTGGCCTTTCCGATCTTCTCCGTAATCCCTCGACCGACGCATGATCTATCATCCATGGTCGGCGGGGAGACAAAAGCTCTTGTGGCACACGAACGACGTGCGAAAGTGCTGAAAGAACTTGCAACACAAGGACAGCCTGCCTGTGAGGGCCTCGAGATTGCATCGATATGCGAGGATGCCCGTCGGCCCACCTCAAAAACAACATGTGGCGCAAGCAACAGCGGATGAAGCTGTCAGATGATGGCTGTGTGGTGGTCTCGATCTTGTGCACGGCTTTCTCTACCAACGGGTCGCGGTTGAAACATGCGCTCAACGTGAGATCGTGGATATGACGGGCGGGGTCGGCCAACAGGACCGCTACACTACTGGCACATCATCGATTGCTCTTGAGTCCGCGTACGAGCGCAGAGATGTTTGACATCACTCTACCATATCCCGTCGTAGGTGAAGATCACACAACGGCCGACTGATAGCACCGTGTGCTAGCGAAAATCCACTTCTCCTGCATGGTTTCGAAATCAGGGAAGAGACGATACACCGTGCTCCGATAGACCCAGCTTCAATAGTGGTCACATGCGAAATGTGGAGATAGTCAAACACCTCACCATCTGCAATGCCCTCCGCTCCCTCTGGTCTCTCGCTTCCGACTCCGCCGCTGCCACGCGTTGCCGAACCACGGCGGCGTCTGTCTCGATTTCGGCGGCCGTTGCGGCTGCAGCGGCCTGCGTCGCCTCCGCCTCCGCTCTGGCGGCCCTCGCCGCTGAGGTTGCCGTCGCTGATACGGCATCGGCAGCGTTGAGAGACGCGGCGTGCAAGCAGAGCCGGCTCCACCCTCGGAACAGCAAGCGCCTGTCTTTGTCTATGAAAACTCGAGATATCTGGGCGTACGAGCGACGGAAAGCATGATGTACGGGTGCGGTGTGGTTCGAGTCCGTATGCTTGACTGAGGTTCGATAGTTACATTCCACGGGTACCCGTGTAATGTCGACTCACACCTCAGCAGCATGTCGGAATAGACGACGGCTCGGGGTGATTTTCGTGATGGTAGCCGAGGCAGTCCACGTGGTACATCCAAGGCCCCATGAACTCAGGTTGCTCCGCATACAAGCGACCATGGATGGAGGGTCAACGACAGGCGATTTGAAAGTATCCGTATCGTGGTGTTGCCCTTGTTGGTCTATGAGCACCATCGCGCTGACTCCGATTTTGTCATTGCGGCGTTGTTCGAACATCTCGGTGTGGCATGAGACGGTACCCCTCATTCAAACATGGCCCGATATGCCGCTAGATGGCTCTCAACGTCGTTTCACTCGGTGTGCTGCCCAGGATACCCAACGAGTTGACATTTCTATTGAAGCACATGGTGAAATGGCCCAACCGCACGACGGGCCGAGATATGTTCTACACACATGTTTCAAACCCAGTCAGCTGTTCGCCTTCAACTTCTGTATTCACACATCTCCGTATATACTAAGGCAGCCGGTGATCGATCACCCGTTGTCCGCAGGAACTAGGTCTCGTGTGGCAGACGAATGGTTTGCGAACGCACTGGGAGAAATTTCAACACAAGTACAGCCTGCCTGTGCGGGTACCGAGAGCTTATCGATATGTGACGACGCCCGTCGGCCCTTCAAACATCTCGAAAACAACTTGTTGGTGCGAGTTACAGCGGATAAAGCCACAAGCCAGTGGCTGTGTGGTGGTCCTGGTCTTGTGCGTGGATTTCTCTACCACAGTCTCTACTCCTAAAACGCGCGACGAGCAACCAACGAGTTTATCTTCTCAGACACTGCCGCGTGCCCCTGGGCATAACCGTGTGATGACATGAAGGATACGGTTTCTCTGAACTTTTGCTGACCTAGCACTGCTTGAAAGGGCAAGTTCTACAGTCTTCCATCATCTCTCAGGCGTTTCTGTGACTGCCGACGTCATCAAAGCCTCCCGGCCAGGACTTCCTGACACCTGAGTCAAACGGTTGTTCCATTCCATGCAAGGGTGTACTCACCGTTCGAGCGGCTAGCTGCCTGCTTTGCTCGTCGACTGCCTTTTCAGCTTCCTCTGCTCTCTTCACAAGGGTTGCCGCCATCACCGAGTCCCCGTCGATCTGATCCGAAGCCTTGGCTCCTCCTGCCGGTGTATGTACCGTCTTCTCCAAGACATCTACCCTAGCGACTTGAGGTTCTGCAGGATAAGCATCCGCCGAAAGTCCTTCTGCGCCACCTATGAATGCAGCGTGTCGGCAAAGCCGACTCCAGCCGTGGAAGAGAAGGCGTCTGTTGTGGTCCCGCCCTGTGCTGCAGATCTGCAGTCGGGTCACGATTGAAACACACGCACCCAACGTGAGACTCATGGATATGGTCCACGGGGTCGGACAACATCGAGGCCGATGCTCCACTACCACGTCATCGGTTGCCAGTGGGACCGAGCATGTGTGTAAGAGTTTTTGGCACCACTCTACCATACCCCGTCGTACGCGTATATCACACAAAGGCCGACTGACGGCACCGTGCGTTAGCGAAAATCCACTTCTCCTGCATGGTTTCGACGTCGTAGGAGAGACATGCACCGCGCTCCGATAGACCCAGCTGCCATGGTGATGGAGAAAGCGAACTGGGTTGCCAGCCCAACCACACTTACCATATGCAGTGCCCTCCGCTCCCTCTGGTCTCTCGCTTCCGACTCCGCCGCTGCCACGCGTTGCCGAACCACGGCGGCGTCTGTCTCGATTCCGGCGGCCGTTGCAGCTGCAGCGGCCTGCGTCGCTTCCGCCTCCGCTCTGGCGGCCCTCGCCGCTGCGGTGGCCGTCGCCGATACGGCATCGGCGGCGTTGAGAGACGCGGCGTGCAAGCACAACCGGCTCCACCCTCGGAACAGCAAGCGCCTGTCTTTGTCCTTGGAAACTCGGAGCATCTGGGCGTGGAAGCAACGAGAGCAAGGCGGCGTGGTCCGCATGACGTGCGGGTGCAGCGTGGTCCGAGTCCACAACGTTCTTCACTGAGGTTGTCAATGGTTGTTTTTATAAGGCAATGGTTGTTTTTCTATGGCATCCGTGTGATAACAACATATCCAATAGACACCGGCTCTCGTGATGGGAACCGACGCGTTCCACTCTTGTCCGAGGCATGTTGTCTCCGCATACCACCAGCGACCATGGATGGAGTGCCAAAGACAACCTCTCACAGGAGTTGAGCTATATACTCAAGCGTGCGCTTGGCGGGGGTGTGCTCTACAAACCGATTGCAGTGCCAATCGAGCTATGAGCTGAGCCATTCCACGTTCCAAGGCCCCAAGCTTGGATGGTGTCTCACCGTGGTCATCGCCCTATGCCGCTGCAGCTCCTGCCCCTGCTCACGGCTCCGCCCAGTCGACACTTCCGCTTCGATCGCGTCGGTCGACGAAGCTGCCGCTGCGGTCCTCTTTTCCTCGGGCTCCACCCTCGCCGTCCTTACAACTGATGCTGCCGTTGCAGGTGCCCTCTCCGCCGCGGCGAGTGAGGCGGCGTCCGAACGGAGGCGACCCCAGCTGCGGAATAGGAAGCAGCGGATTCTATCGCCGAGCACTCTAGTAACCTGGCAGTGTCGGAGGGGAGTGAACGTACGGGATGTGTCATGGTGTGAAAGGACACGTGTATCTACCACCGGCATCCTAGGGTTAGGTTGGTTCGGGAACTGTAGGCGCGTTTGTCCTGACAAGGTGTCGCAGTAGGTATACGACGACGAATGGAGGCGACCATGTCCTTGCTGTGCAATCTACAGGAACTGCACGAGACTATACCCGGGTGATATCACGACATCAGGCCCTGCTCCAATTGTCTCGTGAAAACCATTCTGACCTTTTTTGCGGATATTCTTTTTTCCACGTATCAAACCAAGGTATGATATACCATCCATAATCGACGGCGAGCCCAAACGATTGTGCCAGACGAACGGTTTGCGAAAGTAAAGAGTAAGGGTCCCGATACTATATTGAGTTGCGACAACAACCGTCGGTCATTCAACCAAGAAGCACTCAGCGTTCTTTTTACACAGAACCTGCGATGTGCTGCTCCTTTAGAGGCAGAGCTGCGTGAAGCTAATATTCCACACGACGAACGGTGTCTCCGGGAGCTCTGTTGTCTGTTGACCTAGCAGTGCCTGAAAGGGGAAGTTCTGCAATCGTCCATCGCCTATCGGGTGTTTCTGTGAAGGCCGACAACATTGGAGCCTCGTGGCCAGGACTCTACCCATCTGCGTCTAGACGGTTGCTCAACCCATGCAAGCGTATGCTCACCATTCGAGCGGCTAGCTGTCGTCTTTGGTCATCGACCGCCTTTTCAGCTTCCTCTGCTCTCTTCACAAAGGTCGCCGCCATCACCGACTCCCCGTCGAGCTTTTCCACTCCCTTGGCTCCTTCCGCAGGTTTGGCAGATGCATGTACCTGCTTCTCCATGGCATCCGCCCTAGCGGCTTGAGCTGC
The DNA here is from genome assembly GCA_000310025.1 of Ectocarpus siliculosus. NCBI lineage: Eukaryota > Phaeophyceae > Ectocarpales > Ectocarpaceae > Ectocarpus > Ectocarpus siliculosus. The sequence goes on from FN649752.1 coordinate 788,591, forward strand.
TGCAGGCTCGGCATCTGACGAAATTCCATCTGCGCCGCCTTTTCCTGCAGCGTGTCGGCAGAGCCTACTCCAACCATGGAAAAGAAGCCGTCTGTTGTAGCCCCGACCTGCGCTGCAGATCTGCAGTTGGGCCACGATAGGAACACGCGCTCAACGTGAGACTGATGGACACGATGGGTGAGGTAGGACAACAGCGCCGCTACACCACCGCCACCGCCACTTCATCGATGGGCGTGAGATATTTGACACCACTCTACCGTACCCCGTCGTAGGTGTAGAATACACAAAAGGCTGACTGATGGCATATTCCGCTAGCGAAAGCCCACTTCTCCTGCATGGTTTCGACGTGGGGGAATAACGTGCACCGTCCTTCCATAGACCCAGCTGCCATGGTGATGGAGAAAGCGAACTGGGATGCCAGACCAACCACACTTACCATATGCAGTGCCCTCCGATCCCTCTGGTCTCTCGCTTCTGACTCCGCCGCTGCCACGCGTTGCCGAACCACGGCGGCGTCTGTCTCGATTCCGGCGGCCGTTGCAGCTGCAGCGGCTGCCGTGGCTTCCGCCTCCGCTCTGGCGGCCCTCGCCGCTGCGGTGGCCGTCGCCGATACGGCATCGGCGGCGTTGAGAGACGCGGCGTGCAAGCACAACCGGCTCCACCCTCGGAACAGCAAGCGCCTGTCTTTGTCCTTGGAGACTCGAGATATCTGAGCGTAGAAGCGGCGAGAGCAAGACGTCACGGCCCGCAAGGAGTACGGTTGCGGCGTGGGCCCAGGTCCGTAACGTTCTTTGCTGAGGCTCAATGGATGCATTCCTTGGGCATCCGTGTGATGTCGACTCATACCCCAGCAACATATCGGAATAGACGACGGCTCGCGTGACCTCTCGTGATGGTAGCCGACGCGGTCCATGCCATAATATCCGAGGCCCTATGACCTCAGGTTGCTCCGAATACAAGCGAATATGGATGGAGTGTCAACCACCCTGCTGTCATAAATAGTGTTTTCCTCAAAGGGTTTCGCTAGATAATCTAATGGAACTATCACGCTGACTTCGTTTCTCCCAAACGCTTGCAATCGTTGTTTGAACGTTGCAGCTTGGCTTGAGACGATTCGTTTTGTTCGCACAGGGGCCGATACGACATGGATAGTCCTCAACCACGATCGTGTCACCCGATGAACTAACTGCCCAGGGTACCCAACGAGTTACATTTTATTTTCTTGAAACTGAGGCAAATGGCTTAAGCACACGCTGGGCGGGCATGCGCCCTAAGAAACAAGCTGCTGTTCCTATCTAGCTATGAGCCGTGTGGGCTTCTACTTCTACTTCACATACCCCAAGTGGATGATGTCTCACCGTGGTCAATGCCCTATGCCGCTGAAGCCCCTGCTCCTCCTCACGTCTCCGCTCAGTCGACCCTTCCGCTTCGACAGCGTCGGTCGACGAAGCTGCTGCTGCGGTCTCCTTTTCTTGGACCTCCACCCTCGCCGCCCTTGCAGCTGGTGTTGCCGCTGTAGATGCTCCCTCCACCGCGTCGAGCGAGGCGGCATGCAAGCACAAGCGACCCCAGCTGCGGAATAAGAGGCGCCGATTTCTATCTCCGAGCACTCTAGCAACCTAGAAGGCCGGGAGGCGTGTGAAAGTATCGAGTATGTTCAGCCAAAGGACGATCCGCATCTACCATCGTCGTCCCGCAGCGGATCGTAGACTACAGGTCTGAAACAGTAGGTACGTTCTCGCTCACGGGGTGCGCCACAATGGTTTCACGATGACAACGGGAGGTAAAATCGGCTTGTTATACTACGTTCAGGGTGTTCTTCAAGATCCAAATCCGGACCTTGTCCTGATCTAGAGGCCAGCTATCTATCTCTGCTACCATTGTTGTGGTTGCCGTGTGCACGTTGGCAGCTGTTCTGGCATATTCCCTCTACCTTATCTCCTGTAGTTACGTATTCGGTGTATCACCTGTGAGAGTGCATATGGATTTGCGAGGACGTTTGAAACGCCTCGAAAAATACAACGCGGAGGATGCCCGAAACGCCTCAAAAAATACAACGTGGTGGATGCTTCAAGGTGGACAAAGCTTCCAGGAACTGCCTATGCACCAGTTTCGGCCTTGCGCATGGCGTTCTACTGACTCCGTCACATAATCCTGACACTTTTGGCATGTCGTTCAAGCTACGACACAACGCATCAGGAGCACCTTCGCAAACGCGTGCCGGATTCCGCCTTCACCGACACTGCCTCATGCTCTTGTAGAGGCAGAGCTGTTTGGTACTACACGGTAGAGGACGGCGCCTCCTCTGAATTTCGCTGCTGGTCTAGGGCGAAATCTACGGACCTCGTCGCCTTTCAGATATTATTGTAACGGCCGACGTCACCGAAGCGTCACCGTCAGGGTTCAACGATATCCCCCCGAGTCCCACCTGGCCAGCAAACTCTTTAGATTAATTCATTCAAGGACATGCTCACCAATCGAGCGGCTAGCTGTCGTTTTTGGTTGTCGACAGCCTTTTCAGCTTCCTGTGCTCTTTTCACAAGGGTCGTCGCCATCACCGAGTCCCCGTCGACCTTTTCCGATGCCTTGGCATGTTCTGCAGGTGAGTGTGTCGGCTTCTCCATGACATCCGGCCTGGCTATCGCTTCCGCGGCCGTCGATGACCCCTCGGCGATGTGGACAGACGTCGCTTGTCGGCAGAGCCGACTCCAACCGTGGAAGAGAAGGCGTCTGTTGTAGTCCCGACCCGCGCTGCAGATCTGCGGCCGGGCCAACATTTGAAACAAACACTCAACGTGATATTCATGGGTACGATGGAATGGGATCCAGTCGATTGGTGGTGAACAGAGTGAAGGCGATGCCAGCCCAACCACACTTACCATATGCAGTGCCCTCCGCTCCCTCTGGTCTCTCGCTTCCGACTCCGCCGCTGCCACGCGTTGTCGAACCACGGCGGCGTCTGTCTCGATTCCGGCGGCCGTTGCGGCTGCAGCGGCCTGCGTCGCTTCCGCCTCCGCTCTGGCGGCCCTCGCCGCTGCGGTGGCCGTCGCCGATACGGCATCGGCGGCGTTGAGAGACGCGGCGTGCAAGCAGAGCCGGCTCCACCCTCGGAACAGCAAGCGTCTGTCTTTGTCCTTGGAAACTCGGAGCATCTGGGCGTGGAAGCAACGAGAGCAAGACAGCGTGGTCCGCATGACGTGCGGGTGCAGCATAGTCCGAGTCCACAACGTTCTTCACTGAGGTTGTCAATGGTTGTTTTTCTTGGTCATCCGTGTGATAGTAACATATCTCAACAACATATCGGAATAGACGACAGCTCGCGTCGACCCGGTCCATGGGGTATATTCGAAGCCTCTCAAACTCTTGCACGCGTAAATCGGACGTCTTGGCTTGGATTGAGGGTGTTCGCTAGGTTCAAACACGCCGGATAACTCCCAACGTCATTACCTTCGATGTGCCGCCCAGGTTACCCAAACATTTGCATGCTGTTTGAGAAACCGACATAAACTTTTCGACCGTGTGCTGGGCGGGGGGGGTGTTCTACAAACCAGGTTGTACTTCCTATTGTATAGTCGGTGCGGATTGTTAGAAGCAAATATTGGAGATGGTGAGACATCCTGAGGCGACCGGTGGTCCCGCCTGCGTCTTGCGGTCGTTCTTTTGAACATCGACCTAAACCCACGTTGTGTTGAGACTCAACCACCGCTTACGCCATTCCAATAGCATGTGCTGGAGCATGCCGAACAAGCAGCCTCAAGCGCTGGAAATAACGGCAATTCGGAAACGCACGCCAGAATACCCGTCATCGCGCTTACGCGTAGCCCCCACTACCCTAGAGCCAGTGGTAACTCCAACGTAGCGCTCAGGCTTCGTGTAATCCAATCTCCTGTGCGCATGATCTCATCCACCGCCGTACCCACGAGAAACTGATTCCCCAAGCCCCCTACTCCAGTTGAGCAACTTCTACGTTTACATGCCCCAAGCGGGTGGTGTCTCACCGTGGTTGTTGCCCTCAGCCGTTTCGGCTCTTGCTCCTCCTCACGGCTCCGCTCGGTCGACGATTTTGCTTCGATCGCGTCGGTCGACGAAGCTGCCGCTGCGGTCCTCATTTCCTTGGCCTCCACCCTCGCCGCCCTCACAGCTGGCGTTGCGGCTGCAGATGCCCCCTCCACCGCGTTGAGCGAGGCGGCGTGCGAACACAGGCGACCCCAGCTGCGGAAGAGGAGACGGCGGTTCCTATCCCGGAGCACTCTAGCAACCTGGCCGTGTGGGAGAGGCGTGAAAGTACAAAAGAACATGCCATGTTGGAAGTCAGCACACAACGTGTATCAATCATCAATATCCACCTCTTTTTGCAACTATTATTGTCGCTGCGTTGACGTTTTCAACCGTTCTGGCCTTTTGCCCAGTCCTTGCTGGTACACACCTCACTGGTGAGGATGAATAGCTGTTGTCGAAAGTGAGCCCAAACTCTTCAGGCAGACCAAACGTTTGTGAAAGTGTTGGGAATAATTGCAACACGAGTCCAGTCTGACTACGAGGGTCTCGCTAGAGCTCTTCGTGCATGTCATATCGTTTCTAGGGCGCAGGTCGAGCATACGAACGTCTTAAAAGAAAACGTGTGATTCGTCTGCCGTGAACATGGCTGTCAGCCAGTGTTTGAATGCTGGTCTAGGCCTTCTGCATGGGTGTCTCTGCCGTCTCTCTACGCATGCCTGAACGTTTGACAAATCCTTCAGGATAGCAACAAGTCCGACAGAAGCGCCTTCAAACCCTTGCGACATTCGTTCTACAGAAACAATGCGACGTCCTCCTGCAGAGACCGATCTGTGAAAGCTAGTACACGACTCGGTAGCGGCGCCTCGCTAGAACATGGCTGCTGACCTAATCCCGCATGTAAGAGAAAAATCTACAAATTTCCACCATCTCTCAAGTGTTGCTGTTCCAGCGAACGTCACTGAAGATTCGCTGTCAGGACTCTCAAGACACCTGAGCTTGGGGCGGTTGCTCATGCTACCGTGTACTCACCATTCGAACGGTCTGTTGTCGTCTTTGCTCGTCGACTGCCTTTTCAGCTTCCTCTGCTCTCTTTTCAAGATCCGCCGCTACCATCGAATCCTCGTGGCCCTTTTCCGATACCTTAGCTCGTTCTGCAGGTGTTGGTGCCTGCTTCTCAACTGCATCCGCCTTGGCCACGCGAGCCGCTTCCGCCGCAGCAGCTGAGACGTCGTCTATGGCACCCACGGAGGCAGCGTGTAGGCAGAGCCGGCTCCAAGAGCGGAATAGAGACCTCCTGTCTCTATCGCCGCATACGCGTGTTATCTGAAACACGTCCCCACATATTTTAGGTATGCGTACAATGGGTGTTTCACGGAAAAGGAAATGGTTATTTTCAGGCAAAATAGTGGGAACCATCGACGGAGCGCCATCGAACCAATGTCTCTGAATCTGTGTGTCACCGCGTACGCGGAAAACTGACGTGTATGGTGAGAGCAGGGGTGAACAGCGGTGATGTCCGCTGTGCGTGTAAACAATGTGACCCCACTTCACTTCAAGTCTTCGACAGACAATTTACCCCAGAGTACACGTAATACTCATGCTGCTCACGCAAAGTGATTTTTCTTTCCACCTCACTCGCCGCAGTGGACGGCAGTTCTTACCAAGATCTTTATCCACCGAAGCTGATGCTCTCGTAATATCGCCTCCATGTCTGTGATCTTGTGCTGTAGCTTAGCCACCGAGTTTGACCCTCGAGCCGTCTCCCGTCGCGCCTGTTCCCTCGCTGCCGCCACATTCTCGATTTCATCTTCCGCTCTCCTCGATACCTCAGTCTTATCTGTGGCCTCTTCAGTCTCCATTTCCATCGCCGTCGATCGGGTGGCCCTGGCCGCAGAGGTGGTGGCGGCGGAGGCTCCCTCGGCGGCAGATGCAGCGTGCAGGCAAAGACGGCTCCAACCGCGAAACAAGAGAGCCCTGTCTCTCTCACCGCACACGCGAGTGATCTTGACGGTCGGATACATTGAATACAGGGCCGGGACGTAGGGAGGGGGTAGTCGGCCACAGCAACTTGCGTACAAGTTGGCACTAACACTTTGTGTATCTTCGTTGCGAATACGACCACTAGACAGTTCCATTATTCGAGTATTTCTACGAGTTCAGCGGTGAATGGCCCTCTTGCTGATTTTCTGTCCCGCCAATATTGGATATCCAGAGGACTGTACAGATTTCGCAACAGGTGTTCTCACCAATCCTTTCACCCGGCGTAGCTGGTGCTCTTGCACTGTTTGCTCTATCTTTTTGACCTTCAGCTCCAGGTCGGCCATCAACTTTGACCCGAAAGCAGTTTCCCGTGGTGAAGCGGCGGCCGCTTCCGCCTCCTTCTGGGCTGCATCAGCTCGGGCGGCCCTGGCCACAGCAGTGGCAGCGGCGGATGCCCCCTCGGCAGCAGAGAGCGATGCGGCGTGAAGGCAGAGACGGCTCCACCCCCGAAACATGAGGGATCGATTCCTCTCTCGACACATGCGCGTGATCTAGGCAGTTGTGGGAAAAAATCGGGGGTTGTAGCGGGGGAAAGTGAGCTGGTATCTGAAGCGTGCCTGAGCACCAACATTCATCGTACGGCCTTTTCCCGCTGTTGCACAGCTACAGACTTTCCCAGATCGGATGGATGTGCTCACCAATCGCTTCATCCGTTCGAGGCGATGTTCCCACTCCCTTGGCACCTTCCCTGGCGTTTCCACCAAAGCAGTACTACCGGCTGCCGCTCCTGTCTCTTCCTCCATCGCCCGGCCTCGGGCACTGTCGGCCATAACTGCGGCGGCGGCAGCCCCCTCAGCCGTGGACAGCGTTGCAGCGTGCAGGTACAGTCGGTTCCAACCGCAGAACATGGAGGCCCTGTCTCGTTCACGGCATACGCGGGTGATCTTGACACGCAAGAAGGACCAGGAGGGGGATGTGGGGTGGGATGAAGTGGTAGGCAGCAACATGGGCGAGGCTTGCACATGCGGCTAACAGTGAGGGTGCGACGAGCGAGGCTGACGGGCCAGACGAGGAACGCCCCTTCTCTTCTACGCACAGAGTCATCCTAAACTCGGCTGAAATGTGTCATATACGTGATAGAGTTTTCCAGTGGAGGCTGCGTCTCACCAGCATCTTCGTTCGGCGTAGCTGATGCTCTCGCGCCCCATCTTCAGTGTCTTTGATGGTGCGATGGTGCTCAGCCGCCAACACACTGGCGGCTTCCCGCTGCGCGTGCTCCCTTGCAATGGCAACCTCCGCACTGACGTTGGCCGCTCTGCTAGGATTCTCAACCGTTTCGGTAGCCTCCTCTGCCTCTTTCTCCATCACCTCAGGTCGTGCAGCCCTAACCGCAGCTGTGGCGACGGCGGAGGTCCCTTCGGCAGTAGACAGCGACGCGGCGAGGCAAAGGCGGCTCCAACCGCGGAAAATTAAGCGCTTTGCTCTGTCCCGGCAAACGCGGCCCATCTGAGAAAGACGGACAACATGCGAGTGGCAGCAGGGTCTATGGACGAAGTTGCTTCGTTTCGAAACGAACCACATCGCGAATCCAACTAAGAACATGAACCAGACAAAACGTCAGCGGTGAGCTGCATCGCCCAGTTGCCGAATTGGTAGCGGTAGGTTTCACATGGCACTTGTGTGTACCACTCGGCCGTGTAGCATAAATACCGCCACAAGACTCGAACTTAGCATGCTGATTCGGACAAAACTGGCTGCACATATGCACACATGCCTACTAGACAACCGTAACTCGAAAACGTCTCACAATTTTCACCCCTTGCTCCTGTCGACCTATCTCATTGTCGTTTCTCTGCCGTTGGACTGTGTGTTCAAGAGCAGAATCTCGAGTGACTTTGCTCATCTCGCTCTCGGTATCCCCGGGGCCTGAAGCTGTGGACCGCGTGGTCGTCGCCGAACGAATACCCCCCCCCGTGGAAACACGCCACAAACGGACCCATGCCCTTGTCAAAGCTTCCCTTGTGCGCTCCCTCGTGACGCGAACAACCTGGGTGGAGGTTTCGAGGTGGGCATGCTTCAAGTTTTATCCCCAGAAATAGCAAAAATATTGCCAAAGGAAAACGCTGATTCTCTCTCGGTGTCGCCTGTCGCCTGTTCTGCACTTGGTGGGTTTAATTCCAGAAAGCGATGGCGACCTGATCTACAGCTCTTCGACTCTACACAATCCCGGTACGCACGACCCAGCAGAATAGTTTCTCTCTCTCGTTTGTCTCACCAATCGTCGTAGGATGTTCTGCCTAAGCGACCCCCCTCTAGGAGTCCCGCTTGCATTTTTTGAATCATTGAGGGATGCAGAGTATCCAACGGCGGCGCCGTGCGAAGGGGCGGAAGCGAGGGCCTGGAGTTGAAGTTTTTCCCTCTCGGCGTGTATGTTGGACACCTCAAGGTATGACAGGTGCCCGGCCAAGACTTGGTTTAACCGACGCATGTGATCGGAGGTCAGCCGCCGCTCGTGATCCAAGTCGTGTTGCTGCTGCCCTGTGAGAAAGTACTGCCAAGTGAAAGTGATCATGGGACAGGACCAACGCAAACGAATGAGTCAGGCTGCTGGCAGTGGAGCGAAGGGTGAAACTGAGCAAGTTATATTTCTACGACGGTGGTTGGAAATGTGCGAGCAGGTAGAACACCTCCTACAGCAGTTTTTACATTTTTACAGTACACGCTAACGAGTCACTCAGGTACGTACAGACACCAAGAGGCAGACTTGTCCAATTGCAACCAGCTCACCTCTCTGATCACCCCTATCGCTGGGAGTGGGCCGGAAGGTATGAGAGGTGGTGCGGGTAGCCCACCGGAAGACACTTCGCTGACAATAGAGGCAGATTCGCCAAGACCACTGCTTCGTACCGTCTCGCTGCCACTCACGCTCAGATCGTCTCCGTTTGTATGTATCCCACCCCCACGGCTGCCGTAGTCGCTCCCATTCCCACGGCTTTCAGTTTCTCCGCCAAATCTTTCGCCGCCCCTTGAAAATCCGCTAAACGATGCCGCATCCCCGATCCCCGTCGACATCCGCCGGCTCGATCCCGATACCCTTGGAACACCACGGTACTCTCGTGGCGAGCGGGTTGTTGCTCCTCCTCGTTGCGATGAATAATGCGCAGGGCTTGGTTGAGAAGCTTCCCACTCAGTTTCCTCTCCACCAGCGCTTTGATCACGGAACAGCGGCCAGCTACTGTTGAGACGGTCCTGGTGCGATGGCCTCCGCTCTTGAGAAGGGTGCCCGTCTGTCGCGGCGTTCCTCGGGCGTTGGCGAATTGTGTCTCTGCCTCCTGTAACCTCCAACGGTGGAGCAACACCAACGACGACGTTGTCACCATACCGGATGAATTCCTTATCTGCCGTCTGGTCCTCACCTTCGCACGGCAGCAGGTCTGAGCTTCTCCGCGACTCGCTCAAAGGCGTGAGCCTTCCCGCATCGCGCATCGACGACGATGACCGTTGCTGCCGGCTACTCCGGTCGAGAAAGCCGCCACCTCCACTTGATGCGTCTGTCGCTGGTGGAGACAAATCGACGCTGTCTAGCGCCGCACTGCTAGAATACTGGCTACTGGCGTGTTCCGGTGGCCCCTGGGTCGAGAAGGACAGCATGCTGCCGAACGCTGACCCTTGCTCGCGTGCACTGCTGCCATGTTCGGGCGAGGACAGGGAATCAGCCGATACATCTGAATCCATCTCCTACGTTGCCGCACAGAGGGCTCTCTATCGTTCAACCTTCTTGGCGATCCTGTATGTGATCCTGAGTATCGATGTCCCTACTCTCAGACACGAGCATGCACCGCGTGCATCGTCACGCGCGACCGAGGCACTCGTTGTACTGCCTGTAGCCGATCTTTGAGGTCCGGGCGATGAGGGCGTCGATCGCTATTCCAGGGCCTGGTTTTGGCCTAACCTCAGCCGCGCTGTTTATTAGGTGCCATTGCGTAGGCTGTAAACAGGAGTGTGTAGGGTGTAGATGTTCGGTTGGGAAAGTTGAGGGCCACCGGTGGCTGGCTGGTGGCAGTGGCTGGTAAGTAAGACGCCCCAGGGGTAAAGATCGCTGGGGGTTGCGTAGAATCGACCAGTGGGTCGGTCAGGGGGGGCAAGGTACCAAAACAAATGTGGTTGTGTGCCCCCCGTAACATGCACTTGCGAGGCTTTGTTTGTTTACCCACCGTAGCTGTCTACCCTGCGGCCCTGCGCTCTTTCTCTCTTTCTCTGACCATGTGGCGATCAACATGGCAACCGTGCGTTCGATTGATGGCAGCTCGAGGTTCGTTAAAACTACGTTGCAATGTTGTTGCAGTTCGAGAAGCGAGTGCCTCCGCGTCGGAGTTTAGTTCAATTCCAAGTTGACGTTGGTCACGCCGCACACGCCGCACACGCGCCGCAGGTCCCTCCAGCAGGCTTGGCTCCCCTACAAGACCAGCTAGGCTTCTGTCGGGACAGGCTGACTCTCTTACGGGAACACCCACTGCTTGCAAAGCGCCCAGGATTGGTGTACGGGTGAGAGCGCCCAGCGCCTGAAGTGATCCACAGCTGCTAGACGCATGCAATACCGCGGAGATTGTTGTCAGTACACCTTTGCAGTGGACGTAATGAGTGTCACACAGATCTTTGGTTCACGCTTCGCCATCGTGTGCTTAGCTTGCAAAAACTATGCATATGTGTAGCTGTTCTGATAGCGAAGTCTATGTGTCCCCTTTGTATACGCATATTTTGTCCCAGCAGTCAGTGTTGATCGAACCTACAACACTCCGTGAGGTACGCATACATGTTTGCGGACCATCTCTACTACTGTACAGTACTTTACGGACCATTGCTATGCGCATATCTCTCTCCCTCAGGGTCGACATCTCTCGGCTGTACCAGACCAACACACCACCACACGTCCAACACACTTGGCCCATTGACTGATCAATACGCCCCACTCCAACGTACCTTTGTATTGCCAGTGAATTAGACGTGCCTGTCGCGACCAGGAGAATACTGCGTGTTGATCAACTCGCACTCGTCGTCGCCAGGATGCCCTTTGTATTTGGATCTACGTGTTTAAGGTCATACGTGACTATAGGAACCTCTTGTTCGCCGCCATCTGTCACCCACGGGTGATCCTTCTATACAATTTTCCTTCCACCCTTTTCACCAGGAGGCGAGCGACACCCTGGATCTGATCGACCAGCTGCTGTGGGCCTTGGGCCCGGCAGATTCGGGAGAGGCTGGCTTCGTGTTCTTCGACTTGGACGAGACCCTCATCACGCGAGACACCTGCCTCGTCGACGGTCTCGGTAGCACAAGGTTAGCGACCGATAGTCAACGACGCCGGGCACCTGTGTGGCAGCTGCTGCTGCCAATGCCAAGGGCCCTTGCTGCGTCGAGTGAGACTTGCACGTCCCTGGCGCCCCTTTCCACCGTGGTTCAACTCAGCTGTTGTTGCTGCAATCACCCACGTGTTTTCCCGAGGTTCTTCGCCCCCCTTTTGACCCTTGGCGGCAGCGGATAAGCAGCAACATTCTTCGTGAAACCTGTCTTTTACCTCTGGTTGCGCCGTACCATGCGTCTCTTGGTGCCTTTTCTTTCGATGCGCGTGATTTTTAGCGCGTTGATGGCGAGGCTGGAGGCAAAGCTGGGGCCCTCAAGCGAAACCCTTCGCGTCATCCGCCAGGAGATGGAAAGGGACTACTACAACGCAGATCCAAAGCTCGTTGATCCGCTGTTGGCGAGGTGCGAGCACCCGCCATGCCTTTCACACGCATTGGACACGTGGTGTCAAAGAAAAGCCTGAGAGGGGCCAGGCGACATCGTCGGAGATCTCTGCAACGCAAAATCGCACACAGCAGCAGTAGTACAATATGGTGTTGCAAGGCCATGGCGAGTTCAACAGTTCTGCACGCCCCCCACGCCCATGCGCTGAGAGAGCCCTCTCCGACAGGTGTTATGACTGTGTCAGGAATAAGAACGTCTAACCGATGGTTCTGTTAATTATTCACGAGCGTCGGCAACACCGAACTAGCACACCTCGCCCCCGGCCCCCCGACACGCTTCCAGAGTTATTCGGGCGCTCAAGATTCAAGGGCATAGCGTGTTTGGCTTGACTTCCAACGCGTTGGACCCTGTTCACGCACCGCGGATCCTTGAGACTCTGGCCAAGTACAAGATCAGGTGGGGTCTGACGCCTACACCTTCATGGATTAAGTTGGCGCTTTTCCTGTAAGCCAAGGCCACCACCACCGCCACCATCTGAAGCTTACGGGACGCACGCTAATCGTTTGTGAACATACGCCCTAGTGGTTACCGTCCGAAGAACATGCAAGCGGGTGCCGACAACGAAACCAAGGCAATTGAAAGGGGATGGCGCAGAACCTATCGATGACAGAGACTTTGCGTGAAATGAAATTCAGTACATTCGATGATGCCTTGTACATCCGTGGGTGTCGTTAAAAGCCCTCCGTTCCAGCGACCTACGTATGCGTTCAGCATGCCACCTATTCCCGATGCACTCTCTTCGAATATCCACCCGCTATTGAATAGCCCTGACCACGTCAGTGTAAACCATGTGCTTGTCGTCCTGTCGGGTGCGTGCCCCTTGCTCGTCCGCAACGTCGACGAACAGGTTCTCTGCGCCGGACGTCAGAGGCGAATTGCCGAGAAGCGGGGCTCTAATGGTCGATCATCCCGTGTCTCGAGGGATAATCTTCGGGGATAATCAGCAGGTTCGCCGCAGTTGGCGCTTCGCGCTCTCCGCTTGACATTGGAATGTATTTACCTCTTCACTGTTTGTTATAATCTCATGTATACCTGTCGCTCGCACTACTGCTGGTCGCCGCTGGCGTGCGCATTGTTGCCTTCTACGCCGAGGAGTCACACCCTGGTTTACATAGCAGCACAGGAGAATTCCTCTGCCGTGCATTCCTTCAGATTCTCTCGAGCGGGTTCAGCATCCCTCTTTGTCTGGTCGACGTCCCAACAGACGTTTGTATCCCCACGAGCAAGCGCTTAAGAAACAGTGCCACGCCACCGCGATTCGAACCCACGACCTTGACCATCTGTAGGATACCATTTTTGGTCCATTTGTTCTGTTTTCTAGATCTGGCTCTGTCGCCTGCAAGCTACATTCAGCTGGCCCGATGTTGTTTCCGCCGCTCGTTGCTTCTGTCGCCAAGAACGTTTTTTTTTGCTCTTTTGTTCTCAGGCGGTCTCGCACGACAAAGGAGAAATCATAGCCGAGTACGTCGGGCTCCTCCTCCACAACGCCCGCCGCGCGGTCTCAGAGCACGTGGGGGCGAAAACAGCTGGAGACGCGGCTAGAGGAGGGCTGTCGGAACCGGGAGGCGTGAAGGTCGGCGACGGCGAGAGCAGCGGCGGCAGGACAGCCCTCGCCGGCTCGCTCTCCCCCAAGCGGCCTAGAAAATGCGTCCTGGTCGACAACACATCCAAGAAGTGCGAGAGGGCGGCGGAGACGTTCGCGCGGCACGCGGCAGCGGCCGGAGGCGGGCTGGAGCTACACACGCTCCACTTTACCGAGGCCGAGAACATGGTGGATTCGCCCGAAGCACTTAGACAGCTGCGGATAATCCTTGCGCGGCTGAAAGAGCGAGGGCTCATCGGCGTTGACCTTATCGCGGAGGACATCTTGGTGACGCCGGTAGGGGGTGTCCGTAGAGGCGCCGGTGACAAGGTGAAGGCAGCAGCGGCTACGGCATGTGTACCAGACGGAAACCGTGGCCGTGGCGGATGATTGCAGCGTGCACGAGAGAACACATGATCGTCTGCATGTCAGGCGTGATGTGCTAGGAGTTTGGTTATGGTTGCGGTGGACGTGTCCAAAACGCAATATTAAGTGCGATACGGTGCATTGGACAGGTGTCTTGCCCATCCATCTTCGTTTTCTTCACTATGTCGTGTTTCCGTGTTTCTTCTGTACGAGAACTGTTGTACGAGAACTGTTGACTAAGTAAGCAATGGATTGGATGGTTGGTACGCATGTGTTGGTATTGTGGTGTTGTTGATCTGGTGATTGCGGGAGCGCACAAAGTGGATGGAAGCCTGTAGTGTGAAGAGAACAGAACTAGCTGTTGCAATCTGGTGGCTCACCGTAAACGTAGAAAGGTGGTCATACAGCAGCACCACAGGACAGCAGTCTCCATGAACTGCGTTTTGGTGAAAGCTTTTTATTGTTTCTATCTCTTGTCGAGACTCTCTGCAGATAGCGTTCGCCGCTCCATCGGGGGGTATTCTTAAGGTTGCTTCCCGTCGTACGTCGTAGGAAGCACCACCTCCGACACAACCCTGGCAGGTTACGTGTGGCTTGTCCCATACATTTGTGTGCGTGAATCACCCCGCCCGAAGATTCGGATTGAACCGCGGGACGAAACTACGTGTCGGCGATACGCCAGGAGCATGGGCTTCTTGTAGTAGAGCATCTCGGCACGTTCGTGATGTCAGCCTGTTGGTGCATGTGGTGTGATGTGTTTTTTGCGTGGCGTACAAGTCCCTCACGCCTGTATAGCAGTGTACGATACGTTGGTGTGGAGAGGTTTGTTTGTCTTCCTGTGCCGTGTGAGTGTATGCCTCTTCATTTTTTTTTTTGCGTTTTGGGTTTGAATCCCTCGCGGTCTGTAATATAGCACCTTTCACAACAAATTCTGGGGTTTTGTAACATGTGCGGGGGTGTTCTGCGCCGTCGAGACGCATATGCAGCCCACGAGAATCGGTGGGTGGCGGGGTAGCAGCAGCCCGCAGCTCCAGGTGATGTGTACATACCAGCACTCCAGTCATGTGCGCATCACCAGTGATGCGAGCAGACGGCTTGATACGGGACTTGATGTCGAGCACAACGCTGCATCGACAATCGCAGACCGTCTGGGACTGCCTGAGGGAAAGGTTGTCCCTACTTTTTTTCTTATTTTTTTGTTTGCAGAAAAACGAAGAACGGCCAACGAAGGCCCAACGTACCAGTCATGAGCTTGAGCTTCTCTCGTTCGCTTTCCTTTCCTCGCCGATGGCGCACAGCTTTGGTCGTTCTCCCTCGCATACATCGCGTAATGCCGACCTACCTTATGCCCGTACCCCGCAGTGGTCACCCCAGGCAGAGACTTCACGAATTCCATGTATTGTGTGTTTTCACTACAGCAGTAACACCTATCGGGTCACACCTTACTCCCTCGACACACCAGAACTAGTCTCACTGGACGTGCGCCATGATTTTTAACGTTTGCAACAACATGACGTGCGACTTTCACGTATACCACTGCGTGTGCTTCAGGGGGTGGTGTGTGATGACCACACCCGCCTGCTTCTCCAGGCGCTCTCTGTGCCTGCAGACGTTTATATACGCAAGGGGCACGGGACCGGGCGGCGGGGAGGGGGGGGGGGGGGGGGGGCCCAAAAAAAAGGGATTTTTTTTTAAGTGTCCCCACAATATAAAAAAATGTCCATGGGGAACGTTCCC
>FN649752.1:804159-837451 GCA_000310025.1 Ectocarpus siliculosus
GGGGGGGGGGGGGGGGGGGGGGGGGGGGGGCACGAAAAAAAGGGAGTTTTGCTGACGTGTACCAACAGTATGAACGAGTGTCGATGGCGAGCGTTCAGCGTGGGATTCACTGGTTAGGAGCCGTAGGTGTTCCGTCGTGTCAACGCAGGTCGTGGGTGCGTACCCCCACACCACATACATACACCGACGTTGCAAGAACGAGACTGCGCGCATTGAGGCCTTGATGCAAGCGCTCTAATCTGCCGTTCCTCTTCCTTCGTGTGGCCGTAAGATGTTCAAGACTTTCGTGTATAGATCGAGCAGGTAGGGAGGGGGGATTTTGTGGCGTACACGTGAGGGCGCACACAAAGCCGCATGGTGGGTGTTCCAAAAACATGATTTTGTGCCGTAAACTATTACACACCGCTAGGTTTGTCCTCATTACATCTTAAGTCGCACTTGGATCGAGAACCGCGGGGTGTTGGAAGTCCGCAGAGGAGGAAGGTTGCAGCGGTGCTCGTGAAGAGACATCATCTTCAGTGACCGGGAGTGATCAGTAAAGAGCAAAACCTCATGAAATAGGTTGGGTGCTACTGCACAGTTTTGAACGGCGGTCGACGGTCACAAAGAGATGTTGGACCGAGAAGGAAAAGGGCCTCGGTACGATCGAGACCCCGTAAAGGCGGTACACCCCAAGCCATCTCGGAAGGTAGGACAATTCACCAGAAACTCTCACCGTCTCTCGTATGCCTCCATCTGCTTCACCCTAAGGTACTCTTCCTGCTGCTCCCTCTCCGCTCGGGCACGGGCGCCCGCCATCTGCCCCCTGAGCTTGGCGGTGTTGTCTAGCAGCTCCTGCGCCCCGAGACGAGAGTAGGGGACGTGTGACAAAGTAGTGCTTTAAACAAAAGAGAGTTGTGAGAGTAGCGTTTACTGTAGTCAACCAATATATTGCAATGGCGGGCGTCTACCATGGTGCGCAGGGTGACGCAACTCACGCACACGAGGCAGACGAAGAGGGAGGTGATACTTTGTCGCCCCCAATGCAATGAACTCGTTCAGCGTAGTTTTAAGTTCTTGCTGAACTTCCGTCTCGACACCGTAACACATACGCTACACTTAATACTTCTAAATAGAAAATTTACTTCACGTGTTTCTTGATCCGCGTAGAAGAAAACATGCTCATGTGTCGCACGCACGTCTCCTCTCTCTATCTTCCCGTCGAGGCGCCATGCCCCACGTATCGCCTTCTCAAACCAACTCGAGCAAGAAACATCTCACACACCTTCGTCTCAACTAATCCGTACTAGGACATCACGTTTTCGCACAATGCGCTGTAGTCTACCATATTCCACACATAAAACTTACCTGGCGTTTGCGCATTTCTTTCTCCCTCTCCCGCTCTTCCTCCGCCAGGAAACTCTCCCTGTCGAGCCTTGCCTGCTCCAAGTCGGTGGCGAGCTGCTCGTCGTCGCGGAGCGCCTTGAGGCGGATTTGCTCCTGCCGACCACGGTGCACCTGACGCAGACACGAACGACGGGTAAAAATAGGACGTGACCAAAATGATCGACAGGTGATGGTTTGGACAAGGTGGGGATATAAATTGTTGTTGTTGTTGTTGTCTTCACATGAAATCTATGGATGGGATAAACAGGCGGGCAGGTATATAGGTGGACGGATGAGAAGCATCACAGCTCGGCATAGACGGACCGATAGATCTGAAGCAATCTGCAGACACGACCGCTACAGAGGGATGGACGCAAGGAAGGACAGCTTGGACAGGTACATGGGTGGACGGGTGAGAAAGGATGAGGGAGGGGTGGTCACATGGACAGATCCGCGGATCCACACACGTCAGGGGGGCGGAGACAGGTCGGGCGACCGGGATTTGGACAGTTCCGAGTCTACAAAACCGTTTGGCGAAACAAGTGTTCCGAGGTGGTTGGTAGAAGCTGTCAGTAAAATTTTCGAGGTTTTTGTCACAACTGCAGAATACAGGTTTGTTGTTGAGAAGTTCTCCTGCCTTGTTCGGGAAAAGTAGTTCTGGACCTTAAGAGGCCCGGTCCCGGTTGAATGGTGTTGAACATGGAGGCGACAACAACAACAACAACAACAACAACAACAACAATAACAACCACCACAAACAATAATAACCACCACAACAACAACAATAACAACAACAATAACAACCACCACAACAACAATAACAATCACCACAACCACCACAACACCTGCTTCATGAGGGCCTCCCTAGCGTCGTTCTGCGCCTTGAGCTGCGCGTCCCTCTGGTCCCAGATGCGAGTCTCCGCCTCCTGTCTGATCTCGTCGTACTGAGCCTCGTCCGCGGCCTCCTTGGCCATCTGCTCCTTGAGATACTCGTTGTACTGGCGCAGCACCTGCCGCCGTACGACGGGTGTAGAAACGAAAACCATGGACATCACACATATGGAGGAGAAGGGGAAACGAGGTTAATCAAACATAGGTGAGGAGGGGAAACGAGGTTCATTATGTCCAAGATAGGAACCAACTGAAAAAAATCGTGCTGTGAGGGGAAGTTGGTGTGTGCCTCCTTCATGTCTCTACTAGGAGCAGAACCTTGCTGAACACCTGTGAACAGCATTCGATCGAAACCGGCAAACATGAAACAACAAAAATGGTATAGCTCTGATCGTGTAAAATGCTTCAAAGAAGAAAAACACGGAGAAAATCGAGGGCATTGCTCCCCCATCCCGTCGTTGCTACACCAAGATGCGAAAGGTGGCTCGAAAATTCAGAGAGAAGAGGAACGCGATAAAGAGCACCCGACTTCCGGCGGTGTGCCTAACAGAAGCATGAAATTACCGGGGGCCCTCCTAGAGATAGATCAAGGAACACACAAACATGACAATGGTAATCAGCATTGTCCTCCCTCCCCCCCCATATCGTCTCCTACCCTCTGCTCCTCCTCCTTCTTCGCCTTCTCCTCCGCCTCCCCGGCCTTGTCCTTCTCGATCGCGTAGTCCAGCAGCACCAGGTCCTGCTCGCGAGCCTGCTCCGCCGCCACCACACGCATCTCGCGCCTGGCCTCGTTAAAGTCTCGCACCTGCGGGGCCCCACATAAAAAATCAACCAATCAGATCAGCCGGTGGTTGACCGAAGGAGTACACACGACAGTACTGTAAAACGAACGCCCACATGTTGCGGTAAGAAGCGTCTCGTTCAAGGAAAGGAGAAAAGAACGAGGAAGCTGAGCGCGCGGCGGAGCGGAGCGTCTCAAGCATCTGCTGGGAGACAGTAGTCGCATCTATTTGGCATCGTTAGTACGAGAGGCCGACGCTGACCCATGTAGGAGAACGCTATCGGTCGATTCGAGCATCACACGGCGGACAAGGCAGGACGAATCAGTGTATGAGCGCGTCGTTGACTGAAGCAAACAAAGAGCGATTAAACATGCAGCGCTACAATGCGGCGTATGTGAGAGGAAGTTTACCGGGGGGGGGGGGGGGGGGGTGCCTTGTCCGGGGAGACGAAGGAGAACGCAAGGAAGACCGAGAGTGAGGTCGGAAAATCATGTTGAATATCGCGTCTGCGTCGCCTCCTCCTCGTGCAAGCTCGAAGCTTTCCCGTTGAAACGCTCGCCGAGCCACACAACGAGAACCGTCCAGGAGGAGGTCTATATGAGGAAACTATCGAAGGTGGTTCTATCTAGAGCAGCGGAGGTATCGCAGCCCTGTTTCGTGACGTTAGTACGGACAAGAACATGTGTGTGTGTGTGTGAGGTCCACTCCCCTCAACCGCTCGTAGTTCACGGCGATAGTTTGCAGGTGTGGTGGTGCTGAAAATCGTCGCTGTGGGTATAATGGAGTGTCTCCCTCGTTCGTCTAGCCAGAAGCTCGATGATTTGAGGCTTTAGTTTTCGTTTTACAAGACCGTTGTCGTATCGTCATATCGATCACCATTAAGCAGGGATGATGTCCAAAAAGCGTACAGGTGCCCCATGATGACAAAAAAAATCGTCACCTCCATTGCCTTACCACCAGAATGGATGTGTACCGTATACCCACGGCTGTACCTGTCTGCAGTTGTGCCCGATCGATCGGCCATAAGAGTAAACCCATCCCCGCGTTTTCATCGCACACTGCTGTGCTCGAACAGTGACATTGCCAGCGAGGAACATCACAAGAGCTCTTGGGCCACATTCAACATGCACGACACCGAACCAATTGACCCGTGCCGCCTGGGAACCCCTGGACAGCAACCACCACAGCAAAAATAAACCTCCGAGCTTACCTCTGCCCCGCGCGCGTGGGCCTCCTTCTTTTTCGCCTCCGCCTTCTCTTGCTCGGCCCTGACGATCGCCCTGAGCTCATTGAGCTCTTTTAGGTCGTCGCGAGCGGTCTGTTCCCACAGCTGTCGACGACGGTCGGCGTTGTAGGCCACCTGCGTGTGTGTTGAAAGGGCGGGGATGTACAATAGCGTGCTTGCGTTGTGATGCTGTTGTGCAGTCGTTTTTCTCCGTCGATATCTTTGTTGTTGTTGTTGTTGTTGTTGTTGTTGGTGGTGGTGGTGGTGGTGGTTGGTGTTGGCATGTTCAACAATCGCACCACCCTCGCGTACAATGAGGAGGTGGCCACGGAAGGATGCAGAGACCAAGGGTAATTCCAAGAGGCGGTGTTGGTCACCCGACCAAAATTGATACCATTGACTTTCTTGCATTCGACAGACCTCAAAGTAACGCATTTTCCTGACAAAATCGCCTTTGGCCCACTGAGCGCACATGTATGAGTCGGAGGGCCACCACGCCGAGAGATGCGGGAGAGTGAACCAACCCAAAATACCAAGCCATACACAAAAAAACTTGTGTTCAAGCATGCCTCCTTGCGACGAAAAACCAACACAGCGGTCGACGACTACGCTCACGCAACACACTCTGAGGATAGCCGGAACTCCCCCGGAGAAGCATTCAAGAAAAGAAGCGCTAAATTGGGGTCACTGACCTGCGTGTTGAGGTCGCTGCGCATGAGCTGGTTCCTCCTTTCCCTCTTTTCTTCGGCGGCTTTCTCCTGTGCCTCCAGGTAGGCGATGCGCTCGCGGATCTTTGCCATGTGGAACTCCTCTTGCCTTGCGTTCTCCTAAAGAACACCAAGACAAACGCAAAAAAGAAAAGAAAAAAGAAACATGAACAAGGAACAGGGGACGTGAAGTAGAGCAAGGCTCCACGGCAGAACAACGGGCATTCCGTAGGACAGAAGTTGAAAGATCCAAACACGGACAACCTGTGCCTTATCCGCTATCACGACGTCTGTGTCGTGACGCAAGAGGTCGCCGTGGACCACAAGGGTCCACCAAAACACGTCGGCTGCGTCACCCAGCGTCAGCTACATACCTCGACCGTCCGACAAACTATTTGCTCGTGTTTGTCGAAGGGCAAGTGCAGCAAGGACGGTTTCTGTTTCGAGAAGATATTGCTCTTCAAGAAAACGCGGACACCCTCCCTTCGGCACGGAAACCCGACAACAGTCATGGCACGCGAATATTGTCCGGTTGATGTGCAGCCCGGACCATGGAGACATCGGGTAGCGGCCAAGAGGGCCTTTCGGGCGAAGACAGCAGCAACGGCGACAAACGCCAACAGCAGCAACGACAACGACAACAGCAGCGGCAGCGGCAGCGGCAGCAACGACGTCGACGACGACGCTAGCAAGCAGCACTTGCCTCCTCTCTTGCAGCCTTCTCCGCCACCTGCTCCCATCGCTGCGCTGTTACCCACTCCGTGTTCGCCTTCGAGTCGAGGGTGCGAGCGTCGTCGCAGGCATCGCGCCACTGGCGGTCGTAGCACTCCTGGACATAGTTACGCCTGTTGTTGCGATTGCGCCAACCGCGCGGAATCGTACGAGAGGGAGAAGCAACGAGAGAGGGAGAAGAGACGTGAGAAACACAGACATCGGAACACACGTGGCGAGAGAGAGAGAGAGAGAGAGAGAGAGAGAGAGAGAGAGAGAGAGAGATTGATAAGAGTGACAACCAGTGATAGAGAGAGCAAGAAGAGGAGAGAGAACAGAAATACAGACAGACAGACAGACAGAGAAAAAATACAGAAGATGACCGAAAGGGTTGGGGGGCACAGGGGACACGACGACCAAGAAGCAGTTCGAGTGCCGTTGTCTCAAGAAAAAAGCATCGCAACACTACCATTCTCCCCAACCCAAGCGACTCCCGAGGGGCGGGCAAAACTGCTTCGACGCCTAAATAGCCTATACCTTGCAGCCTCCCTGGCGTTCTTGAGCTTGGTGGCCTTATCTAGGATGCGCGTCTTTCGCTCCTCCATGGTCTCCGCGCTATTGAGAATCTGTTCGCGGTCGGACGATGAGACGAGGGAACGCCGAAAGGCGATGATCGTCGATCAAGGCAATTTTAGTTATGAAACGCGGAAGTATCTATTTCGTCCAGAGAGAGATAGGGAGCACACTTAGCATCCCAGACGTGATCTTACACCCGGAGTGCGAGGAAGGGAAAGCAGCGCGCGGGGCTATCCTTGGACGAAGAATCATTCACCGCTTGGAGGTTGTATGTAGGTGCCGGTATATAGAAACATGCGTCTGGAGGACGAAAAGCAGGCGCCATCCCTCAGAATAACAATCGTCGTATATATTTCCGAGCCTTTTCTCTGATGCACAGCGTCAGGTATCGAAGTTGAATCTATGGTCTTACGCAGACGTTTCAACACATCGCGCAGGGCAAAAGAGCAAGAAGAGTACATCGGGCGGCACGTGCAAGGATGGTTGCGGGCACACCCTTCTGCGGCCCCAACGCAGAGAATCTACTGGCCACTCTTCTTGTCACCACAACAAGTGTGTTGTGTCCTGGACTACTATTTTGTATCCCACGACCAAAGTGCATGCCATTCAGATCCAATTTTTCCACAACAAAGTGAAAGCCATCCAGACCCAAAAGAGAGCACCCTACGGCAAGCACCTCGTGTTCCCACTGCTCCATCTCCAGGTTGTAAAGGTCGGCCACGCGGCGCCTCCGCGCAAGCAGCGCATCGGCGTCGGCTCCTTCCAAGCTCCGCACTCGATCCGCGCCCGCTCGAGAGGCGATCGCACCGGCCGTCTTGTTCTCCCAGTTGGCAAACGCGATGACCTTGAGTGAGGGGGTCGGGGACATGGGTTAGTTGCCCACGGAAATATCGCGATGGGAGGCTTGGGCTTGTCGTGAAGGGAGGACAGGGCCGGCTGGGGGGAAGCACAGCAACGAGAGACACAAATACCACCACCTACGACGCTCCTGCAGTCAGTGATTTCGCGGAGATGATTCAACGCTTTTGCTGAGGTGTTTCCCCAGTGCATGGTAGTCGCAATCGCCATTTTCTTGAAGGGTCACAGCAGCAAGCAGCGATTAGTTGGGTGCATTTCATCCTTTGCGAGCATCGCGAATCAGAAAGAAGACGGAACCGCGTCAACATGCATGCATTTAGGCATTTAACGGCCGTGATTGTATCCATCATATTAATAGGTTTACGTTGGTACAGCAGTACTGGATTCGAGTTGCGGCGTGAGTGTGCGACATGTACGAATTACTGGATCCTACCGCTTTCGTGCGGGGACTAACGTCGGGCGCACATCTGTAGAGTAAAGTATATGCATGTCTCACAAAACAGGCCATGCACCGCACAGCCCACTGAAAAGGCATGGAGGGTAGAGTATTAGAGTAAGTGGTGTACGCTGTGATATGGGGGGGGGGGGGGTCAACGGTGTCGACAGCCGACACGAGACAGAGTGGGCGGGGCAACACAGCCCCCGACATACGCTGTTGTAATATTGTAGCGCACATGTGTACATGCACAGCGTACAAGCGTACCGTTTATCGTGTTTCTAGATGGAGTATTGCCCTCCCCAAGTACGTTGTAGGGGCAAAAGAACGGCAACAAAAGCAGGTACAAGAATGACTCACAATGGGTGTTTTCGTTCTACTCTGTTGTAGGTAGATCTCGTTGGAAAAAGGTCTGGTACAGGTTGTAGACTGCAGATGACTGCTGTAAGGTTGATCTCCGGTGCGGCGTAACTCCCCAAAACACGAGACACAGGGACCAATCCCAAGCTTTCTCACCACTCTGCACGCAACCACCCTTACGTGCATGTTTCCTATGCCGTGCCATGAGAATCCACACCACCCCGCACGGCAACACACCTTGTCTGTGGCGGCGATACTCTCGACAGATTGCTCCCATCTCCTCTCTTTCTCCCGCTTTCTCGCAAACTGGCCTTGGTGTGAGTTTTGCCTCGGCTTGTACCTTGCCTCTCCAAACATGGTGCACTGCTGCTCAGCAAGAAGACTGGAAAGTACCAAGGGAACGACCACTTGATGTGCCGGTAGATGGTAGATGTAGCCTGAGGGTGTGTTGTGTCTATCGCAATCTCTATCGGACAGTGGAGGCAGGAGAGGCCTGGATGGCAGTTACATTATTCATTTTTCAAATAAGGTCTCCACTTGCCGGAGGCGTTAGCCCCCAGAAACACCTATCCCCTTATCTTTCGGCCGATCTTTCTTGATCGTGAGATCGTGAGTGGGATGAGTGGGAAAGTGAATTGTTCACTGGTTTGTTCGCTGGTCTCGAACCCAGCCATATCACCCATACAGACGGGCTTTGCGATGAGGTCCTTGTAGAACAGCATGCTTTTCGCCCAACGCGTGTGAGTGACCTTGAGGTATTTTGCATCGCTGGTCTCTGTGTGCTGTCTACATTTTGGATGTATGTTCTTCTCGCATGTTGTGTGTGCGCGGGAAGGCTGTGTACCTCATGTGCGCAGCGGTGCACAGCAGTGTTTGCATGCTGTTATGCTAGCGGGTGTATGTAGCTGTGTGTACATTCGTACAAGACACAGAGCCATCCTGTGCCCAGACTTGAGACTGCGTATAGTATGTAACATCGACCATTTGTAGTCGACACGGGCTACAACGTAGTAAATCACACCAGACGAACAGCTGCTTTGCACTCAAGCTACCCACGAAGGGGATCACGTCATCCGTGATCTTCGTGTCGTCGAAGGTAACCCTCTTGGATGTCGTGGAGGTCCGAATATTACCCGAACCCACGAAATTTGTTTCTTCGTGGCACACATGGACGGACAAGACGGGGGATCGGATCAAACGCAAGCTACGCTGCGCCGCCATCTACGCAACTCACAGACATCTCTGCCGGCGCTCGCCACCAATTTCGTAAGGATTCGAACCCATAGCCTATCTTGCCAGCCGACAAAAGGGCAACTAATTGGTAGGAACACCCGCTCCAAGGATTAGCACTTCTTCCAATCTTGCCTTCACGGAGGTCATTCCATGATCTCGACAGTCTACCAAACAAAGCAAAAAAGAGCAATCGTGCGTGGACTATACGGCGGCGCGCGCGGCGCACCGTCCTCGTCTTCCCTTGTAAACAAAAAATTTAAAACCAGGTTAACTACAGTGCCAACAACCAAGCAGCAAGGCATGATGTGATATCTATCATTCTGAGCACCACTCGATAAAACACATCATATAACACGCACTATCATGATGCCATCCATGGCATTCGGTCGTGTGAAAACACTGGTACGCTGCCATGAGATTGATTAGTTTGTCGCAGACACGATATTTCGTGCCCTCGCGGCTCCAATTGCGGCAGAGAGATGTACCACATCGATGTGTGTACTACTTCTTGCTCCCCCCCCCGAAGCCTCCAAAGCCCATCATCGCCGCCATGTCGGGGTCCTGGAACTCCATCTCCTCCTCCTCCTCCTGTTGCTTCTTTTTCGCCAACCGTTTCGCCTCCCTCTTTTGTCGCTTTCGTCGCTCTTCGTTATCCTTAAGGATCAGGAGAGGTATGGAGGGGGGTCATGGGTGAGGAGAGAGCGGAAGGGACACTCTGCAACAGCTGCCCAACAGAATTGCAACGTTTCTTTTGCTCATGAAGCATGCCCACTTGTGTGTATCGTGTAGAGCATTCCGGCGATGGCTCTCTTTCATTTTCAGGTCAAGAGCTGCAAGGCATGTGGCCCGCCGTCACGAGGGTGACGCTTCGAGTGTATAGCATTTGAATGGCGGCTACCTTCGTTCGCGTACTCCCTGCTTTCGTGTGCACCAACTCAATGAACGGCGCAAGCGTTTGGCCGGAAGGGCAGCACCTCGCTGATCTCTAGGTACACTGCTGTGGTGCAACTCCATCAGTGACCCACCCGTGTACGACTTCACGCGTTCACAAGGAGTGCCTTCTTATTTGCCCGAAAATCGCCACCTCTTCGTGCGCACACTAATACCACGCGCGGTACGTGCCCCGTGCTTTGAGCTACCGACAGAGCACGAGCACCAGAAAAAAAACTTCTCAATCCGCGCAAATGCTTCCGACCTACCTCTTCCCGAGAGCTATCGTGAGATGGAGAAAAATCGGGTCGTGAATTTCACAAGCGACTCGTTAGACGCCCACGAAAGCAAGGCATCGACACCAAAAAGGTCAAGGCGCCGATGCCTCGACCACCCACGACGGTGGGGGAAGTAGCATGGTCCCGCTTACCTCTGCCTCCCGCACCCTGGTGTCAAACTCGTCTTCCGCGGATGGCTTCTTCAAAGCCCCCGAAATCCGATCCTCTTCCCGCTGTTTGTGCATCTTCAGTCGGTCCTTGACCTGCCGTGGAAAAAAGGGGTTGGTTCCGTGAGCCGTACGAGTGACGCCGTTGAACAAACAAGAGCAAAAGGAGCATGTCCTTGTGTGTATACGCATTGTTTCATCGATGTAGGCGGTATGGATGTCTTGCTCGTTTCAAGCGGGAGGGACAACACGAGATGCGAAGTTACGATTCAGCGCGTTCAGTCGGGCTTGCGGATCAGTTGTGTCACAGTTGGTTCTGTACACGATTATGTTGCAATGAAAAACATACACGTCGAAGTGCAGTTTTGAGTTCGGAAAAAACGAACAATGCCGTTCTTGGGTTGTCTCTTCACTCCTCCTGCCACGAGCCCATCTCCAAGTCATTAGCCGGTCGTATCCCCGTCCCAGTCCCAAAATAAAACAGGTTGACTACATAACAGCAACCGTAGACGCAACAAAACACTGCTTCACTCGTACGAGGGTGGTGAACCATCGTCACAGCAAAAAATACACATGAGGGTTTTGAGTATTTGGGGACAGCAGCACACATCCAACACCACGTCGGTCTCCGCTGCAGTATCTACGACAACTTGACCACGACAACGGGAAACCTGTTGATCATGAGGACCGGTCGCACGTAAGCCAAGTACACCCTGACGCCCAACACAGCAGTCTTGAAAAAGCGGCTGCGACATGGATCGTATTCGCAAATCACACCGTCTATCAGCGTTTCTTCGCGGCTATGGGTCTTGACGTGTTACCCAGATTCTCACGTCTACAGTACCTGCTGTCGAGCAATTGAGACCAGGCCCGCTATTTCCGGGGGGAGGTCCCCGACGAAGATTTTTGGGCAACGTGTGACCAGATGCTACCACGCATTCGCCAAGCAAACTGTTCCCGTCCCACCCACCTGCGAGACGGTGGACCTCTCTACCCGCATGCTGTAGCCCAGCTCCCTCTGGTGCTTCTTGCCGTTGATGTGGTCCAGGTAGTTGATGCTGTCCTTGAGCCCGCACTTGCAGATCTCGCAGTACCAGCCTCCCTGCTGGGACGGCGTGGACGCCGCGGTGACTACCTGCGTCTTGCCGAGCTTGGAGGACAGGTCGACCTTCCTCTCTCGGGTCTGTGGCAATGCGGTCGGTCGGTAGGAAGGACGCGGAAGGTTGAGGCTCTATTTACCCGCTGGGGCGTGTTTGCCTCAACGCAAACACATCGTATACGCAGCGCGATGTTTGAACGACAGCAGTCGTCGGGGCCCTTCGACGAGGAAAACTTGCTTACGCTTATGCATACGGGCTTTGAAAAGACGTCTTCGGTGCCCAGTGCGGGGTAATGTGCCAAACCGGCAGAGTGACGTAGAAGTTGAGGTTAAGTTAGGGGGAACCCTTCTTTTCTTCTTTTCCCGAGTACCAAGCTACACGTCCTCCGCAAAACCAACAGCAGCCCAACAAAACAACAAGTGCGATTATTTGCTCGTCAGCCCCTTCCCAACCGGCACTCTACTCCAGGAAGATTTTGGTGGGGCAGCGAAGAGCTGAACACCAGACCGTGTACCGTGTTGCCTATGTAGAGATAGATCACTGACACTGACTGCTGTGTAAACGATCAGTTTCACCGCATCACACTTGCAGCCGGTACACTGCTGGTATCGTAGTGTTTCCGCAGCGGAGTCTCGAATTTCCAATCACCTTTTTCACACCGCCCACCAATAACGCTGAGGTTGGAACTCTTGGCACGACCTAGGAATTGCCTACCAGGCAACGGTGAACGCAAAGAAAGCTGAATTGGTACACGCGAAGACCTGGAGTTGTACAGCAGTCGAACCTTGAGGTAAGCCCGCGCTGAGCCTGCTGGCCCCGCCGCCCCCAGGGCAGCCGGCTGGAATTCCTCCTTTTGACTTCTCCTTGCAGGCCCCCCTTCGTCCTTTTCCTGGTAGTCGTCGCCCTGCTCTATCCTCTCCTTAGCCTTAGCCTCGTAGTAGTCGCGATCCCATGTCCGCCTCGACTCCACGTTCTTCACCTGCTTGTAGCCCAGGTCTTTCGACATGGTTGCTGTCGGCCGGTCAGTCAGTCCTTCCAAATGTCACCCTTGGCTCTCGTCTTATGCTTGTCGAAAATAGCAGAGCACCACCAGAGTTGTACTCCTGGAGACAACAGAGACAAGGCGAAGACAACTCTCTCAACCAACAACCCTCAACAACCCTCTTGCCTTGAATGATGATGCGATGTAACCCGACGCGCGCTCTGCGTCCTGGGGTCCCGTACAAAGAAAAGTGTTCTGCCATTTAGGGGTAGGTGCAGTGTGCGTTGCTGTTCTTGTGGACCCCACACCGCAAGCACGCGGGTGCATCACACACACGGACGCCCGGACGGTGCCCACAGCTGTAGGTCGACCACTTGGGCGGTTTCCTTGTGTGGTAGTGGGCCCACGGAAGCGTCGAAGCCGAGCGCTCTTGTTTCTTTTGTCTGGCGACGCACAAACACGCCCTGTGCGCATTTTGCTTTACCCGCGGGGCCCAAGAGAGTCAGGACTTCGGAGGGTTGCGTGCCGAGTACACTGCACCGCTGCACCATCATGGAAGACCCGGCGGCACAGCAGAGAGCTTTAGCGGAGGGGAACAAGCGCGTCATGCAGGAAGCTTTCCTGATGAAGAGAGCTACGGTGAGATCAGCGAATGTTCTCGAGCAGTCTATGCGTCTTTGATCTCCACATCACACTCACAAGAAGAACCCGTCTACATACATTCATTCCCCGTGTCACCATATTTTCGATTTTGTACCTAAAGAGCTCGGTGGTTTGTTGTCGCGTGCATGTTCTCCGGGTGACTGCGGGGGATTGGATTGCGCTGAGAATTGCGTCCGCCCTGTCCCCTATAGCTGCCACACCCAAGCAACTGGCGTGAAGCCTGGGAAAAAAAAAAAGATTCGTAGCAAGAGGTCAAGGAGAGAATCACACAATCACTGCTGGGAAAAACACCGCATTGAGTACGGAGATGCCACACCAATAGTAGCCGTGCCGTAGAAGAGATTTGGGTCTGTTATGCAGGTGGCACTTGGGTGCTGTCGCGCGTGCTTTCGGAAGCCTAACGTAGAGGTTTTAGTGGTGCATGCTCAGGACTTGCTTTATCCCAACACGAGCAGCGTATGTAAGGACAAAGGGACCGCATGCTGGGAAGAACGGTCTTCTTCCGTTTTCAGCGGCTCCCTGGGCGAGGCGAAGCTCTTGGCTGCATGTACACGTGCCGAGAGTGCCAACGTGCGCGCTGTCGCTAACGGCAGTACTTCGTCGCTTGTGTTGCCCACGCCTCTCCCTTTCTCGACTCTCACGGTATTTTATCCTCCCACCCCAAACCGACACCTCGATACACGCATCAAATTGGCGGTTTTGAAGAGCGTAATCGTACCGCCGCTAGAGTACAACGCCGGAGAAGTATGGGAAGGAAATAAGAAGGTAGTACAAGAACTCGAGGCGGCGCAGATGACAGCAACGAAAATCATCCTAGGATGCTCCAAGCGCACAAGTAATGCAGCCGTCAGGGCAGAATTGGGGACCCAGTCCCTACGGTCGGGAAGAGACGCAAGGAAGCTGACACAGTATCGCATGTGCGGGATGGGAGAGGAGAGGTTGCCGAGAATAG
Source organism: Ectocarpus siliculosus (assembly GCA_000310025.1). Classification (NCBI taxonomy): domain Eukaryota; class Phaeophyceae; order Ectocarpales; family Ectocarpaceae; genus Ectocarpus; species Ectocarpus siliculosus. The sequence continues at coordinate 818,376 of FN649752.1, forward strand.
TATGGGAGGCGAAGTGGGCAAACAAAAAGAGGGGTAGACAACCCACGGAATGGGTCAAGGTTGTAGAGGACGTATGGAAGGGGTTCGACACCGACGAAGATGAAACGCTGGAAACGGAGGGTCTACAGGGGTTCAAGGAGAAGATATCTGTTGCTTGTGCCGAGAGAGAAGAACAGAATCTAAGGAAAGAAACCGAGGATAAGGAGGGTCTAGAAGTGTACGGAATGTTGAAAGAAGGAATGAGTTCAAGGATTACCTACATGGACCAATGGATGCAGGGACAAAGCTTAAGGTTCAGGGCCGGGGACATCGGCCTTCGAGAACGTCGACGAAGACATAGGACCGTAGACGACGAAGACAAGTTCAAATGTGATTGCGGCTTCGAATGCGAAGACCGTGTTCATGTAGTCGCGGAATGTCCGTGGTACGAAGAGGAGAGGGAAGTGTACATGAGACTGAGCTGGGAAAAATAGAAGGGAGGTACAGGGAGATGTTTGAGGCATGGAATAGAGAGGAGAGGACGGTAGCTGTACTGGGGAGTAGGAAATGGTTTGAAAAGGCGGGAAGGGGCATCGTTAGGATAGACAAACTAGGGAAGACATTTTTGAGCCACCTTTGGCAAAGTAGGAAGCAACGATTGGCCATCGGTGATCGGTCCTGTGGGAACAATGCTCCGTCCTCTCGAGGACGCGCGGTCAATGGTCTAACTGCTAAGGCATGCAAAACATAAGAGTACGCCCCCTCACCCCCCCCCTCCCTTCTCCCAAATTTTGACGAACGCCCTTTTTCTGTGAAAACCCCCAGGATGCGAGCGACACGAAGAGCGCCTTCACGCACGCCGGGAACATGCTGAAGGAGCTCAAGACCACACAGCTGTCGCCCAGAAACTACTACGAGTTGTACATGAAGGTAAGGTTGGACCTTGCATTCTCTTTTTTAGGCAAGGCTGATTTCGATGTTGTCTTGGTTGTTTGCGGTTCTGCGTACTAAGCGAAAACACACGTGCTGCATGCTCAAGTTTACGGCGCCTAAGCCCCTGGCAAAACGTACGGCATGTATTTGTTCCTGCGTGCCTCATGCACCGGGGAAGCACTGGAGCGCCGTGGGTCGAGCCTGGCATGTGTTGCTCCCGATGCCGGCTCGTTTGTTTCGATTTATTTTGATATCCAGACCTTCGGCGGCAGTCAAAAAATGTACTTGAAAAGAAGACTCGCACGGTATCGTAGATAGCATGTTCGCCGGCAAAGGCATGATGTAGTACAAGAAATGGCAGCAGTCGCCACACACCGTACGTCATCTCCGGATGGCGAGTCGGATGCGCTTGGCTGTCTGATAATATTCGCCACACTCAGAGTAGTTGCCAACGTGAAACGATATTAGTCCGTTTCGAAGAGGAGCAAGGTCACGGCAACAACAGAAGATAACGCCTTCCTTTCCACGCGACTCCCTTGAAACACCTCGGAAACGGTGGGTGCGTCGGTTGCCTCACGTGCAGTCGATGCTTGCCTACTTGGCGAAGACTCCCATCTGTTCTCCACTCTTGCCGTTGTTGCACACGAGCACGCCTCACACCCTTCGATGATGGTGCTTGCATGCATACGCACAAGCGCACCTGCCACACCTCGCAACACCGAGGAGTGTCTGCGCGTGTCTTTTCTTGTTTGTATCGACCGCGTTCACCCGCTGTGTGCGTGCGCTCGTCCCCCCCTACACAAGGTGCTTGATGAATTGCGCCACCTGGAGGATTTCTTCACCTCTCAGAACAGGCAGGCGAGGCAGCCCATGGTGGGTTTGTACGAACAGGCGCAGGCATGCACGATGGTGCTGCCAAGGCTGTACCTTCTCAACACCGTGGGAGCGTGCTATATCCTCTCCCAGGAGGCGCCGGCGAGGGTGAGCTATTATACGACAGTACGGTACATGTTGTACCAACGAAGGGCTATTTGGTCATGCACCAGTCGTACCGGTTTGTGCAAAGATAGGGTTCTTAGAAATTCGAGTTTTCGTACGCCTGGCGATGCTGCTCTGGGACGTACCATTCATCTGCTTGAAGGCGGAAACTCTGGCGCCAAATGCTTCCCTTAAATGGTTCTAGACAATTGATTATTTGTGTGGAGTGCTTGTAACATTTTGCTGAGAGTAGTAGTACGGTTTGTGGCACAAGTGTTTGGGCAAAATGATAGCGTCCGCGTGTGCGTCTGCGTGTGAGGTTTCGCGCGATGCCTTTGCAATGGGTACATGAGTCCCGTCGAAACCTTCCTACACCGCACACAAGGACATCGTCCGTGAAGTCCCCGCCATACGTAAGCCATGCATCTTTCGATGCAACTCCCGCAAATGGAATGCAGGATATCTTGAAGGACCTGCTGGAGATGACGAAGGGCGTGCAGCACCCCATGAGAGGCCTTTTTCTCAGAAACTACTTCTCGCACGTGACTAGGTGGGTGGTGTGTCTTCTGTCTTGTCCCCCTTTGTTGAAGGTATTTTCGATCCTTCTTTTGCTTGTAAGCTTGTACGAAGCGTTAGCATTTTCAAGAAGGTAATAGCAATGTCATTCGAGGGTTTCTTTGAAAGGAGGCAATGTTTTTCTGTCATCTGTTCTGTTTGCTCGAAATCCTGTCTTTCCGCTTCTTCGTCTTCCGGCCGTGCTTCCGAGTGTCGTCATGTATATATCGGATTTCTCTTGACGTTTTTGTATGTTTTTGGCTATCGAGCGTCTTTGAATCAACTCCGCCTGGTTCTCTTCCGCCGAAAGCAGACATCTCTTCGCCGACACCCGTTTGAAAAGAGGGCATCGTCCTCGACAGGCTTTTCTTGGGGGAGATTTTGTCCTCGCTGAAGTGGATCTCCACACTTATCCTCCCTTTTCTTTTTCTTAGCACACAGGCTACCCGCCTCAGCAGGAGAGTCGAATGCAGAGAGGGGCTTCTCTTGCTGTCCAAAGATCAACCTCAACCTCGTGTTTTTTTGTTTGTGTGTTTTGTGTGATACTGTACCAGGGATAAACTTCCCGACGCTGGATCACCGTACGAGGGCGATGGGGGTAGCGTGGACGATAGCGTGGAGTTTGTGCTGGAGAACTTCGTGGAAGCGAACAAGCTGTGGGTGCGCATGCACGGACAGGTGAGAGGAGAAGGAGGTGACGTGATGAGTCGTGTTGCGATTGAGGAGTCGTTGTTGGTGATGCTGGTGTTGTGGCTTTTGGTCATGTGGGGCGACAGCAGTAGTTGTTGTCACTGCTGTTGATGTTAGCTGCTCCTGTTGCTTGCGTTGATTTTCTCCCGCTTTGTCGTCTCTCTTTGCCTGCCGATTCATCGTTGTCTGTTACCGTTTTTGTCGGCCTTGGTGCTTCCGTTTTGTCTATCCCTTGGTTTTCTTTGCGCAGTGTTAACATGCACGGCCTTTCTTCTACACAAACACCCTTTTTTTTACACGCTAATGTGGTGTCCAGCCACGGTCTCCATGGAAAATCCGTTTGAAATGGTTTGGACCAACCTAACCCTCTTCGCATGTCTGCGCATGGCGTTTCGTGTTACCCTCCTTTTGTAATACGGGCAACGCTAACGCTCAACAGAAGGGTCCGTCCAAAGACAAGAAGCGTCGAGAGCGAGAGAGAAAAGACTTGAGGCTGCTGGTGGGCACGAACCTAGTCCGACTGTCCCAGCTGGAAGGGGTAGACGGAGCCAAGTACAAGACCGACATCCTTCCGCCCATCCTCGAGCAGGTGCGTGCGTCCCTGACGGCAATTAAAATCCCATCCTCCCAACAGCAGTAGCGAATTATCGGCAACATTTTCTTTTGCGGATTTTCTGGGACAGGATCGCTTCCTGTGGAGTGGTGAAACGAGCAGACGTCACACACCGGCCGTGTAGATGGCCGATTTCAGATACGTCATAGGAGACCGGCTCAGGTCTAATATCTCATCCGCCTTCTTCGTGGAAAAACGATCCGAACCTAACCCAAACCAACACGGTACGGATCCCTCACTGCGCTACTATGACACGCATTATGACCAGATACAACAGTCTATCCCCAAAATTGCCGCCGACAAATGAAGTCCGGTACATATGCCTTTGACTGACGCCCAGCAATCTGACCAACCGCAACAGTTTAGCCCAAACGCTAACCCCCCAAACTCCCGCCGGAAAAATTGCGCTACATGACCCCCTATCTGACCCCCAGGTGGTGGGCTGCAAGGACACCATCGCCCAGAGCTACCTGATGGACTGCTTGATACAGGTGTTTCCGGACGAGTTTCACCTCGCTTCCCTCGAGGCGTTTTTGGACGGGGTGTGCCGGCTGAAGGAGAAGGTGCGGGTGAGACCGGTGCTGGAGAGCCTGATGGAGCGCATCGGGAACTACGTGGGGGAGCACCCGGATGCCCTGCCCAAAGACGTGAGTGGTTTTTTGAGTGGTTTGGTTGTCATGTGTGGAAGTTTGGGTGCGTCTGTGGAATGCCCCCTACCGTTGCTGTGCCGAAGTACCTGAATGCCACGTGTATTTCGCGCCTTGTTATGTGCGCTCCAGATATCAGTACCTATGTAATTCGGCGCTATTTTCGCCACGCCCTCGTCTCTAGTTGTGAGTTGTTGCCGAGTTGTCTTGGGTTTTCGAAGTCTGTATGCTGCGGCACCCCCGACCCTCTCGCCCAAAGATAACCTGTGGTTGCAAGCGATAATCTTTTTTAGCAATGTTTTTTTGCATGCCAGATAAGGTGTTAATTTGTGCTGCTGTGCCCAGGAGGGTGGCTGACTTGTGTATGTCACCACGGGCTGCACGGGCTTGTCACCGCCCAGAGATGAATGTTGATTGGAATGAGGCGTGTCCGACGGATGCTGAACATGCCAGTGCTGACGGCGTCTTGTCTGGGGTGCCACCGTACCCCCCGCCACAACGGAGAAGATGTCCGACACGGCAGTCGGGAAGATCTCCGACACCGCAGTCGTGAAGATCTCCGACACGCCAGCCGTGAAGATCTCTGACACATCAGTCAGGAAGATCTCCGACCGACTGACACCGCAGTCGTGAAGATCTCCGACACGCCAGCCGTGAAGATCTCTGACACATCAGTCAGGAACATCTCCGACACGCCAGTCGGGAAGATCTCCGACAGAAGCGGTCGGTATCTACCGGAGAGACACCGGTGGTTGCGTGATAACCATTCGTGTACATGCGTGCGTGTTGTTTCCGCCTGCCTTACTTACCAGGTGGACGCGTTCCGACTGCTGAACGACTGCGTGACGCGGCTTGTGTCGGAGAGACCCAAGCTGGAGCTGTCGGAGATCATCTTGATGCAGGTCGCCCTGCTTCAGTTTGCGTCCCAGTGCTACCCCGGGAGGCTGGAGTACATCAACCACTGCATTGGTGAGTCGTCTTTTTCTTCGGATATCCATACCACGTGTTTTTTTCTGCACACAACTCTGTTTGCTGTTTGTTCTGTCTCCTTTTGCTGAGATTCGAATGGCCCGTCCCTCTCCTGCATTTGTCTTTTCGGCCTGCAATGACGACGACAACAACAACAACAACAACGACAACGCGGAAAAGGCGTGTGCGGAAGGGCCATGGTCAGCCGAGGCTTCGAGCCCCTGACTGGTGGCCGCCCGGCTCGAAGGGACCTACCCTTGGAGTGCATCGAGGCATTGCTCCGCCTCCTGTCCATCCCCCTCAAATCGCTCGGCCTGGGGGTGCTCTCTCTCGCGGAGTACATAGACTTGCTCCACTTTTTGCCGTGGGAGTCTCAGAAACAGGTAAATACTGCGTGTAGGAAATACTTTTCCTTTGTTGTTGTGGGTATTTTGTGCTTTTTTATGTCTCTGTGACCCCGTTTGAAACCACTGCCAGAATCTGTTTGCACCGAGGAGGTGCCTGCATGCGCGAACCAATACTTGAACCGAAAACATAATCAGCGGTGTCGGCGCGTAGTGGTTGCATTCGTATATACATCACACGAGCTGCCCCATATAGACTACTGGTAGTGATCATCGTAGTTTCGTTGTTTTTAGTATGTACATGCAAGCTGCTGTTCCATTCACACCCAGCCTTCCTTGCCAAGTAGCGATCACGGCACACCCTAGGTGGCACCGAGGCTTTGTCCCAACCGCGGACCCGGGTTCCGATACTTGATATCGAGGGCACCGTTTGTTATCGTGATTTTGGTGTGTTCCGCTCAGGTGTCGCTGGAGCTGCTTCGATCTGTGCTGAGCAAGGAGTCAGCGCTAAGCGACCTCGATTGCGTGGACAGGCTGTTGGGGATGATCGCGCCTATCTTGAAGGACCCGCCAAACGGGGAACGGGGGGACGGCGATGCTGCCATGCAGGTAGTTTACCCCCACGGTATATTGGTAATTGGTGTGATGACCATGGTTAAGGTTTGACCGTGGTGTTAACGGTATGAACTACTGTTGTGCATGTTGTTAACCGTCGTCCACGGTATGGCGCTAGTCTATCGTGTTTACGGTATGGGATCATCGCGTACGGTATGGTACCATGGTGATGCCACGGTGCGCCCCCGAACACCTGGGATATATTGGTGTTATCGGTGGTGAGGGGACGATCCGGGAAGAGGCCACTAAGTAAACGATAACGATGGGAAGCGGTTTTTTCAGGCAGGTTCGGTTTTCTCAAACGTTGACATGTCTTTCTTCCGGGACGCTAGTAATGTGCCGTTTGAGATTGAAGCTACTCCCTTCTTCTCTCTCTTGCTTGTTCTTTTATTTTTGCTTGATTGCCTTTTTTGTGCTGTTTTTCTTCGCCTTTTTTTCATGTTTCTTACTACGTTGTTTTGTTTTGTTTGGTTTGACGGCGGCAGGCGGCGCAGGAGGAGGAGCGCAGGTTGGTCGCCCGTGTGGTTCACCTCATGCGTAACGAAGACACAGACTGCTACTTCCGGATGCTGGTCGTTGCGCGGAGGCACCTTGGACAGGTGTGTGCGACATATTTATGTTGGGTACGTTGGTGTCCTTTCTTTTTTTTGTTCTGGTTTGCAAGACTGGTGGGCAGCGTAAAGACGGTATGTCCGCACTGGACCCTTTTGCTACTGTTGCTGCTAAGGTGGTGGTGGTTGCAGACCTCTGGTGGTTCGTTCCCCAATGAACGCTGAAGGACTATTTGCACAGGACCGATGACTCGATTTGTCAAAGCCGAAGTGTGTAGAATTCCGTGGATATTGGTATCGTCGCTCATGCACGGAAAATCGCACCCTTGTCGTGACCCCTATCGTTTTTCGTCGAATGGTTTCTTTGCTCATGCACGGCAATCATACCCTCTTTTGACCGTTCGTCGAATTATGATCGCTTGCGCCCGGCGGCGCGGCGCGGCGCGGCAGGGATCTCCGTCACAAGTGCAGTACACCCTCGTGCCGCTAGTCTTCCGGGCGCTCGGGCTCGCTCGCACCATCCGGGCCGCCGAGGTGGCCGACGAAGAGCAGGCAGCCGCGGCGGAGACCGCGGCGGCGGCGGCCGCCGCCGCCTCCGCGGCTACCGCAAAAGCAGAGGCAGAAGCAAGGGCCACTGCTGACGCGGCGGAAGGGGGAGTTAACGGGGGGAGCGGTGGAGGCGCCGATGACGATGGTGATGCCGATGGTGATGCCACGAACGGTGGTGAAAACGGGAAGGAGGGAGAAGGGGGGAGTGACGAGACAGAAGCGGCAGCGGCCCCGGCTGAGGGAGACGAAGACAGCGGGGAGACGGTGGCGCCGGCGCCGGCGCCGGCGGGAGAATCGCCGGCGACCGGAGCAGAAGGGGCCGGCGACGACGAAGGGGCGTTTCCGCCGGTTCCGCCGGCGGCGGCGGCGGTGGCAAGACCAAGGCAGTTTTCGAGCCGAAAGGTGTACCAGTTTTTGCACGAGATCGTGACGGCCATGGCGCCGCTCCATCCGTGGGTGTCGCTGTCGCTGTTCCTGCAGTGCGCGATCGGCGCCGACCGCACGGGGTTCAAGGCCATCGCGTACGAGTTTTTCAGCCAGGTGAGTGGTCGGTCGGGGCTGCTTAGGAGGCGAGACAGCGAGAGTAGAGAGGCAAAGAAAAAGAGAGAGAGAGAGACAACGACGGCGACCGTTGTGTCGAGATTGTTGTCCCTGCCGAGCTTTCCCCACTTTACCTCAAGGCATCGCCTAGCTATTTCCAAGGCCTTCATTTTTTTCGAACACATAGGACCTGACGAAAGCAATGGTTCGTATCGATCGCAGACACCGCACCTCTGCGACTGGAGCTTTCCTGACATTTTTTGTCGAATCTTTAGATCCGGGTGCGTCGTGTTAGTTTCTCGTTCTAGGCTAGACATGCAATCGTTCGCGATTACGAATTAATACAACAAAATAACGCACCTGAATTTACTTTTAACAGGCCTTCATCTTATACGAAGATGAGCTTTCGGACAGCAAGGCGCAGGTGCGAGCGCTGGTGTCGATGGCGGGCACACTGCTCTCGTGCGAAGGCTTCGACCCGGTTGACTACGACGCCCTCGCGACGAAGACTGCCCAGTACGCCGCCAAGCTCTTGAAGAAGCCGGACCAGTGTAGGATGGTGACGCTGTGTAGCCACCTCTTCTGGTCCCCTGACGAGGTATAAGCACGAGAAATTAATGGAAGTAGGCCGTATGTTTGAGAGTGTTCGGACATTCGGGGGGCGCTTGCGTACCGCCCATGGAATGCAGCTTTCTGTTACGTGCTGCTACTGCCTTGTAGAGAAAGAGAACGGCTGAAAGCAAATTGCTGCAGGCATGCCCGTGTCGGAACCCCCAGTTTGTGGGTTGTCTCGATTCGCCCATTTTTCTCACACTTGCCAACTTTTCAAGTCTGCGTTGTTCTTTGTTGGAAGTGTTCCTTCGGAATACGTTGCTTTCCTGTCGTTTTGCTTTCGTTCACCCGCGCCCCCCCCCCGCGGCCCCCCTTCACATGTGTAATCTTTTTGTTTTTCCTGCTCGCTTGTCTTGTCTTCACGTTATAATTTGCGCGCCTGTTTTCCTTTTTTATGGGATATGGCCCTCGCTTATTATTTTTCTCTTGCCTCCCGCTTTTGCAATCCCCCCCGCCCGCCCACCCCTTGCCCCGTCCTTTCGAGGACGCGTAGTCAAAAGTCTAACCGCTAAGGCATGCATAACATGAGTACCCGCCCCCCCCCGGCCCTGTTTTTTAACCTGGCGTGGCCATAGGCCGCACCCGGTCGCCGCGACGCTCGCCGCGTCCTGGAGTGCCTCCAGCGGTCTCTCAAGATCGCGGACGTGTGTATCGCCGGGGGGGTGAACGCGCAGCTGTTCATCGAGATCCTGAACCACTACGTCTTCTTCTTCGAGGCAGACAACCCCGAGGTATGTAGCTGTGAGGTTGGGGGTGGGACACGCTCGGTAGATCGGGACGCTATGTTATCAACTGGGTGCAAACGGGAGCAAGGCGGAGCGTTCTTAGGTAACAGAGCAAGAACCTTCGTAGCCGAGCGAGGGTGTCCCTAGCGGAGCAATACTGTTCTTAGCAGATCAAGAATGTTCTTGACAGAGCAAGGAGTGTGCATAGCAGAGCTAGGACCGTTGTGAACAGAGCACAGAGCGAGACACGTGTTTGCACGGGGGATGTGTGGCAGGCGAAATGTTGGCCAGGTCGCGCCTGACAAGAACAAAGAAACTGCGTCAACGTGCGGCACGGTGCGGTATTTCTCCAAGCCCCATCACCCATTATATAAACACTTTTTGAAAGCACTCGCGTACAGTACGGACAGAAGGAAGGTACTGGGCAGAGAGATCGGAACGGTTTTTAATGTGAAGACAACAATCTGCTAAGCGAAAGGGAGGCTTTGGCCGGAATTCTCAGCGACAAAGAAGACTTCCATCACGAAATATTCACCCCAATGTTCGCGGTCGATAGACTCATGCACCTACGCCCCGCGTCCGCCAATCAGATCGCCGGGCGTTACATCTCGGGCCTTGTGGCCCTGATCCACGAGCACGTGGACAGCCTGGACCCGTCCGACGCTCGCACCGAGATGGAGAGGTACCTGAACAACACCCTGGATCACATCCGACGCAAGAAGGAACAGGCTGACCTCCCAGAGAGCCTCGGGAAAAATTTTGCCTGGGTGACGATATAGACAAGAGGGGGTGGGGGGGGCAGGGGGGAAAAATAAGGGGGGGGGGGGGAGCAATGCACGTTTAATTCCCCCCCGTTGGGGTTTCGGGGGGGGGGGGGGGGGGTGCCGTATATTTGTATACTCGGGAGCATATAGCAACGTAAGGCTCTGTTTGGTTTGCGGCCAAGGCGGAAGGGTAAGCGGGGGATGCACGTTGTTCCTGGTAGCCTGTGAGTGCTGTCCGTGCTACTACTACTACAAGGGAGGTGTATTATTTTGTTCATCGTTATTTTTGTTGTTTTGTTTGTCGGAAGAGTCGGTGCCGTACACCCGGCTCGTCTGGCGAGGGTCCTGCAGAGAAGATCGGCAACCCGTTTGATTTCGCTAGCAGGCAGATTTGCAGTCACCTTTGGTTTTATCCAAGACGGGGGGGAGGGTGTCATAATATGGGAAGTTGCAAAAGTCGCACGGGGAAATTTCCTGGAAACCTGGATGAAGTGTACAGGTCCGTAGTGGTTGTGTCGGGCCGATGGGCTGCTGTGCTTGTACCGATTCATCATCCGATTGGGGGGCTTTGATCGCTCATGACGGACTTCGGGCAGGGGAGTGGGGGGGAGGGGTCGGAAATATGAGCCATAGCTCTTTGCGTATGTGTTTTGTTCTCGGTCTCTTTCGTGTTGGGTCGCTTTGATGTTTGTCATGCTTCATTGGTCCACCCCACTTGTACTAGTCGGGGCATTGTTTGTAGTTCCTTGCCCCGCCCCCGCACGCAACCATCGTGTTGTTTGTTGTGGTGTGTGACAAGGTGGCGGAAAGGGTAACTCTGAGTAACGGGCTTTTTACCTTGAGTGAGAAAGTCTTCTACCTGCAATATTCTTGTCTTTTCGCCTTACGTGCTTCCTTCATCACTCGCTCTGTGCTTTCCACGGAGCGTTTTTGTACAAGGAATGGCGAGGTGTTGTGTTATGTGTAGATGTCTCTCCGCCGTTGGGCGGAAGAGCCTACTCATGCAGTGGATTTGTTTTCTCAAACGAGCTCCACGAGCTACTGCCAAATACAATCACTCGCTGCTGTTGCAGGCTAGTAGTCTCATGCGGTACGAGAAAGCTCTGCCGAGATGATTGTCCACGACAAAATTCGTGGTCGGTCTTGGTTGAACGAGTGTTCAGCAGCAAGCGATCTTTTTTCAGATATTGTATGGATGATGCCGTCATCGGAAGTATGAATGCCAAAAACGGCCGCAGCAGCAGGTAAACCGTTCGCTCACGGAAGTACGCTGGAAAAAAAGCGGGCAGCAGCAGCGCGGTGAGACCGTATGCTCATTGTCAGGGTGGTGGACAAGTGCGAAGATGCCCAAAAAAAAAGTGGCGGGTTCGTGCATAGGAAAGGTTGAAGGTTGCCTCTTCTGTGCTGAATTCACATCTCACTGGAAGTAAACCTCATAGACTAGTCTCTCTCTAAGAACGAAGAGGACGGACGCACACAGCTTCCTTTTGCAGCAGCAATACAGCACAGGCTTCCGAAAAAACAGCAGTGCCTCTGTCGGACAGGCATGATAAAACAAGTACGACAGCAATAAGTCTGCTCGTCCACTCGTCAGGATATAGTCTAAGATGCCATGTACATGTGAGACTAATTTGAATTTCCATTTCCACTCAAACAAACAATTGTTTTTCTGCCAGAAAAGAAAGACCACACCTACCTATCCTCCTATGGGCAACACATTGTATTTCCGGCGATGGTGTATTGTTGCGATTTTTGCCCCCAATACTTTTAACTCCAAGGGGTAGACCTTCGTCTAGCGGGATCATTTAGAGATACGAGATACAGAGAGTGAACAATATATCATGCAGCAGTGGGGACAGCTCTACGAATAACCTTCTTCTTGGGGCGGACCCCTCTCCAATGATCGCGCGCGCAGGAGATGGAGACGACACGATTTTCTTTTTTTGATGGAGGCGACACATTGTTTTTTTTTTTTCGATGACGCGCGTCCGCCCGGGTTTGCCAAGGGAATCATCACCCAAGCCAAGGCACACCATCAGACACTACTATCACCACCCTAAAATTCCTTTGTGTGTGTGTGTGGAAAGGGTCCACCGAAGACTTTCGCTTGCTACCCACCCCGACGGCACGGTCCTCTTGTTTGTCTCTTTTACCACGGTGGTGCGGTGCGCTCGCTGGAAGGAAGCTGTCCCTGGCGACACGTCAGCGACGGTAGCAGCAGCAGCAGCAGCAGCAGCAGTGACAAAAAGATTGTTTTGTCCATGTAGGCAGCTGCTCGTCACACACCAGGAAGGTTCGGAGGGTTCGTTCAGCGCTACTCAAAAACCAGGCTAGGCGGCAGCAGCATGTACACGAGGAAACAGAGATGGAGAAGGACTCGGACGCGCAAGCAGGCCTGGGGCGACCTTCCCCCAGAGCTTCTAGACGCGATGCTCGCGGCCGGCGGCGGCGGGATGCCCAAGTCCGTTTCTTGGGACCACAGCTACGCCGCGGGGCTGAAGATTCGAGCAGACAGGGCGGCCGAGGTAGCGCACCGGGCGGCGGCCGAGGACTCCAAGCTCAAAGCGGCGGCGGCGGCGGCGGCGGCCGCAAAGGGCAAGGGGGTCGAGGTCAGCATCCCGCGGTCGGTGTCCTGCTCGTCCCTCGGACCGAAGCGGACTCTGTTCGCTCGAACCTCGTCCTCTAAGGATGAGCTTGGGGCCGCGGGGGGCGGCGTCAGGAGAGGTAGCAGCGCGACCACAGCGGCTCAGCACAGGCGGCGCATGCTGCCGCACCGGAGAGGCGTGAGCTTCAACACACAGGTGGGTGCTAGCTTGGCTCTCGAGGTGGAGGTTCGGGGCAGCTGAGGTGTTGGTTCATGACACAACACTGCTGTTGTGTTTTTGTGTTTTCCCCTCCTCGTACACAGCAGTAGTGATTCGTTTTGTGATCAGCACCATTCGGTCAGGTGACGACTCTCCCTAAAACAGACTAGCTTGTACTGCTGTCGACGACGCTCTATGGTTTATGCTGCGGAGGAAAGGGGGGCATGAGGTGGTGGCGTGGTGCATGTGTTCATGTTGTCCCGTCAACAGCTGTCTCTTGGTTGATTCTCGCATTCTCTCTCGGAAACTTTCAGCCAAAGATGACCCCCACATGCTCTCATCATCGACTTTTTTTTTTTTCTTTTTCATGTGTGACGAAATCGGTTGCAAGCGGCGTAACCGCGCCATGCTTGCTAGGAAGTCCGGGTGTACAACACTGCTGGCTAGCGACACGCCTGCTTTCATGGGGTCATCTATGACACCCCGCTTTTCGTTTTCCATGGCGACCAGCTCCACCCCAAATACAAGAATGAAACACCGAGAGAAATCTACTCACAGGGTTCAGCCAAACAGAACAGAAAAGCCCACCTCGGTGCGGTGTTCGCTGAAAACGTTTCCTGAGGACCCCCCCCGCTACATACCAAGATCTCCCACCTCTCATGGTTGATTTCATGGTGACTGGGTCAGAAACGTCAGCCACCGTCTTTCTCACGGGACTCCTCCTCTCTATCCCGTGCTCTAGATCTTCTACTGCTGTGCTGCTGTGCCGTGGTCTGTTTGTCTTTACGTATGCATACTGTACTGCTGTAGATATTTCTATTCCTGCAGGCATGCATGTGGAGAAGAACAAGTGCGTGTCACGCGTGTGCGGACGTCATCATTCAATACCGTCCCGATCCTTTGTTCGAACAGCAGTCAGTCCCAGCCGCAGCAGCCCACCAGCCACGGTCGTACAAGTGCATACCTTCTAAGAAATGAAAGTCGATCGTTGTCCAAGCCCTACGCAGTACACAGAAGTATGTAGGTGCGTGACGTTACCTGGGATTGCTCGTCGTGTTCGGTATAAATTACAGCACACGCGTGCCAACGGAGTCCCTGTCCTCTTTGCAACGTGAGATATTTGGGTGGTCTGTTGTCTTCACATCCGTACCAGCCCTGACCCGGACCGCCCTCCGTGGTCACAGGCCAACTACCGTATACGACACAAGACAACACACCCCTTGGACTGATTTTCAAAGCTCGATTTACCAACAGCAGGAAGAGTCACGGCGCCGATAACGGCGGCGTTGAAGCCGTCTGGTCGAGAGCTCTCCGAAAGCGTATCGTTTCGTTTATGCATCCTCTTCGTCGTGGAGTAATCGAGTTTTGAAAATTGGTCGAGGGGGTGTGTTATCTTGTGTCATACACGGTAGGTACCCGAAGAGGGTTGTGTACATACAGCAGTTGTTGTTGTTGTTGTCTTCACATTCAAGTCGTGTCAGTTGCTAATCCCAAAATCTAGCAAAGACGCGGTCCGTGGTCACAAAAATGCTAGAGCCATCAGAAGATCCAAAGAACACGCAAACTATTATAGCAACAAAAGGGTACACAAGCACCTACATCCCTGCAGCACGTTTGCGTGCCCAAAAAATGAACTACCCGCACGGGTCCACACACTACATTCGACTACAGCAGCATCACCCCCCCTGTCCTACACTTGACCAAAATGAATGTCGACTACAGCGTACAGCTGTCTGGAGTGCTGCCTGTACAATAACACCATGGTAGACATGGTACAAGTTCGGGACGCGCAACTGCTGTCTGAAGTGCTGTCAGAATGCGTCCGTGGACATACAGTGAAAAAGAACAACCAACCAAAGCCATCATAATTGCAATTGACAATCACCGAATCTACCCCCGATCATCTGTGTTGGACACAGCAGCGTAATTATCGACACTTATTAGGATTCGTTCCACATCGAAGGGGTCTTCCACGATGCAGGTACACAATAAAGGCACCCGGGCTATCCGGGCCATCTCTGCCGCGTCTCTCTACAAAACCAGTGACGTCATCACATACACACCAATGTTCAGGAAGTAAACAGAAAATATACAGATAGCCCTTCGCTGACGCTATGGATTCATTGCTAATCATCTTAGACTTCTTTCTGTAGAAAGAGATGGATTTATTGTGTCATATTCAGAAAATAATATATATATATATATTTGACAACACAACATGTTCGTCCGTGCGTCACGGTTCGATGTCGTCCGTGTGCTCCGGCGCCGCTGCTCGATGCCGCTGCTCCGGTGTCACTGCGGCCAGTCCTAGCACGACCAAAATCGACCCGCTCTGTCCGTATACGCTCTCGTTGCTGTCCTTCCCAGTCGGTTCCTCGCTTTCTCCCTCGTTGCACTTAAGGCCGCACTGGGGATCACAGTACTTCCTCTTCAAAAAAACAGGAAACGCCTGGAAACGCCTGCATATCTCGGTTTTCCAAAGTCTAACTCCAGTACGAAACTACCATCGTAAATTAACCGTCCGCAGCGGTCGCTTGTGTACAATGTTAGTAGCTGAGGTTGTACCCCTTGCGATACACTACAGACTAGCGGTCCGCGATTTTCCAAACGATCGCTTCTATCATCGAGTTCGGTGAGCTACAAGCTAGATTTTTTAAGCTGCTGTGCGGTCCAATTTTGAAACGCTTCAAGCACACGGTGAACACGAATCACCGCCTATGTGAGTGTATGGGGCCGCGAACTTCAGCGCAGCTCTTCCCTCACATATCCAGCTGGTCGCCATTGTCATTGTCGATTTGAATGCCTAGGGTCATGTATATGCATGTCCAGCCTTTAGGCAAAGGTGCTTGAAGCGTTTCAAAATTGGACCGCACAGCAGCTTCAAAAATCTAGCTTGTAGCTCACCGAACTCGATGATAGAAGGATCGTTTGGAAAATCGCGGACCGCTAGTCTGTAGTGTATCGAAAGGGCTACAATCTCAGCTGCTAACATTGTCCACAAGCGACCGCTGCGGACGGTCAATCTACGATGGTAGTTTCGTACTGCAGTTAGACTTTGGAAAACCGAGATATGCAGGCGTTTCCTGGATTTTTCAGAGGAGGTACTGCGATCCCCAGTGCGCCCTTAAGGTTCTTGTTCTGAATATTCTCGCGTCGAAGGGTCAACCAGCCCACTCAGCTCGTCATCACCTGTTCCCTCCTCCCCTTTGATGGCGAAGCCAGGTTACTGAGACAGTACAGCTCCCTCTAGTAAACCTAGGGCCGTGTACATAGTGCCCGTCCACCTTTCTGATCGCGTCTGCCTCCGCGCACAAAACTGAGATGGACATGCTGTCTACACCGACGGCCATGAGGCCCGCGCATCTGCATTTTTGCACCTGACTCACCAGTGCCGACCCAACTCTACCACTACGCACGCCTCGCGGCGGGTGCACTGCAGCAAGGTGTCGGTCCCTTGAGGGTGAGTCTAGCCATGCTCGCTAGAAAGACCCCCCCCCTCGCTATGGGCCATGCCTAAGCAAAAGCCTTACCGAGGCAGCGAGGGGAAGAAGGAAGTCAATGTTTTAGAGAACTACAGGGGAGGATGTAAGATGTAGGGTACTTGTGTAGACGTTGTACTAAGCACCAGCTGCTATGACTGATATACATCATCAGTGTATAGACTTAAAAAAAGACTCGAAATAAGTCCAGTACCCAGCCGTTTTCCCTCAACTCGCTGAAAAGACTCCACCACATCCTGTTCGACTGCTGTGGGTATATCTCGAACGGATAGTCTTCCTGTGTGTGTATTTATTTTTCCTAATATTTCCTCGACTGCTGTACTAATCCTTGAGTCGATATGGGTTCGTCGTGCTTCTTTTAGAACATGCCATTCCCACACCGTAGTAATAAGAATCGCAATCATAGATAGACCACCCGTTCCAGATAATACCCAACACGAAAGGATGACTTTCAGTCTTGGCAGGCGAGTGTCGGAGAAGAACCTGTGTGACTTATCTCGAGTCTGTTTAAGCGTATGCATGCCAGGTTGTATTCACGAAGCATCCGCGATGCCAGCGGGTAAGAAATTGCGAAATTACCCGCTGTACAGGAAGCGCATCTACACTGCTGCTGTGGGTGTATACCGCTTTTCATATCTTTCCCTTCCATTCCGTCAGTGAAGGGATATACAACAAAAACCCGTGCGTTCAACAAGTAAATTACAGAGAAAAACGCGCAAGTAAACAACGAAGATAATGGGTCCGGCAAGTAGTCTAACACCGACATGTTCTATTTTTTTTGGGAAATTCCTGTTGTTGTACTCTGTAGTCACGTGCCACCGGCCAAGCTGGGGTACCCGGTTCATGATCCTATGACCTGCAACACGCCACATGTACGACATTGCGGCTGATCCCTGATCGATCACCCATCTCCCCGGGAATGGAGGTATTGTACACACGTACCCCCAGAAAGTGCTCATTCGTTTCCCGCCCAGTTTCACTCCTCCCTGCTTCGCCAAGGGGCACTGCGAACGAAGAACATAAACGTACGTTCTATGCGTACGGCAGCACGATGTTCTCTGAATCGTTGCGAAATGATGGCCTCACGGGGAGTTCTTCCCCCTTATTTTTCAGGGATCTGTACAGCAGTAGCTGCCCAAGGTTGCCCCCCCCTGCAGAGTTTCCCAATGAGAAAAAAAGAAATGGGCTCGAGTATAAAAATTTAGGGCCTGTTTTGACGTTAAACAGTTGCACCTAATTGAGCACCCAGTTTTTGGATGGACATAAGTTTGGTTTTGGGCCAAAAAGTGCGTCGCTGTAACACAAATTTACCGCACCCAAGTGTTAATCGAGGTTCAGCAACACCTAAACACGGTGGAATCGCTGCAGCGAGGTGACGTGGTCACCAAACAGTAATATAGAGCGGTAGACAATGTGCATCACACAGGAGCTGTAAGAATGGAGTATCAGCACACACACACGAAGCTAAGCATCAGCAGGTGGTGCCAGTGGTTCAAGCCTTATCCTCAGGCGTGCTTTACAACTTTTGTTTGGACTCTCTCGCTGCACACAACCGGCCGTTGGCTTTTGACATCGCACATTTTGGGAAGCAACCTCCTCAGCAACCCAACCTGCGCGAAAAGTTGACACGCTCACAGAATCATTGCAATGCAGCTATTTCCCAGCAGCGGGCAGTGGGCAATGCGTGTGGGTGCCGCACGGCCAGTGTCCCACATGCGGTCCCGTCAGGGGTAACGCCAACACGAGTTCAGCTTGCCATGGGGTGTGCAAAAAGGGCGAAGTCCAGCTCGTGTACTTCGATTCAGCAAAAAACATTTCAGGTTGCGATTGGTTTTTGTTTTTTTGGTGCGCCCAACATGAAAGTCCCGCTTTTCCGGGCAGAGAAAGCGTCATCGTGTTTTTCCCTGCGAACCCGGTGTCTTTGGCCCCCGATACGCCCCCTCACACTTAGTTTTTGCAGGGGGTCTATTTAAGTGGCAAATTTTAACGTTAAAACAGGCCCTTAGATGGAAAGTTTGAGGCCTCCATCTCGAAAGTTGCTGCACTGTTGTTTAGTTTTGTTGCGAAATTTCCCCTCTCTTTCTAAAAGTTGCGCCCCCCCCCCGCTTTTTATGGGGTATGCGTTAGCTTGAAGACACACACGAGCCCTTGAAATGACTCCCAATCTTGCGAGATCTGAATGCCTTTGGGTTGCCCAAAAGAAGTTGGCCCAGAATATGAAGACTTTGAGTCAGCCCGTTGGTGCCGTGGCTGAAGTGCTTCGATGTTTCGATCAAAACATAAAGGTTCGCTCACTCAAAAATAGAGACGGCCCCGGGGCGTGCTTTTTCATCATGGCGTTTGACACCCCCCCCGCTCCGTGATCGGAGGACGGAGTAAGCCGCGGATATGCACACGACTCAACGAGCTATAATAGCTACCCAAATAGTGTGTCTTCTCCTGGGATGGTGCCTGTTGTCGGTCCATGAGCGCACCCTGCTTACCCCCCCCCCCCCATGCCCTTTGGTGGAAACTGCCTCCTCCTCCTCCTCCTCCTCCTCCTCCTCGCTCGCGGCGTGTATCCCTGTACACAGGTGAAAATGGTCCTTATCCCCAAGAGGGAGGAATTTAGCGAACTGGAGAGGGTGAAGCTGTGGTGGGGGCGAGAGGACTACTCGCAGTTCCGGCAGGTGCTGATCGACTGGAAGCGGGCGAACGCGCACCGCATC
>FN649752.1:873450-890515 GCA_000310025.1 Ectocarpus siliculosus
GGGGCGACCCTCCATAGCGGGCTTGGGCATGCGGAAGCCGACGAACGCCGTGCGTGTGGGAAAGGAAGCCCACTCCGTGGGGATCTTCAAAACATTCCTTCGCTACAAGTGTATCGTCGCCCCACGGCAATCTACCGAGCTCTTCAAATATCACAGATAAGCGGACGGCGCTTTCGTCGACATCCGCAAAGGGTGGTAAGCGGGAGAGCCAGAACAACGACGAGCCGCCTAATACCAAAAAAACGCAAAGCTCACAAGCTGCGAGCTGATGAGATGGTTTTTCCTGATCCGATGATGGTGTAGTCAACGCAACGTGGACCATGTTGTCGGTTTGCACCAATGGCGCCAGGATAATGTGTCTCACCAGATTTGATGGACGGATCAAGGGGAGGCTAAAGCGAACGAAGGACGCCTCCAAATCACAGAAAGCCGGGTGGAAGCGAAGGTTCGGCTAGCAAACAAGGAAATCACTGGTGGTACTGCCAGAAGACACAAGCTTTGAAGGGTACTGCCGCTTGAACGGCTCCCTCAACAACAGACTCTGCCTAGCACCGGCATGGCCGATCTACAGCACGTGCATAGATATTCACAAATTGCGGCGGACACCCTCCCCCCCCCCACCCCTAACACCGGTTCCAAGGCCAACGTCTCCGCGGCAATGAGACGCCTATGATTGATGCTGTACCGGTGACGGACAGCGCCGGAAAGATCGCCGAGAGCGACCTGACAGAACACCTCGCACTACCACACCTCGTCGGCAACAGCAGCAGGCAGCAGAGCTCTGTCAGAGGTGCACAACAGCCTGGGTACTACTGCTGTAGGGGTCCTTCAACACAACGCAAGCCCCCCCCCCGTTCAACCATTTATACGATATCTTTCACCAACGACATTATCGAACACTCCACACCACATTTGTATGGGATAGGGTTAACCTATGTAGGTACCTATTGTGTTGGTGCTCCGTTTGCGCTCGCGCGTTGTCCAACGCCCGCTTCCACGCCGCCTCGTCCTCTGCAGCGGCGCCCTGTGGAGGCTGGAGGTCGTACCGCGAAGTGTCCATGACATCCAAGGGCTTCTCGGCCCTGACGCGAGCCCACTCCGACTTCAGCAACGGGCTCTTGAACCGCGTCGTGGGCAAGGGCTTGTCCGCAAGGTAGTCCGGGGGCTCGAAGGCGGCCATCTCCTCCTCGATGAGGGAGTGCACGATTTCCTTCATCCGTGGGTCGTCGTAGTCTTTGTCGATGTACGACAACGCGTCCGCGGTCGAAGCCGGCTGCTGCTGCTGCTGCTGCTGCTGCTGCTGCTGCTGCTGCTGCTGCTCCTGCGCCGGAGCTGCCATGCTGTGTGTGAGATGGTGGAGTCGACCAGCAGCTTGATCTCTTCTTGAAAGCTCTCCTCTCTGTGTACGATGGCAGCTAACTGTCTAGGCCACAGGCGATGTGTGCTAGCATCCTACATCGTCTTCACAGCCAGTCTCGGGCCTTGGCTGGCTCATCATGCCCCCCCCCCCTCGGTTGGTTCCCGCCGCCTATCTGCGATCCCCCTCCAAACACCGCATGTCCCGCTGCAGCTGTCACCACATCAACACACCAATACCAATGGCCGTCGCTCTGAGGGTGCTTCTGCTTCTCACAGCGCTTGCTCGATGTGGGTCCTTCCTCGTTGCACCTTCTCCCCTGGTGCCTGGCATCGCCTGTGAGTGAACGCTGCGCAAGCTAAGGTCTGCGCCTGAACAAGCGCACCAGCACGCGCGCATGAACAGCACACGCGTCAGCTTCCTTGCCCGAGATTCCTTGCGCGATCCTCATTCCAGCAGATACAACCAATGCATTGGACCGGCAAACATACTGCTGTATTCCCACCATATGGCTAACAAGAGGTTGGCATTAGTTGCTAAACGTGGCCGTGCTTGCCTTCTACCGTGATTCAGTATGGGGTGTGTAGTCGATACATGTACTGGTAACGATTCGGTGTGAGGCGAAAACATGCGCGAACGACTTTGTTTGATTCTTTCTTCCCCGACAAACATTGGCGTGTTTCATGTGCAGCAGTACAGCAGATACAGACGTCTACACGTCTAGCCTACACGTCTAACCGTCATATTCTCCCCGGAGCGCTAAGCTTTCCCCTCGAGTCCAACAATCGTGGTTGTCGGGCTTCATGTTTATGCTATCCGTGCAACGCGCCCGTGAAATCGTCGTAGAACCTGGTAACACGTAAGTAAGCAGGCAAAGAGGTCGTCGTCCTCTTGTGTGCATACCATACCAGTCGACAGCTTCTTGAGTACAGAGGTCTTCAGTGTACGGTATCACTGCTTGCTTCCGCAATGACTTGCGTTCAAGGCGCTTGCGCACCGACTGTTGTAGAGCAATTGTCTGCACTTTTATTACGTAGACGATGAAGAGGTAGTAGTTGTTGCGCTACCTGGTAGTTCGTAAGATGTTCACCCTCGGAATTTTAATTTTTCAACGCTCTCTGGAATAGTCTACGGGTTGTACAAAGGTGTGTCTGAGCGTGCTGTCTACAAGTGTCTCGTATTGACTCCGTCTTTCAGGTAGAACTAGAAGTGTGTCTAAGCCCGCTTAGGCTCAGGCTAAGGCGACCAATGATGGCCGGAGATCTTCAGATGGTCAAAGGCTTTTCAAGGGCTTGTAGAAGATGCACTCAAGTTTGGTGAATGGCACGGCCCAATCGTTTTGGTCGGGGTTTCCTTTCGAATGTTCTCCGTAAGTAGTCGACAGAACCGCTCCACAGCAACCGCCGTGTCTGGTTTTAGATCCTTGCCAAAACATTCGCGGATTGGAGTAGCAGAACCCATCCTACTCCCTCAGGTAAGGGCTTGACGAACCCCATTGCCACTTGATGACTGTAAGATGGCCCCCCTTTCCGCCCCGTCTTCCGCCAGCTCGACCTGAGCGCGCATCGTGCCGCCATGCCCGACACCGAGGCCCGCCTCGCCATCTGATGTCCACCTCCGGCAACTCCCCGGAGGACATAGACGAGGTGCGCCAGCGCCTCATGGCGTCGTCGAACTACAACGAGATGGTCGGTCGAATCGAGGGCAACAGCCCCTTCTTGGAGGCGGGAGACAAGGGCAGCGCGAAGGAGGGGGAAGAGTCACCGATCTTGCCGGTCTTGCGGCAGACCGTCCGGGTCGTGGTGGACGTGGCCATCACGCTTGTGCCCGTGGTGTTGGTCGTCACCTACGCCAAGCTTCCCCCGCCGTTGCTGGAGGCGTTGGGATCGGCGGCGACGACGATAAAGGGCTCGCCACTAGAACCGGTGAGCGCAAAGGAGGAAGACGACAGCAGTTGGACCGCCTGCGCGAGAAATTTAGCTCTTGAGAATTTGAACAGGGAGGGGGGATACGCAGACCGTATGTATCCCTGACCCAGCTTCCCTGATTGCATGCTTTATCCAATATGTTTAGTTAATCGAAAAACCCTGTGAAGGCCGCTGAGATTCTTAGAAGCGGATATCAAACCATTAGCGTTAGTTCGGCTTCCAAAATACACGCCAGACAGATGATGGCACACCGGTTGCGTGAAGGCGATGCCTGGTTGGTGGTGTTTCGCATGCTGCTCGTCCCGGAGCGCAACGAAGAAACATCAACCTCAGCTTGGGGCACCAAGCAGTTGGAATGCACAGCATCAGTTGGGGCGAACTCAGCCCCTCCGAAGGTCGCACCCCGTTTACCTCTTACAAGTCGGACAGGCCGGAGCTCCACTACATCGTACGCTCTTCCTCGCCGTCTTTCTCCGGTTGGTTACAGGTGCTCGAGGCGCTGCCCTGGGAACCGGCGGTGGTGCTTAAATGGGCGGCGCAGGGTGGGGTGGCGGTGCTGCTTTCCCCGGTTACAGACAGGCTCGTGGTGTCCCCTGCGATACACCAGTGGGTGCAGGCAAAACTTCGTTCTCTTTCTTCTTAGGCGTGCTTCTTTTCGTGGCGACCCGCTTTTTGTGTCTTTTCTGGGAACAGCAGTCCTGATCACCATTCGGCAAGCTTGGTGCACAACAAACAGAGCGTAGATTAGAACGCTCGCACTTTTCCTCCGCTAAAATCCATGCGTGCATATATCCTGTATTTAGTTTGGGGGGGGGGGGGGTGCGGCTCGTGTTTCCCTGTTCCTCGCTTCCTTTGATATTCAATTGGGCGGCCGTGTTGTTGGGGCAAAAGCTACTTTGATGTAATTTTTAGCAGTACCGGTTGGAATACGCCATGAATTGCTGCAGATTGTGCGTATTTTCGACGGGGGGGGGCGTGGGACGCGCTCGGACTCGATGGTCTTTTGAACTGATGGACGACCACGAAGCTGAGAGTCACTGCTTGCTCCTCTTGCGCCATCGCCTAGAACAGCTTACGTACATTATAGTTTGAACAAGAAAAATAGGTGTGCATCGGCAAGCATCAATCAATTCCTTATTGGAGGGCACTGTAAGGCACTTTCATCAGTAACGTCTTGTGTGGATCTTAGCAGAAATGTGGTGTCTCGCTCGCCGCCACTTGCCAGGACCCGTGGGAGCGACCGAATTACAACCGACGTCGACCACGCACGTTCGCTAAAATCCACCAACGACTTGCTGCTCTTGTTTTCCTAGAACCACCAGCAATGTACCTGCAATGTACGCGCATCAACTTCCTGGCTTGCGAAAACCCCAACTTGGCACTGCACACAGAACACAGTTTCGATCAGATGGAAGATTCAGTGGCACCAGCATGTGAGAGTGAGAATTCGAGGCTCCGAGCGCGACACTCGACATTTGTCGCAGCCCAAACAACCTCTTGAAAGAACGAACCGTGGCATCAAGGCTGCTTACAAACCTTCGCCACTTTCGCCACCGTCAAAGTGACTACTGTGGGACGATAGCGGCCCTGAGTGATTTCACCTCCCCTCATTCCCCCTTGAATCACTTAAGGAATTACCACCACGGGCCACATGTATACTGACTGAAAGGAAGAAACTTTCGCAGCCTTGGTGATGGTACCACGAACGGTTCATGATCCCTTTGTCGAAGCCCGCCTGGCCTGCGCAGTGTACACCAGGGTCCGAACCAAGTGTCGAAGGGAAAATGAAGTCAGTAGTAGAACCACGTGTGGGTTCGACCGTAGATTTGCACGCCGAAAAGGTCGAGAACCCTCTATCTACGGAGTAGACGGCCCATGTGAGTTTTGGCAAGAAAAAGGCAGGAAGGCAGGAACCTGTGTTGCTGAGTTTCACAGGGATGATGTGGCGTTGTGGGTGGGTAATCATTTCACGCGACGGACTCATTCATTTGTTTCAGCGAAGAAAGAGTCGAGGCTTCGACAACACCGTTGCGCCCGATTTTGTTTTCCTTCATCCTCCTCGTGGTTGTCGTCGAAAATGTGTTGACAAGAAGAGCACGGCAAAAGCACAAGATCGCGAGCGACGAAATGACGAACCGGTCATCAAATCATTATCCAGAACGCAAACGCGTTTGGTGGGTTGACGAGCGAAGGAACCAGGAAGAAGGTAGGGCAGATATTGACGCGTGTCTTCGGTTGGTTCTCATGCTCCGCAGCCTAGAGCAGCAGTGCGAGCGTTTTTCTGCTCGTGACCAAGCTTTGCAGCAACACGAAGCATTCTTGTCGTGCTCGTCGTATTCACCCTTGACATGGTCGTTTGTCCAGAAAGAATATCGCAAGCTGAAACCATTCGTTCCTGACGGCCTTCTTGCGCAGCCGAAACGTCCTTCGGCACTACGGCTACAGGATGAGACTTTCACCGTGTCCTTCTTCGGGCGAAAGCTGACCTTTCGATTATCCGCAACAACCTTGCTCCATTCGCCCCTCTTGCACCTTTACGCTGCGCCGTATCACACCAGCTCTTCGAAGGTGCCCGAACTTGGTGGCTGGGTTGCCCTTTCCATTTCTTTGGCCGTGTTCCGGCATGTATCGGCTTGTAAGATGGCCTACAAGGTCCCATGGCATCTCGGGGCGCAATCCTTCTACTACCGGCGCGAGCTATTCCCACCGCCAATCGCTCCCATCACTCACCAAATAGGAGAATTCATTGCCGGCCTCGTTCACCGATTATCGCATTTCGGACATGGATGGTAAGTCTTCAAGAGCTGACAATAATCGGGTGCATACGCGATGGCATGTTGCGAAAGGCAACCCGGGGGTTGGTGCAACGAACATGAACACAGAAATGTTTTTTGTGGTTCCTTGCACCTCCAAAAGAGCAACTCAAAGGACTACTGTGCAGCATTGCCTAGGGTAGACGTACATGTAGTTACGTGTGCCACGTTTAGACTACAGAGTACACGGACGGACAGGCAGGCTCCCATGTAGAGTGTGCAACAAGTGTCAACCCGTGGTTCCCCCCGTAGGGCTTGTCTGGAGGATGAAACTATGGAAGTTCTGTCGCTTTCGTTTCGCCACACGGAGACGGAGACCTCTCCAAACGGGATCGAGGGTAACATGCGTGTCCTGGGAAGTCTGATGGCATGTACTTCAGAAGTATCTGTGTCTCAAAGTCTCAAAGTGGTGGTTGCTCAATTTCGAAAATTCAAAAAGCCTCTGTCACTCTGTCAGGAATAGAGTACGTTATCCGCTCCACAGGCGATTCTTCAAAAGGATGTGTTGAAGTCTCCCATCGAGGACTAGTTAACACCTGTTAGATATTGGATAGATAGGGGTCTGTCGTACAGTAGTCGTTATGACGACGCACTGAAGATCCAGCGATGCCAGCCGGAAACAGTCCGCACCCTGCTACAACGGTACTTACGCCTACATGAATCGTTGACGTATGGTACCCTTCTCGTCTGCTGCGCCGTGCGAAACCTGACTGACGAAGAATACCCAAAGTCTCCGCTGGTTATGATGATAGCAAGAAAAGTGAAAGGGCAGGTTGAGGGAGACAGCAGTAGACAGCAGATGCGCGAAGCAGGAAGTAGACGCGAGGCGTTGTGACAGATCTGAGACGCATGAACGTCGCTTGCGGCCCCGCAGATGGAAACATTTCGGGATATGGACACCACCTTCCCTTGCGAAATGGCTCTCTGCAGACCCCCCTAGCTTGTATTGTATCCAGTGCCACAGGCAAAAAGCAGGAATTACCACGGATTGGAGACGGAGTCTTCTCATGCAATGAGGAACGACCGTGGAAAACGCGGGGGCAAAGGGGGAGCCAAAGGTGGGAAAGGGGACAGCCGAGGTGAGTCCAACGTAGGGATTTTGTTTGAACACTTTCAAACCAAACCGGCCGCGTTTTTGAACACAAGCCGACCAGCCACGAACAAGTGCGGTGCAATGGGTGGGTACCCTCTTTTGGTGCAATCCTGTTTGCACCAGGTGCCAAGGCGCACCAGACAGAGGAGGGGAGGAAAAGAAGCCTGCAAACGGACCTTACACAGAAGTAATTTGATGGAGACTGCCGACATTTGCTGTAGATAACCTCCGTTCATTAATGTGTCTGTGTGTTGGTCTGCTACATACTGCCTGCTACGACATGGTACGCGACGTACGACATGGTATAACAGCAGTAGTCTTCGCACACCATACGCATCTCGCTCTACTTGTAGGTTGAGGCAACAATGCAAATAGTGTAGGCGGTGGGCGGGGGGCTTGGAGTGCGAGTGGTGGGCGAGGTATGCACACAAGAGCACACAGAGTGCAGCGGCCAGCAGTCGGAAAGTACGAAAATACAACCGCCCACAGCTGCAGCGCCTGCCGTACAGCAGTTGGCACGACACATCACACCCCGTGGGCCGATTATCAAAGCCCGACGATTCTTCAGCAGAACGAGCGGCGGTGCCGCAAAAAGCGGCGTTAGAACCGTGTCGTCAAGACCTTCCGGAAAACGAATCGTTTGATGTATGCATCCTCTGCGTCGCGGGGCAATAGTCGAGAGCTTTGAACATCGTGCAGGGTGGTATCTTACATCATCTATATATAGAGAATCCAATGTTCAGAAAAACGTGTGGGGAAAAGGGGATGCGATGAAGCGCTCACGCGTTGTTCATGAATATATTAATATCGGCGGCGTTAACCGCTTGACGGCTGGCCATCGAAAATACCACATGGCTCAGTCTGGTGGGACGAACAACGCGAAAACTTTCAATGTTGTCTCAATAAGGGGGGTGGCGGTGTAGGCTACAAGGGTACGAGAGAACAGGCGACACGGAAGGTAGAGGTGGTATGCATACCAGTTCTGTTATGTTGGTGCATCGGCTGCTGGCTCCCGACGTCCACACGCGCCCCTCGCATTCCTGTAACTGGCTCACTCCTCTCGATACCGACCCCTCCCAGGAGGCCAGCCACGGCGGGGCGGTCGCGGCGGTGGCGGTGGCGGCAGCGGCAAGCGCGCAGCAGGATCGGCGGACGCCGCAGCAGGAGTAGGAAATGGCAATGCCCCCTCCGCCGTTTCCAACGCTCAAAGGAGGGCGGGTTCTCGCGCGAACAAGAAGGCCAAGACGGGAGAGCCCGGCGTGCTGTGGAGCCCGGGGAAGGGCAAGGGGCCAGAAGGCCGCGCTTCGCTTGACACCGGCGGTTGGCGCAACGGCGACGTGCATAATCTCTCGGTTCTCGCGAAGGATTTCAAGGAGCGATACGGCGAAGAAGTGGATGCCCCGGACGATGACGACGATGATGGAATGACGACCGGCAGTAGCGTTTTCGAGACCCCCAAGCGCAAGGGCAGATTGAGCGGCGACGCCAAGCCTCGAACGCCCGTAGAGGAGGCGGCGCGGTCCATGTCTCCGGCCCGGCTCGCGGCCGAAGCCCAGAGGGCGAGAGCACGCGCAAGGGAGGAACGCTTCGGCGGCGGCGGCGGCGGCGGCGGCGGTGGTGGTGGCTCATCATCCAAGCCGCCGTCCTCCCTGGCGCCACCGGCTAGACCGTTTCCCGTTGGCAAGCCACCGGACGCGCCGCGAGGAGCACCACGGGCAGCAGCGGTGTCGAAGGCGCCCATGAATCGCGCGGCAGGCGGCCAGGGCGACAAGAACGGAAAGGGAACAAACGCTGCTGTGACAACCACGTCGTCTCAAGCTCAGCAGCCTCAGGGCGGGAAAGGCATCGTTCGCACAGCGGCCCCTAAGGGTTCGACGCCTGCAATCGGACCCGGCGGGTCTTCTAGTGGTTCGGCGCCGACGGCAGTGTCGCCTGTGGCGGCACCACAAGGAGCAACTTTTCCGGTTTCGGTAACCAGTGCTGCCGTAACCGTGCCCGCCCTTGTCACGCCGGACGCTGAGGAGGTGGATGCGAGCGCAGCTAGCAAAACGGGCAGCAGGGCCGCTGTCACAGCAGTACAAGCAGAGGCGATCCCTATGGACGAGACGCCGGCGGCGGCAATAAGCGCCGCCGCACCTAAGAGACCCGCGGCGGAGGGCGGAGACGTCGCCGCGGCGGAACCGCCCGTGAAGAAGGTATTGACACTGCCCTCGTCACAGTCACCGCCCGCGACCGGGGGCAAAATTCACACCCTGCGGTTGCGTCTGCGGACAGATTTAGAAGCCGACTCGAAACAGCCGGCGCCGGCCGCGCCCTCTCCAGCTGCAGCTGCAGGTGGTGGCGCGGAGGAGCGCAAGGGCCTCGAGCCACCAACCCCTCCTGCCGATGGCGGCGTGGAAGAATGCAAGGGCTTCGACCCCCCGAATCTTCCTAAAAAAGCGGCTACCGTTTCTTCGGCCGGTTCGAAGCCATCGCCCGTGGTGGCCCCGTCAACGGGGTTCAAGAAACCCTCCGTCGCTTCGATGAGCACCGCGGCATCAGCGGCACCAGCGGCAGCACCAGCGGCACCAGTGCCAGCAGCACCAGCAACCACTCCGAGCGCAGCACCAGCAGCACCAGCAGCACCAGCACCGTCAGCACCAGCACCCTTAGCAACAGCAACCACTCCGACCGCTGTGGCCTCGCGATTGAGCGTGCCCGCCGAAGGCAGCTCGCCAAGCAACCTCGCTTTGACCCGTGAAGGATCCTGGGGGCCATCGTTCGGCATCCCTGGCGCACAAGCGCTTCCCCCTACTCCGGCGCCGTCCCCCGACGTCGCCGCTGCGAACAAGACCAACCCGTGGATCCTGTCCCCCGAATCTCCGACGTTCGGAAGAAACCGGGGGCGACCGCTGGCCCAGGCGTTCCCGAAACCATCGCAACCAACTAGAGGCAGCAGCAGCAGCAGCGGCAGCAGAAGTGCCGCTGGTGCTACCGGTGCGGCAGGTTTGGCATCGGCAACGCGCTCGGCAGGTGAAGGCGCATCTGTGCAGCCGGATTCCCGCAGCAGCAGCGGTGGTTGTGGTGATGGCGGCATCCGCGAAGGGCGAGCCCTGGGCGGCAACGGGACACCGGCGACGTCGCGGCCGGCGGGCACCACTCCATGCCGTGCGTCACCGCAGGGTGGGACAAGAGGGGCCGACGTGGCGAATTCTTCTTCTCCTCTGACCCACCCTCTCCCTGGCGCCGGCACCAGCGCTGGTATGAGCGCCCAACCACCGCCATCGAATAGACCGTCGGGTGGATTGTTGCCGCTAGGGAGAGCAGCCGAGAGGCCGGCGGCGGCGGCAGCTGGTGGAGGGCCGGCAGCGTGTTTGCCAGCAGGTTCTGCGCTGGACGCAGCAGCGGAAACGGCGGCAGGAACGGATGCAGGGGCGGCGGCGGCCTCGGGGGGAGTTGTTGTCCTCGGGATTCGAATGGAAGGAAAGGCCGGGGAGTTGCTAGAGAGGCTGAAGCGAGAACGGGAGGAGTCGTTGGACTTCGAGAGGAAGCTCACGCAAGCGTTGATGGATCTTTGAGTGGGGTTAGTTTTGCTCGCGGGGGAGGAGTGCTGAGACTACGAGCTTGATGACAAGCATGCTTCGGCGTATTTATCGCAGACGCTGGAGTTCCATGGTCTCCGTAGAACACCAAGCTGCATAGATCGAAAACGAGATCGAGGGGTTTCGTGGAGTAGTTGTGGAGGGGGGATTAGTCAAGTTTGCATGGCGTATAGCCACAGCAGTACATGAGTGTTTTTTCTTGTTGTCGGGGGCTGCACGGGCGCTCCACCGGGTGTCTTGCCGCGTTTCTACGGACCCTGTTAGTCCCTCTGCTTAGCGCACAAGCGCCGAGAACACAAAAGTTTGAGATTTCCATGCGTGCATGGAATGTACGCTGCACGTCTGTCTTTGCGTAGCCTTACTTTTCGTACATGATACTCTTGGCGTGTTGCGTTTGCTTTTTCGTGGCGGGATCCGCGGGAGCCAACAACGAACAACTAGGTGTGTGCTTTCAGATTGTTTCCACAGCTTGCTGACACAGCGGCTGCTCCATGTACAAGTCTTTTTCTTGGCCATTCTCTGGAGCTGAACGAATCCAAGTTGTACTTCTTTACGTTTTTTTACGACTTCCAAATCGGGGGCTGCAGTGGTTCGGAATGACTCCGACGACAGCCCTTGTGCTTCCAAGGACACCCCCCGTCCGAGCTTACGAAATGTGCGCGGTGGCAGATTTTTCTTTGTTCAAGAAAGAGAAGCACGGCGCCTGTTGCCGTGTGCGCGTAGCCCAAGCAACGAACAAGTAAAGGTGAACCACTGAAAAATGCCGATAAATTTATTTCTGAACTTTCAACGAATCAGACTACCGAAGAGTCGGAGAGATGGCACCCCCGTGTTAGCGTTTTTTTGAAGCGTATTTCTCCACAAACAGGAGGGTGCGAACACCAACCGATACCTCTCAGGGAAGCCCTCGACGAGATGTTTCCAAAACTACCCTTTTCGGCAGTGGTACCCCCCTGGTTGTGGAGAAATACGCTATACAAAAACGCTGACACGGGGGTGCCATCTCTCCGACTCTTGGTAGCTAGGGCAGATAGGTAGTGTTTCTCGCTGCAGCACTCTGATGCGTTCCCACCTCTCTAGAGCGTTGTTCAACGTACGACACATGCATCTGAATACAATCCAAACGAAATTCCACATGTTCAACCAAGAATAACAAGGACACACGCCTAATCCTGACGCCCAGAACCGACGGATTTTCACCGGGCCACACCTCCATAAAATGCTACCAAACTCTCTACCTTGACTAAGACAAAATTCGCAAAATTCACGGCGACACATACCAGAGGTCCCATTGCTAGACCCTGCTCCCGCGATTGGTGGAGGGTCTCTACCATGTATTATCATGACTCAAAGCTCCGCGCCTGTTGGTGAGTCAACTGCCACCATCTCCTCGGCGGAAAAGCACGTCTATACGCTAACGTGCCGAGAAACAAAACGAATCTACAAAATTTTGGAGGTTTTCTAGCTTACCATCTGTACTTCGGGGGGAGTTCTATTTTTCATCACAGCTGGAAGACTCACCCCAACCACGACATGCGGGGAAAACACCACACGCAACCACGATTGTAGGTGTGCTGACCACATTTTTCGGACCAGCATGTGCAAGTATACGGTTTCAAACAAGCACCTCACGCCTGTACTCCTCTCCCTACCCGACGTCTCCCGCCCCCTCTACCCCCCCACCCGCGTTGTTGTGAGTGGTCTTCCACCATGCCGCACACAATCCGTTAATCAGCAAAGTGAGGGGTTCACCAACCGAATCAATCAACAGAGCGCCGCGTCCCGAATCCAACCCCGCCAAAAAAACAACCGAAATACCGCCGCCCGATGCCCGATGTCACGCGCCGCAATATACTTATGTACACCGTGAAAGAAAACATCCGCGGACGAAATCGATTCCGCCGCAACCGGTCCCATCACAAGAAACCCCGTCCATTCATTCCCGGACATGGCATACGTTCACCTGTCACAAACCACGTCATGGTCGCATCGTTCAGGGTTTCATATAGCTCAGGCGAGGATTTTCTGCCGCCATGTCGCCTTTGCTCATTCGGCCTCTGGTGCACCAGCTACCTCCCGCCGCCGTCTCGCCCTCAGGTCGCCGCAGAGCATGACGTCGTTGGGCTTGTCGCTGGTCGTCTCCACCATGAATCCACTGTTGTTGGAGTACACCACGTAGCCCAGGTTCTCGTACAGCTTTTCCGCGGCAACGTTCCCTTCTCTAACCTTGAGGTACATGTTGTCGTAGCCCCACTCGATGCAGGCATCCTCGCAAGCTTTCACCAGCTCGGTACCGATGCCCATCCGCCTGTACCGGTCCGCTACCGCGAGGTCGGAAAGGTACGGCCGAACACCGGCTGTGTACGCAAACCATAAGGAGTACAGATCGGGGTGGGAGTCAGCTGCTTCCTTTGGTAACGTGAAGGTGGGTGCAGTATGGGTGGGGTCGGCAAAGAGTACAGAAGACGCATGCGCGAGGTTTGGTAGTTGGCAGGCGGGGGGGCACTTCCATTTTGAAAACGTGCTTGCCGTGGAGTTTTTCTCTCGTCTTGAATGCTCCCGTTAGGAAAAGTCCCAACCTGAAAAAAAGCGAGGTTGACTGGCCTGGCACCAAAACTGCGTCAACCAGAACCAGGGCCATGAACCTGTCTAACACACAAATCGGTCAGGTGTGCGCGACGGCAAGGACCCCCAGCTCAACTCACGGGGTTCGCTGGAACGCACGAAAAATAACTGACGTTGTTTGACGTTCACAGCTAGGGGTGGCGGCTGTGCGTGGTAAGCAGTGGACCACTTATTTTTGGCGGCGCCGTTCGTACCTGGCGGCGACGTTTGTACCTGGCCGGGGAAAGATCTAAGCTACAGGAAACGGCGATGTAAGGATACTGTTTCACTGCTTTATTGCGACAGCGGGCTGCACCACTTTTTCACTCTCGACGCATGTCGATAGATAGCATTGGAAACAGTAGCTTTGAGGCCCACAAGGTCATTGCGACTCAGGAAAAGAGATGGAAGCTATCTACCAACCAGATACACCGATCGATGGCGAAGATGCACGCGATCATGTCCGCCTCCTGTGCACGAGAAGGCTGCAAGAAGCTTGTCAGCGTGTGGTCGATGCACGGTACCAGGCCACTACCGTTCAGCACGGTAAAAAAAAACAATCGTGTTCGGACATTAGAGGTGGCACCGGAAGAAACAAATCGGTTTAAGACTTGGTGGCATACACAGCAGAAGATAGTATTCGGTATGCACTCTCACTTTGTCCTGGCCTTTTCTCCCTCCCGTCGATGTCCACAAAGCCCGCCAGACTACCGTCCTCCACCGACGTGGCCAGCAGCATCAGGTGTCGGCTGGCGTCCTCCCCGTACCCGTGGAAGTTCTCCTGCAACCGGTTCAATTCCACCAAGCACTGCGCGGGATACCATATAGTCGACCCGTAGAACTCCGCCACAAGGAGTCGGGAGACAGCCCTGAGATCGATGTACAGGAGGTACAGGAGGAAAACGACAAAATGGACCGCAGCACTCTTCTCGGTCAGAGAAGCTGGGTGCTGGCAGCATCCCTGCTGCTGAGGTGGCAGGGTGTGTGTGTGGCCGTAGGATTACTCCGCTCAAGTAGGGTCCTCCTTCCTGATCTTGTATTATTTTGTACAAGCTGGTCCGCCAACAATACAGATTTATTTAGTCAGATGATGACATCTCTTGAACGGCGACGAACGACGGCAAGCTGATCATATCCCACGGATGGCCTCGACATGGCGCTCACATACATCTCTTCCGCTTGGGAATCCGTCAAAGCAGGCGCAGTGAAAGCGGCGTCTCACTTGGGAGTACTTCATAGCGTTATTGAGTGGCAAGGCTGGTCGTTATTTTCAAGACAAAAACTCAAAACCTCAGCGGCGCGTGCCCATGATCCAGTATCGGCGAGTCCCGGCCGCCCTTGGCCTGACCATCTTTGTAACAGCAGTAGTACGCCATGTTGCACATGTTTCTCTCTTGAGGTCCACCGTATACTAACCCCCGGGCATGAAAGCCTAACCTTGGCGTACGTAATCATCTAGATAAAAAAGGCAATCCCCTTCGCCTAGACTTCCTCGATTCCTCGATGGAACCATCGGGCGCGGAGGAAAAGTGCAGCTATGTACAGCTTACACTACAACTGCTGTACACCAGCTCCCATCGGCATCGATCGGGTTTTGCAACTTGCCTCAGGTTGTGAAACTTGGCTGGCTTTATCTCGACCAGCGGCGCTTTTTCTTTCAGATCTCGTACGTCCGTGTCGACCGAGGCTGACTCGCCCGCTGCTTGCCGTGCCGGCCTAGGGCGTTGTTGGCGGCGGTCGTATCCCCATGGTAATCGCAGAGGAGGACGATCATTAGGTTGGCGAGTTGCATGTGTAGGTCGGCTGCTGCTGATGCCGATGATCCTGCTGGAAACGTTGATCAAGAATGCTTCATTCCGGACTCTACGTCCAAAGCTGAACGACAGTAGTAGAAGAGCCAGAAGCACGTGGATCCAACATCGCGGCAGCAGCATGGCCGCTGTGTCCTGTACGAGAGCGGACTCTTTGTTCCAGCATGCATGCCAGCAGCACGGACAAAGCCAAGCTGGGGGGGTCGGTTCTCGACTTGTACCCCCCCCCCGTGTTCGTTTAAAAAATTGTTTGTGAGCCCCGCCATCGTTCGATGTGGTGTTGATGTGCACAGACGAGCAACGACACAACCCAGGTTTTATCACCCGGGCTGCTCACAGCTAGCTGCTGGTTGCTCTACCACAGTAGTAATGCCTCACACAGCAGGACAAGGATTGGCGCGGCATCGCTTGCCAGGGGACACGAGGGGGGGGGAGGAGGAGGAGGAAGCGGGAAGCGACCACGACGCGAGAGAGTCGTCGGAGCGGTACTTCTCCGCGAGGTGGATGCTAGAGAGGGAGCGGGCACGAGAAGAGTCGGACGACTGCTCGCAAGCTTTCGCGATCATCCCCGTGGGTAAGTCGCAGGGTCCTCCCGTCCATCTCAGCTCTCTCTCTCTCGCGCGCGCGCTCACCGGCAGCGAAAAGCAGCAGATCGTATTGTTTGCTCGCGTGGCTCGTTCGGTCACATTTTTGTGTCGATTGGCGACTTTGCGTCACATGACGCCACCGCTTCACCGCTTGCTTCTACCCTCGCAGCAGGTGGACAGAGTAGAACAGCAGTATTTCGGAACATCCACCAAGGAATGAATGAAACGTCGGCAGGCAAACATAGCAGCAGTGGGCTAAACGTCGATAACGCGTGCGCTTGGGTGATCAAAACTCGGCAATCACGATATCCGATGTTGTGAAGTTGGTTGTTGTTTGTTTGCATTCGCCGCGTCGCCCGCGGATACAAAAAATTGTCGGAAGAGCAGCTGCTACCCACGGCGGTCGCTGCCTGTGACGAAAAGAGAAAAGAAAGGATGGTCTACTGAAGACTTGCTTACTTCTATAAGCTCTGCTTGATGATCTACGGTACGCTGGCCGCTGTTGTAAGGGGGGGTTCTTCAACCCTCTGCCCGTTGCGAACAGCAGCCCGTTGCGAACAGCAGCCCGTTGCGAACAGCAGCAGCAGACAGACGCTCTTTCGTACCGTCAGGCGGTCCCCTGCGTCCCTGAGAGCTTCCACATACAGTACAGCAGTGTACCCTAATTATTTGTCATTTTTTTTCGAGAGAGAAGTGGTGCTTCACAACATCTCTGTTTTTCCAAGTCACGGCAGAGTTGTATCAGCCTCGCCTCGCATCGAGTTTTGCATCACGACCCATCATGCATTATCGTATACATATGAGAACCTGGAAAACTCCGAAGTGGTCCGAGTTTTGCCGTGGATCGAGAGTCGGAAATACATGAAGCACTCTTTAGTCTAGTAATAACGTGGTGCACGAGCCAGTCCCTCTAGGTGCGTGCGTGCTGCGGCCGAGACCCACATGTTGTTGTAGTGTGTTTATACATGTATACGCGATCTCTCGCGCGATTTGCTACAATCAACACCAACCACGCGCCCTCGTCAGACAATGGGAGAATGATGGTGCACCCCTTCGAGAAGCTCCTTCGCTTCGCCACACTGCTGTATCGTATCCCCGGCTGCCTTTCCAAGACTGCCTTTGCGAGGATTTTTGCAAAGTATTGAATAAAAGTACGCATGTCGAACATGTTATAGCATAGAGATGGGGGTTTCGTATCCCGAACCCTAACCCTATCTATAACTCTAACCGCGTACCCCCTACTGAAACCAAGATTAAATATCATCGCGAAGGCAAGGCTACTGCTGTTGTG
>FN649752.1:961127-981396 GCA_000310025.1 Ectocarpus siliculosus
GAACCGGCAGCCAAGCCCGGGGCACGGGGAGTTTTTTTTCCGGGAAACCCTTTCAGGGGGGGGGTGTTTTGGGGGGGGGGGGGTTCACAACTGGGGGGCGGGGGGGGGGGGGTGTACCCATGAAAACGCATGCGCGGGACATAGCCCTCGCATCCCAAAAAGTCCGGGACAGGGGAACTTGGAAGCGGGGGGGGGGGGGGGGTACTCATGTAAACGCATGCCGTAGTCGTTAGACCTTATGACCTCGCATCCCTACGATGCCGGGACGGAGCGATACGGCGGGTTTCCGCCGGCCGGCCCCGGCTACGTTCCATAAGGATGGACCAGAAGCTAGTCATCATACTTGCGTTCGCCATGGCAAAAAAGATATACCGTGGGTTGATTGGGCATCCCGCCAAACCAAACGTTTCACATGGGGGAGGGGGTCACAACTGGGGTGGCGGGGGGGGGGCGTGCAAGGGACGTTGGTCTGCTCCTGTCGAGGTGAAAATCGGCGGTGATTCTTTACTCTTCGACCAAACATCACCACACACTCACAGCTACTCGACGTCAAGTTTCTTCTCCAATTTGTGTGACCACGGGTTGGAGCTCTCACCCGGCAGCAAACGTTGCGAGCGCTGATATGAAAAAAAAGAAAATAATCTCACCTAAGGGGCACCGTAAAACTAACGAGCTCCTCGGTGGAGGCCTTAGCGAAGTCGACCAAATGCCTGCCCCGGTCGTGCGAGATGATGCTCGTGGGGTAGAAGTAGCCGACTACTGGCTGTCCGAAGTGTTCCGCCAGGCCTTTCTGGCGCAAGCTGGGCACGAGAAGAAACAGGACAGTCATGGTACGGGTACATGGGCGTGTTGAGAGAAGAAGGAATCGTCTCTCGACCAACATTGGGGAGACGTGACCCTTATCTAAAGGTCTTCTCCAACAGGCCGGGGTTCATTATTTTTTTTCTTCACTTCATTTTTATCAGATGGATCCCTGTGGGTTCATTCGTGCTGAGGTTTACCGGTACCCGGATGGTGATATATGTATCACCCGCGAATACCCGTTTCTGGTTACTGCTCCGACAATTTCTTTGCCACCAAACCGCACCATTGCGTAACCCCCCCCCCACCGGGACGACCGCTATGACACGCAAAACATAAAAGTACTGCCCCCCCCCCCCCAGGAAAGCGAGCGGGGTTCCCTCCCATGGATAGGGCCACCCCCTAGTAATTTTGGGTTTCCCAAAAAGAGGCCTTGAGCGCCTGCTCCCGGGGAAGCGTCTCGTCGGTTATGGGGGCCGTCACGATCTCCCCCAGCGTGGGCAGCATCTTCCCCCCCGGCTTCAAGAACCGTTCCCGGGCGTTCACGTAGCACTCCAGCATGCGCTCGTGAACCTGTGCGGGCGCACGTGCGCATGCATGCCCCCCGTGTTTTTTTGCCGGTTCCAAAGCAGCCAAGCGAGCGCGCACGTCAGATGGGGTTGTACTCTATCACGTTTCGCATGCCTTAGTTGTTGGACTATGGACCACGCGTCGAGAGGGCGGAGCGTTGTTCCGACAGGGTCGATGCGCAATCGCTCCTTCGTGGTTTGCTAATTGTGGCTCAAAATATTTTCCCGGGCGGGTTAAGTACAGCAGACAGTACTGAAACTACGGAGTTTCCCCCCCCTAGTACAGATTTCTCCCCCCCCCATTACCTTTTCGGCCTGGAAGCATGGTTTCGTTGATTTAGCCCCGGGGTAGATCGTTTTCGACCAAAAACAAAAAAGCCCCCCCCGGTATTTCAATTTCCCCCCGGGGTGCCAATTTCCCACGAGTTCCCCCGGGGGGGATGTATTTCCCTTATTTTCTGAGTCGATTTTGTTGCATCGCGGAGCACAAAAAGCATGATACAGGACGGAAAACTCATTTGCAGATCTACGCTTCGAGCGAGGTTTATGTCTACCGTTTGTCACTTGGCCCTCGCAGTTGTTTCATGGGTGAAATGCTCTCGTTTTCTATTTCTTGAATTTATCATCCCTGGAATCAGCTAAAACGTACCACAGCATGCTCTGACGAAACCTTGCGCACAAAGCGAACAAATAATCGTATTCAATTTTGGATCTCACAACTCAAGGTAGAACTGAACCATAAAAATAACTTATTCTTGCGGACAAACTGCGAATTCTTGTGCATGAGCTTAGGCAACGTTACCTCTTTTGCGACCCGACAAAAACCTTATCCATCTCAGTTTCGCCTCTCTCTCTCTCTGTGTGTGTGGTGTGTGGACCATCATTATTTTGCACAACCCCCCGGGGGGGGAGCTTCCCCCCGGGGTAGCGTTGGAAAAAAAAACTACCCCCCCCGGTACGTCAATTACCCCCCGGGGGGGTTGGTTTCAGAAAAAAAAAACGATCCCCTCCCCGGGGGGAAAACTCCGTAGTTTACGGTATGTGCCGTTGTTAATGTCGAGAATCGCTCGAGATTCAAGTCGCAACGCTCGTAACACGTGCTCATGCCACGAGAACATATCGAGAGAAGAGACTAGATTAGATTGAGAAGAAATTAGAGTATAGCCCCCGAAACTGCCAGGTGTTCCTTCTGGGTGCCAGGTGCAGCAGTACGATCACCGACACAGTACACGTCAAGGATATACTTTGCACTCCGAGTATGACAACAGGTTTGCTGCCAAGCAAGGCAAGCCAACATGCAGTTGTTCTCCTCACCCCCTGCAGGCCGCTATGGTTAACAAAGTGTAATGCCCTTACGACAAGCAACAGACTCAACACTGCGGCTTAAATCAGCTTTTTCCGCCTCGTTAACACCATCCGCGTGGGCGGGACTCAAGCAGACAGGTGGAAAACTCCGGTTTGTTGTTGCAAACGTCAACGGAAGGAAGGAATAATTGACATCAGCACGGAGCATCGTGAGAGAAAGGGTGGGGATCAACACAGCTTTCAACGCCACAATAACCAGAATCCACCCACACCAGCAGTGGCATGAGCAACCACTGCAAGGGCACGATCACGCCGCCAAAACCAACAACAGCAACAACATCTGACAGGGAAAAAGCGCATTGGGTACCGGATCACAGAGGCCAGGGAGTGCTTACCAGCAGGAACCCGATGGGCTCGGACACGATGACGTCAACCTTCTCGGGAAGCTCAATCTCCTCCACCTTCCCCTTGATAACCTTGATGATGGACGACATGTGGTTTGCGTCTACCAGTTGCTGTGCCGCCTCAGCTATCAGGGCGTGCCGACAACAGCAGCAGCAGCAGCAGCAGCAGCAACAACAACAACAACGACGACGACGGGACAAATGAGAACCAGCCAAAGCCTGCGAACGTCCACACGTCTGTACATGCGGGTGCTAGGAAGGCGATGGCGGAGTAAAGGAAGCCGGGCTTCAGAGAGAAAGAGACGAGGGGAAGGCAATAGACGCGGGAACTACCGACATATTGGGGTGGTAGGATTCGGCTACGGCCAGGGATGTGTTGATGACTACGGAACGCACAGGAAGGCGAGGAGGGAAATGCGCCGGTGGGACACGTGCAAGGCTTGTTGTGTATTCAGCGATTCAGAAAAGTGGTCGCACAGGTTTGGGGGTAAGCTAGCCCCCCTGCCGCCGCCGCCGCCGCTGCATCAGCTAACCTCCCGAGCTACATTTGTGCTGAAAGATAAAACAAAGAGGGTCGTGTGCCAGAGGTTAGCGCACCAAAGGCTACTCACAGCACTGGTAGCTGGTGAGCCACAAGCAAGGCGTCCGTTGAAATCCACGCGTTTTGCCCCCTTTGAAGATCTGCATAGGTGCACATGACACCGAACACCGCCCTGCGCTCT
This sequence comes from Ectocarpus siliculosus, assembly GCA_000310025.1. Classification (NCBI taxonomy): domain Eukaryota; class Phaeophyceae; order Ectocarpales; family Ectocarpaceae; genus Ectocarpus; species Ectocarpus siliculosus. Next base: position 964,929 of record FN649752.1, read on the forward strand.
ACGACAGCTACAATTCTTCCTTTTTGATATCTGTGATTCCACGCAGAGTTGTCTTGTTGTTCTTGCCGTGATCGTTCAGGTTCCTTGACTTTTTTCGATGCACGCCGCGTGGAATAACTTGCACCGCATGTAGGCAACCGTTTTTTCATGGGTTCGGGGTCAGGACAGTTTTTAAAATTAAATGTCACGGCACAACCTGCACCGCACCGGAAAAATGGCCGCACAAAATGAAGCACGAAACCCTTAGTAGTGCCTTGTCACAGCAGTGCGAGCCGGAGCTCTGTCACATACCACTACCACACCGATCTATCATGGTTCTTCCGAGGTTCAAGTCTTGGTAAAGGATGGAAATGTTTTGATCAAGCAGCAAAATATGCACAGTCCTGTAGCACACGACACACGGACAACGGCGCGTGCATGCAACAGCAGTTGCAGTAGCCCCGGTCCATCGACCCCACAACGCACGGATTTCCCCCGGATTTTTCCAGCTCACCGACGTCGCTGGCCTCCACGGCGTAAACCCTCCGCGCACCGGCCTGCGCCGCAAAGAAGGCCAGGATCCCGCTCCCCGTCCCCACGTCCAGCACCACCTTACCCTGTTTTGTAACGGCACGCACAAGAGAGCGCGCGAGGGTGTGTGTGTGGGGGGGGGGGGATGAGCAAACGGGCAAAACGACTGCTGACCGCATTCGTTGCGAAGGGAAAGGTGTGCTGCTTCTACCGGGATGCCGCAGCTGTGCTTCCCAGAGTGGTCAATGGTGTTTTTTTTTTGTCCGGATGAAGAATGCACAGCAGGCCAAGGCCGCCAGTACTACCTACAGAGGCTTTGGCGATTGGGCTGCTCTAGCAAGGCTCTATCTGGAGTTTTGCTACACACGAGTTTTTCCGATTGGCCGAAATCAGTCCCCGTAGCCTTGGCGAGTACATTGAGCTTGGTTGTAGTTGAGGGTACGAAACCCTCCTCTCTATTTCATAGAATAATACTAACATCCTTTCGAAGGCGGTCCCGAAGTCATGTTGCTGTTGCTGGTTGCTGGCCACTTCTGAGTTCTGAACTACAAGGAGAACCCGCAGAACCACAGGGAGAACCAGGAAGACCCCCATACGCAAACTCGCCCCCGGGAACAAAACTGTTCAACAACAGCGCCCAACTCTATGCCTTCGCCCACTTCCCCTGATCCTATTCTACAGCAATCTCTGGCTCTGACCATAGGATGTTGCGATGATCATGCACATGCTTCTCGCGATGCCTCCTCACCTTGAAATCTGCGCGGTTCTCCGAAATCGCTCGCTGGTAAGCCGTCACTCTCACGCTGTCCTGAAGCATGTTCTGCTGGTGGGTGAGCTGAGCGTAGTACTGATCGAACGGGTTCTTCTCCGAAGACGACGACGTAGACGCATCTTTCACGCTGTCGGAGTCTCCTTGCGTCGGTGGTGCTGGCGGGGCCGCCGATGGCTGGCCGTCGCTACCGCTGTCGACCCCTTTACCTGCTGTTGTGCTTGGTTCCGCCGCCGGTGCTTCCGCCACCTCCCCTGCGGTGATATCTTTCACTTTGTCCTCTCCCATAGTTTGGCGTTGTGGGTTACCCTCCACGTCGTACTTCGATCTGATGTTCACCTACTTCCGTTGGTGACCTAGATCGAACGAGACACCAGCTTCCCGTTCAACCCGGCTGCTGACAGCGCGGGGGTTGTGGTTGACAGACTTGAGAGACAGACCCAGCAGACCCGGGGTTCCGTGTGTCGCAGTTGTGTGGGACCCCCCCTCCGAACCACTTGTGCAGCTGTAGCCTGTGTGCCTGTAGTGCATTGATCACCATCTCGCCTACAGGCCTGTGTGCAGGGATTCGACATATTCAGAGACGAGATGGTGAGAACCCCATAGGCTGTAGGGGTTGCTGTAGCTGCGCAGCTGCCTTTGATAGAGCCTAGGAGCCCAGGCGATTCGGGATGATTTTTTTTTTTGTGGTCCTCGCATCACATGCGGGAGGAACAATGCCGCTTCGGCAATTTTTTAGTTAGCCCGCGTCTACTAGAACGCGCATCGGCGCTCATGTTCTCTGTTGTCTCCTGCTTTGCTGTGTCTCTCTGCCGTCCTATCGAACCACGGGGCAGAGGTGTACAGGATGCCAGAGAGGGAGAGAGGGCTCCGCCGACGTCGAAATGCGGGGCAAGACGGATCAGGAACGCATCGCGACATCGCTAGGGATGTCTTGCCTCCCCCTGAAATGCTCTCAGGAACGCGCACTTCCATCGAATCACCATGGCGGTTCGTGCTGGGTTGTCTCTCAACGCGGACCGGCAGCGTCGATCCGGCTCCGCGGGTGAAGATGCTGGATACCGTCCTCTTGGACGGCACCGGAGGGGGGCAGGCGGAAATTTTTTTCTTCACGGCCGCTGACGGAACCGTACGGCGCAAGGGCGAACGCTTTTTGAGGTCAGTGCTTTTGAGGTTGTAGTGTCAGACGATTGTTGCTGGGAAAACACCCACCAAGTCCTTGAGCGGTATGCCGGTGCTGCAAGATGCGCGGGACCATCCAACCGGCAACAATCCTTCATGTTTCCATAAGACTTTTCCAGTGTGGAACGCATGCGAGTGTCTCCATACACTGCACCAATAGAATGCCAACACTGATCAAGGACTGTAGGTCTAAATAATAGTAGCTGCCTGCAGCCACAAAAGAAACAGACCGTCGTCATCAAGAGCATATCTTCCTAACAACTGGGCATTTCCTTAAAATACATATTTGTTTAGCTGTGAACCCCACCCCACGCCACCGCTATACTTTCATCTTTAGCCTCAAGGCGATCGAGAAAGAGCTCAGGTCTCGCGCAACCACCTTCAACAAGAATGCCGGTCATGGCAGTGGTCCTGGAGACTCCACGCTTCAAACGGCGGAACAAGTGATCGCCATGGCACGGAGGAAGACTGGGGAATACTTCCCCATTACGTCCAAAATGCTCCATACCATCGTCAAGGGCGGCGTTGTTCCGGCCGACTTTGATTGTATTTACCCCTTCAAGGGAGCTAAGGACTTCGACATCACCGCCGAGTTCGCCAACTACCAGCACCAGTACATACTCGATGATACCGGGGGTGGGGTCTCGACTGGCACCACACACAGGCGCGTTGCCTTGGAAACCTCCGGCAGCAAACAGGGCCAGGGCGCCGGCGCCGGCGCGCAGCGCCAGAACCTCCTGCTGAGCAAAAACGCGAGAATCAATACAGAGGTGGTAGCCACGGTAAGGTCCGTGGTGATTGCCATCGAGCGATCGAAGCTCTGCCGTGTGCTGCGCCTCGACACCGAGTTTGTTTTGGACGGAAACGATGAGTTGTGGCTGGTCGGGGTTACCTGCTGCACGGTCGCGGCAAGATCCACGATTTCTGGCGCGCAGCAACTAGGCGACAACGGCCCACAAGGGGCGAGTTTCTTGAAAGAGGAGGAGCGCACACTTGCCACAGAGTTGCGCCACAGGAAACACGAGGCCGACCAGATCTCTGGCGTTTTAGGGGATGAAAAGTTTTCTCAACTACTGCGGAGTGTTGGGTATCACTTCCCAGAGAAGAGCCGAGCGGTCGCCCGCCGCCGCCGCCACCGTCCGCGTCCAATTGTTGACTCAACCAGTCGAAGCAGCACCATCCCCCGGAATGACAACGATGAATACCGAGCTCGAGAAACAGACGGCGATTCGGTGGCCTTGTCGCAGCGGGTGCTGCCCAACACCGGGACTCGGTCGCAAAGGACCGGAAGCCGGGAAGCTGTCCATGCAGGCATGGCGTCCTCCGATTGGGCTGATCCGGGTCCTGGAGAAGGCTCTGCAACAAGCGATTTCGGCGACAAAGATGGCGGCAGCGGTGCAGCAAGTCGGTCTCCTTCCCCTCCGCGGTCTACCGAGCACTTCGACTCGTCCGTCGCCAAGCTGGACCAGGCTGCAACCAATCGGATTTACGGCAGTACTCAGGTGTGCCACTATGTGGAAGAAAAAAATAGCGGAGGACACAAAGCAGTGCTTGCCTTGACCTCATTCTAGTGAAAGAGGCTGCACCAAGTTCGTTGATCTACTGCGCAGGAATCTTGCCGGACTTTTTTTTATCTTAAAACGTGGGCCCATTCCATCCCCAGTGATTATGTCAACAAGCAGTTCCTACTCAAATGTTATTCACCAGGCTGCGCAGGATGTGAGGAGGAAACCATGTCTATGGTACATAATGTCCAGTTGCGAGGGTGAGCATGTGCTCGTGTCCGCGAATGCATGGAATTTTAGCGCCCGATGTGCCGTTGGCTGGGGAGCATGCAACAGTTCATGCACTCAGGTCGTCCAAATTCACCCTCCCACCACTCGTGCTGCCTCTAGCTTGAGGGTTGCAGGGGTGACTTCTGCGACTTCGACGTCGGAAAGCGGGTCCGAGAAGAGGAGAATCACCGGCGTTTTGCCGAAAAGGCGGCTAGGGCGGCAGGAGCCCCAAACGGACTAGTCGAGAGCCTCTCCACCCTCCGACGGAAGATCCTCTCGATGGAGAGTGGGGACCTCGGAGATGGTCCATCGGCATCGGCCACACCCGCCGAGGTTAGGGAGGGGGGTCGTGGTCCACGAGTAGCACGGCATACAGACGCTACCTCCGAGCGGCTCGACATACCGTACAAGGCGGTAGTGCAGGCCCGGCAGGAGCGGCCGTTGGTCGAGGCGTTTCTGCGGCGATACGCCCGGGGTGAGGACGGTGCTTACCACAGGTATCTAGACGGTGGCCAAGGGGACGAACCGTACCTGGTGGGCGGAAAATATCCTGGTGTGTACTACCGGCCGGTCAAGGTGTGTTTGAACTGTCACATGGTGTACACTCTTCTGGACGAGGCACGCGCTCGAGCATTGCGGACGGCGAGTCGTACCTGCTGTGCCGGCGGTGGAGACCGGCGCCACCCCCCCACCCCGAGACTCACCTTGGGTCAGCCTTCATGCGACGGGAAGGGTGCTGGGAGCGTGCCAACGGCGAAGATGTTGCTCACGAGAGCTGGCGAGAATGATAACAAGGACGGACGTGGGCACAAAGAAAGCCCCATCGCAGCGGAGGAGAGTGTCCCCGCGGTCTCCGCGTCGAGTGAAGGCCACGAGCACTCCTCCTTGGCGGTGTCACTGTCAGAAGCCAGGCGGGCAATGGATGTCATTTCTCAGGGCGACATCTCTGAGCTGCGCTCGCTCGCGCGCCCCCCTTCCGCCGTTGTGCACGTAGTTTCAATCGCCCTACTTTTGCTAGAAGGCAAGACTACCGAGAAAGCTGCGGCTGCGCCTGTCTCTTGGGCGATAGCTAGAGCGGCGATGTGCCGTGCAGATCTTCTCCCGCGCCTGCGAGCGTTAGACCCGCGCGCGGTAGCCCCTCAGCAGTTGAGCTCGTTGGGTCCGGCTCTCGAACGATCCAGCCTCGACCCGGCCGTCGTGCGCCCCCTGTGCAATGCGGCGGGGAACCTCTGCTTGTGGGTTCTCGGCGTATTTCAGGCGAACCGGTGGCTGACCGGGAGCGGTCATTCGCGCACAAACGTCGTCCCAGTCGACGGCGACATCAGACGTTGGGGGTATGACCATGTCAGGAAACACAGGGGCATCGCTGTTGTTCAGCGGCAGCAGCCGTTCCCGAAACAGAAATCTCCCAGGCGGACTAGGTGGGCGAGCTCTTCCCGCGCCCCGGCTGGGAGGAGACGGTGTCGAATGGAGAATCACGCGGTCAGGGCAGTGCCGAGCAACAACGGCAGAGGCGGCAGGGAAGCAGGAAGTTCAGTGTCCCCCGAGCGAACTTCCACCGTGGGCTTCGGGGCGTTTGGGCCCGCTACTGCCTCGCCAGAACTCGGCGGAGGAGCCAACTCTGGGTTTGGAGTGTCGAGCGACCGAGACGATGCTGTAGGTGCTACTTCAGGAGCACCAGCGTCGTCCTCGGATAAGCGATCGCCGTGTCGCAGAAAGAAAAACCTGGGTGACCGAGTTGCGGCGCAGGCGTTTGCATCCGGACGGTTGGCGAACGCAGGCCAGTGTGATGCGCCAGAGGCTTCTTCGGGGAAGCACTTTGTTTGCTCGGACGGGAGGACACGCTTGCCGTACAGGGTGTGCGGGAACCCCGGGACGTCGTCAGGCATCGCGGAGTCATGCAACTTCGTCGTCGTGCACGACTTTTTCGACAACGTGGACAAGACTGAGGTGTTGTTCAGGCCAGTCACCCGCAAGCACCGCGGCTGCCGAGTGCTCGCGTTCAGCTACCCCGGTCAAGCCGGCACGGTGTTCAGGGTGCCACCGTCCATGGTCGCCCTTGCGTCACCGGAGGGAAATGCAACACGATCGAACGGAGGCGGGGCACACGGGCTGGGTTCTTCGCATAGTGGTGTCGGGAGTGGTGGTGGGGGTGAAAAAGTGAGGAAGGAAGTCCCGAACAACGCTTTTCTTGCTCCCAGGCTGCACGAACTCCTTCAGCACGTACACTCGGTCGGAGAGATGAGTCTCACGGCACCGTTTCACCTGGTGAGCTCAGAAACCGAATTGTGTTCCTTGTACACCCAGGAAAAGGGCATGGCCAGCGGTGTCTCGTCGAGATACGCGCTCAACACCTTTCACGCCCCCCCCTCTAAGAACAGCACCATAGCGTCGCCTACCTCACCCATGTCTTATGTCATGGTGTAAGACACAGTTCTTCACGCTGTAGCTCTTCTTCAAAGTAAGAGCCTAGGTATTTTGCATTCTGCGTTTGATACCTTTAAACGGAGAAAATCCCTTGAAGTTACCCGACAACGTCAGTAGGTAAGGCCAGACGCCGCCTTGGGGCTGCGTTTGATACCCTTAAACAGAGACAGTTCCTTGAAGTTTCCCGACAACGTCAGTAGGGAAGAGCCTATTCCTGTTTCCGATTACCTCAGCAGAACACGCATGCGCCTGTCGATGCCTACTGTGATATGCCCAGGTTGGCATCGGGAACGGGATGGCCACCGCCTCCGCGTTTGCACTCCGCTACGGCGACCATCCTCTCTACCGTTCCAGCATCCGGTCTGTCGTTAGCATCAATGGCTTCTCCTCGGTGGACTCGCAGCTCGCAGCTATTCTGCACTCTTCGCTCAACGCCTTCGCCACCTTGCCGCCGGCAAGGCCGGACCTACCCGTCTCGTTCATGTCTCGGTGAAAACACGTTTGTGTGCCCTTGTCTACGGCTTGAAACCTCGGCGTCGTGGAGAGTAGCTTAGACCGTTTTCTCCGTGTTCCATCTACTGAAACTACACCCCGCACCATAGAAGCACGGCGTTTGTGGGTATTCCTCTAGGGGGGCTTGTATCATCTGCTACGGCATGCGTCCTCTCCCAACTCCTGGCTACACTGCGCTGCCACAGCATAGTTACGCTCCGCACGGTAGATACTACGTTCGGTGTTTATCCCGCTAGGGGAAAACGCGACTCTTGCTTCAGCTGCTACGGCACCGTCGTCTCCCGACTCCTATCTACGCCACGCTACCACAGCACCCAAACGCTGCACCTCTCCCTCGATCGTCTTCCCCCCTTTCCAGCCCTATAACATACATCACGCACTGGACTGCATTGCAGGTACATTTTCAGCGACGACTACCTGCGAAAGGTGGGCAGGGACCTCGCCCTTGGAATCTACACCGCCGTAGCCAATCCGGTGTCCCTCGAGGGTCGGCACCTGTTGTGCAACTCAGCCCTCTTGCACGAGGACATGTCAGCGGAGGTCGGAGCTCTCGGCGTACCGATCGTCCTCCTCCAGTCCACCGAGGACATGCTCGTTAACCCCGCAAACGTCGATCCCTTTCTGCGTGGGAGGAGCAGCACTCACCATTTCTGGAGTCACGAGTTTCGCGACGGCAGAAGTGGTGCCGGCAGCGACAGCGAGCTAACATCTTCCGCCGCCGCAGCAGAAGCAGCGAGGGGGTCATCCGTGTACGGGCGGAAGGGGCTAACGGACCTCCTGCGGGCGATGTCCAGGCCCCGCGGCACGTTCGTGGCATGGGTTCGGGCGGGGCACGAGGTCTGCCAAGAGGGCAAGCGCGCCGTGATCGACCTGCTGGACGTGCTGGCGAAGCCCACGCCAGCGTACACTGGCGTGGACGAGGTCGACGTGCTTCAGGGAGAGGCCGAGGGAGCGGCAACCCTCGGACTGTACCCGTCCGGCGAGTGGGTCGCAAGGGTGAACAAGCGGGGCGGCGGCCCAGCGAATGCGGCCGAGGTAGCAACGTCCCGAACGGGCGATTTCGACGACTCGGAGGGAGACGATGCCGCAATGTCGGCCGACCGCCGCAGGCGAGAAGAGAAAGAGCGGCTAGATTGCGACGGAATCGGTGAAGAAGTCGCCGAGCAAGAAGGAAGCGGTTTGCAGGCGGCCGCCTCGCCGTTCCCTAGAGACCTGTCGATACCAACCCTGCCCGCGAGCGTCGCCCTTGGACATCGTACCCCGAACACGAGCCCGATCAAGAGAAGTCACGCCGCAACCTCGGGCGCCGTCAATGCCGCCGGCCGTGGGAGGGGCGCCCACCACACGGTCGGGGGGCGGAGCGGTAGCAGCCGCAGGCAAGCGAGGAGTGTCGACGCGTTCGGGGTTGGCGACGACAAAGACGTCGAGCCGCACGAGGGGCGGCAAGCCCGTGGGCGAGGGAGAGGAAGAGACAGACGTGCCCTCGACGCCCGGGAAAGAGACTCTGGAGCGGTTGGAAGCCCCCTAGCAGCGGAGCACGGTTATCGACGACGGCCGAAGGTGGTTTGGAAGGACAACACACCACAGGAGGCAGTCGAACAAGTGGCGCCGACGACCGCACCTTTTCTAACGAGGAGGGCTCACGGGGACGAGGACGAAAAAGGCGGAGCAGGAGAGAAGGGGTACTCCGCGTCGTACTTCCCAACGGCGGCCGTGCTATACGACGGTGAACCAACAAACCGCCCGACCGCGCTCAGAGACAGAGAAGATCCGTGGGACCTTCTGAGCAATCCGCCGTCCCTTGAATTCCCGCTGTCCGGCGAGCACCAGCGGGGCAATCGTCGCTGGGTGGTCAACAAACCTCCCGCTGGCGAAAACGGTGGGCAAGGCGAGGTCTCGCCAACGTCGCCGACGTCGTCGCCGACAGCTGCAGCTACCGCAGGAGCCACGAGCTCAATCGGCCATGGTAGCGACTCTCCTCCCCTCGCAGACCTCCTTGAGGCCGAAGCTTCGCTGGAGGGCCGGCTGTGCGAGGCGCGGCGGCGAGCGGCCGAGAGGCTCGTCCGCGAGGAGGCCGACGCGGAGCGGCTCATCGCCGGGATAACCCGGGAGCAACAGGCGAGGGGCAGAGAATTCGCCGAGGAGGACCGACAGATGATCGCCGACCTGGAGGCTCAGCTGGCGGCGGAGAGGCGCGCACGCGCGCCGGCTGACCTGCAGCGGGCGGTCGACGGTGTGGACGTCGACGATGCGATCGTGCGAGGAGGTTTGGTTGCATCGAAGTCGCCGTCGTCGCCACCTACGTCTTCAGCATCAACCCGCGGCCGGAAGGACAACTGCGACGGTGTAGCAGAGGGAGAGGCGGTAGGGGGTGTTGGCGGCGCGTTTGACGCTTCTTCTACGTCTCCTCCTTCTTCGTTTCCCGTCAGCGCGATGCCGCCGCTTGACTACTCCCCGCTGGATGACCTCCCCGAGCAGCTCCAACGAGCGACCGACGCGTACTCCCTCATGGACGATGCGGCCCGCGACGAGGCCGAGATGCTCCGAATACGCAAAGCGACGGGCGGCGGCGCGATGAGCGTCGAGGAGTTCCAGAGGGATCAAGCGGCGGCCGCCGCGGAGGCCGCCGCGTGGCGCCTGGGCACGAAGAAAGCCTTCCGGAAGCGCTCGAAGAGCGAGCTTGAGCGGGCTAGAGTAGAGGCGGCCCTGCGCTTCCAGCCGCTCGTGCGGGGAGTCCTCGGGCGCAAGCGCGCTCGGCAACTCCGGCTGCAGAGAGACGAGGAGCGGCAGCTCTCCGCCGCCGCCACGAAGGTCCAGGCGGTGGCCCGAGGCCACCTGGCGAAGGAGCACGCCCGCGCGGCTCGCGAGGCCGCCGTAGCCGAGCTAGTTCTCGGGGGGTCCGCCATCCGCCTGCAGAGCGCGGGGAGGGGCATGCTCGGCCGGCGGCGGGCCGCGCGGAGACGCAGACAGGTAATGGCGGGGGCCATCCAGAGGTGCTACCGCGGGCACCTCGGCAGGAGGAGCGCCGCGAACCAGCGAGCGCTGCTGGAAACTCTCCGGCGGAGGAACCTGGCGACGACCAGGATTCAGGCGTGGTGGAGGTGCAAGCTTGCGATGGACGGGTACGCAAGTGGCCGGGCGACGTCGATCGCTGCCATAGAGATCCAGCGGTGCTACCGCGGGATGATCGGGCGGAAGAAGGCCTCGCGGAGGTTGGAGTGGGAGAAGTCGGAGCCCGGGCCGGAGAGGCTCAAGCTCGGCGTCCGTCTAATCGAGGACTCCAAAGTGAGCGAGAGAGAGAACAGCTTTTTTTTGCTACCGTTCACGGAGGGGGTTTCGCCGCCGTTGCCAGCATGCATCGTTGGCTTGTCGTCGTGGCTGCCATATTGTCCTCTCAACTGTGCTGTCTTTGATGGTGGCCTGCCTGTTGTAGCCGTCGTCGAAGTATCCCACTCCTACCCTTAACCCTTGTCCACACTCGCCGGCCCTCAGGAAGTGACGGTTGGTGGACGATCCCGCACGGAACGGTACCCAATTGACCTTCCCTCCGAAGCGAAAGCGACCAACTCCGTTCCTTCGCTTGCAACCCAAGCTCCTTGCCCCAGCTAGCCACCCGTTCCAACCCGGTGCACCCACACGCGCGTGTCCATTGTCAACAACAAGAACGCCTTTGAAGCCCAGCGGATGGAGATCGCCGCCCTGCACACGGCAGAGGAGCGAGCGGCGATCAGGACGAGCCGGATACGGAAAGAGCTGGGCGCGAGTGAGAAGGAGCTGACGGCCCTCGAACGAGAGATGCACGAGATCGGTGAGACAGTATTTGCACCGATGGATGAATGTGACTTCGTGTAAAGGTGCAGCAGTGGGTCTGTGCGGCTCACAGATTTGTTCCCAGCTGTGTGGAACATAGGTGCAAGGGAGGCACACAGCAGGCAACGGCGATCACGACAGCCCGCTTGCGCGTCGTATTGCTTGCTTTCAATAACCGAAGACTAGTAGAAGGAATGCGCATTTTTTGTATGCATGGGACTCCTACACTATTCTGCTTGTACGCGTTTGAGAGGGTGCGGACGGGATTATTCTCGCCGAAGTCAAGCGCGAGAAAAGCGATCGTACACGCAAGGTATGAACACCGAAGGTACAGCAGTACCTGCGCGCTCTGACGTTTATGAAACGTTTGAACTTTGTTCCAACAGTTTTCGTGCCTGGGGCATGGAGGCAGATAGAAGTACAAAGTACCCTTTCCTCTGCGGTCTCATGTGCTAACGATATACATGTGTAGTTTTGGCAACTATGTTCCGCTTCTGTGTCTGGCCTAAAGAGATTTTATGATGATAGTTTGTATGAAACCACAACAGCTACGACCACGGCCACAACAATAACATACAAGACAGATGGCTGCTAGCAGCAGACAGCAATAACAACAATGCAGTACGTGCGGGTTCCTTGCTCGACTAGAATCCCCCCCCTCACCCAACGTCCTTTCAGATCATATCGAGGGTCAACTGTCCCAACTAAACCATCAGCGCAACATGGTGCAGCTAGGTCTGATGCAAGCGGGTGAGACCATGCCAGGGATCGACACCCCCGCCCTGTCTGGAGGGGGGGCGGGTGGTAGTGGGGGCGTGGGCGGAGGGGTACGGAGCGGTGATAACGTACGGGACGCAGCCGACAAGAATCTCGGGTTTGCTATCGAGATGCAAATTCAGGTCAAGCGCGCGGAGCGAGAGAAGAAGCGACAGGTTAGGTTCGGAGTTTGACAAACAATTTTGCTTGTTATAGGGGTTTTCGATCAATTTGCTGGTTTTGTTTTGCGGAACACCTTCCCCCTCCCTTTCCCCGAGAAAATCGTGCTCTCAAAGGATGGAAGGGCCAAAGTAAGCGTAAGTTGGGTTTTCTTCAATGGTGAAGCCGTGTGCCGGAGAAGGCGAGACAAACATGCTCCGTGTTGGGGCATAAGAATCGCGGGGGCGGGACGTTGCTAAATCTCAATGTATTGATTGTTGTTCAAATGCATTCTCGATTAACATTCTGTGCCCAAGACCAAGTATCAGATAGAAGCACTTTCATCTTCAGTTTCACTATGAACCTGGCGTAACCAATGCCGTGTTCCGTTTCTTTATTTTGGTTAAAGAATGCCTGCCTACGTCCACAACGGACGGTAATTATATTACGTTTTTCGTTGTAGAGACACCGATTGCTAGCTACACGAGAACAGAGAGAGAGACGTTTGACTGAAGAGAGGTGCGTTCTCATCGAGCAACAACTTGCCGCAACCAGCCAAAAGGGGGGGCTTCGTGAATGAATCAACCAAGACGTTTACCCTTGCGCTTGCACATGAACGCCCAGCCTCTTCGTAGGTCAGCATCGCCTCTAGCTGTGGCCCTTTTCTTCTCGACGACGGCATCCACTATTCGTTCTCTCAAAATAACGTGATGTAAAAGTGAAGGAAAAAAACAGGGCATGGAGACCGATTTCAGGGGTGTGTGCGGGAGAGAGGTGGGAGAAAAAAGCGAAACTGCGGTGAGATAACTTACGCAACATGACGACCATACCAACACCATGTGCATGTTTCACAGGAGCTTGAGGTCGATTTCAGGGGAGTCCGGCAGGAGGTGGACCTGAAGCGGCGCGAGTTAGACCGCGTTTCCGCCGCCATAACCGAGATAGAAAACACCCGCGAGCGCAAGACGGTCGAGTTCCGCCGCATGCAGGCCAACTTGATGGAACTTCTCCGGGAGCAGAAGCTGGAGCTCGACGCCGTCAAGGAAAAGGGAATACAGCTCGAGGTAACTATGTGCATTTTCATTTACTGCTTTTGCTGTAGTCTGGGTTTGAGAAGTCGGACGTACGTGCGAAATGGCGGTTTCTACTTTCAACGAACTTTGAAACCAAACAACACCAGTAGCAAGCAGTGAGATACGCCAACACCTTGAATAGTATTATCGACGTAGTTGGAATGATTTGGGGTTGTGGCATGGAAATTTAAACGCTGCACCTCACCGTGCTGGTACGGACGAGGAGGTGCTGGATAGACGACAGAAAGACTTTTTCGTCCGAGGAACGCAACACCCGGCAACAGAAAGAACAAAAGAAGCAACAGCCAGCCGTGCCTTCAGCACGTTCGTAGTGTGTGAAGACCTACAGCTCTAGCACGATCGAAGGACACCTACGCCCCAAGGCTCCCAATGGCCTTCGTCTCGCATCTTTCGTATGAAAGCCACCTAGATAGAGAGATGTAGGATATCCCCGAAACAAAACCAACCTGTAAGCCCGCAAGATACAAGACGCAACGCCGTACGACGCGATAGAACCCGTTTACGAAACCGCCACCACGATAGCCACCTCATTTTCCTCCTCACCTCTTCTCAAGCCTCTCCCGTTACCCCCCCGAAACACAAAAGGTTGCCACAGCCACGTCAGCGGCAGCGGCGAGCGCCACCGCCCAGCGGGCGAGGGACCACGAGGAGCGTTCCTCGGAGATGTACTCGCAGACGGAGGAGCTCATGAAGTTCCAGTTCATGTCCATGTCCCTCAGCTACTTTAGCAGCCTCAACATGCTCAAGACCATGCGGGACATCAATGCGGACACGACGACGGCGGCCGTCACTTCGAGCGCGGACGCAGCGGCGGCGGCGGCGGCCTCGGCAGCCGCCGCCAACATTCCCGCCATCAAGGCCGGCAAGATCATGGAGTCGGTCGCAGACGTGACCACCCAGGAGGTGAGAGGAACAAGTTTGGACCGACTGACGCTCTTTCCCCCAACCTCGCCTCCGCCACCGTCCGGTCTCTCCGAAGTTAGGCTGACACAGTGGTTGATGTGGGATTCGCGCACGAGGCGTAACGTCCGATGAGTTTGACACGGCAGTAGTGCGTCCAGACGTACGACTCGAAGACGAAGCGTAACGTCCGAGTGTTGCTCTTCTGATAGCAGGAACGGACTAAAGTTGCTGTTGCCGTCTCAAACTGTTTCTTTGTCGACCACGGTCCTGGGACGCAAAAACAAGTCGTTCCCCCCCCTTTCCCCACAGATCGGTCGAAAGAACAAAGTTCTGCAGGAGAAGATGGAGGCGCAGGAGGAGATGGAAGAGGCAAACGCGCACCCCTTCCCGCCAGAGGTAAGGTTCTGGACGAAGGAGGACGTGGGCTTCTTCCTCACCACCCTGGGTTTGCGGCAGTACCGGGCGGCTTTCGAGGAGGCCGCGGTGGACGGCGATTTCTTGCTGGCGCTGGATGCTAACGACTGCGCGGACGTGCTCGGGGTGGAGCACGCGCTGCACTCCAAGAAATTGTTCTTGGCGATCGACAAGCTCCGGCCCCTAGGGGCGGAGGAGCGGAGGAAGAAGGTGGGGGATGCTGTTGGTGGCAGGTGGATTGTTGCTGTTGTTGCTGATGATGTGATCGTTGTCATTGTTGTCTGCGCCGTTGTTATTGTTTTCGTTGATGTAATTGTAGTTACTGTCGCTGTTATTGTTGCTTTTGTGTTTCTGTCAGCCGCAAACGCAAAACCATCTATCTACATCACACGCCACGAACACTACAACAAAATAATAACCTGTTGTTCTTTTGTCGCGACAATTTGGTCACTTTCATTCGTTCATTTTATTCTCGTCTTCGAATATTTTCTCACACTCCCGGGGGATAACATGGGGCGTAGTTTCCAAAGGAAAAACGCGAAATCGCCCAGGTCGAACGCCAGCGACGAGCGGCGACGGCACTACGACCACGCAGTTTTGGTAGACAATGGATGTGCTCCTCTTAAAGGGGCATGGTGTCGGTACCAGTTTTGCGTCGACCGAACGCAATCAATGCTACTCATATAGCAGCATCTCTTGCCCAAATACTTCCAACAATATCAAAGTCTGAGCCTGGAAAACACGGTTCTACGGGGAACGTTGCAACTAACTATTGAGACGAATCGTCGGGATTCGACAGACATAAGTCAATATCCATATGCCCTTTTTCGTGCTCCAACGACTGTGCCCCTCTGCTCGAAGTCGTCCAACTAACCAAGCAACAAGTTACTCGCTACCCACACCCCAAATACCTGACCCCCCCCCTCCCCCCCCTCCTCTCCTAGGCCGTCGTCGAGCGCGAGGAATTTGCCGACCAGAACCGGGGGGACACCGCCCCCGACGTGGAGACGGTGTTTAGTCAGGTCCGCAACGGGCGGCTGAAGCGGGTCGAGGACTCCCTGGAGAAGGGGTTCTCGATTGACACAACGGACGAGCACGGCAACACGGCTCTTCTGGTGGCGTGTCAGGTACGTTAGACTCCCGCGTGTTTGCAACGACGCGAAAAAGTATCGAAGCCTGTCTTTTAGGTGCGACCGCTGGCATATACTTCCTTGGGCTTTTGTACCATCTTACACGTCTCCCGGAGGCCGGGTTCGCGAAACAGTGGACTGGCGATGCACTCAAGCCCGCCGATGCCGTGTACCACATACGCCAGGTATCCCTAAACAGAGACAGTAGTCCTGACGATGCCTCAAAGATTTTCGTCGCAGGGCTAACGAAGAATGCAGGGCGCGTGCGAGGCAAATTATGTGCAATTTTGCTAATTTACACACGAGGTAGTTCACAGAGCCCAAACGTTAGTCCCCAGGAAAGTTCAAGCTTCGCAGTGGTTTTTCGAGCTTGACTCAATCTCTTTGACAAGCTTTAAGGAGGATGAAGTCTTTCCACCAGAGGCTCAGAGGGTCTTAGCAAGAGCTCTTGTACCCTTTGGGGAATCATACCTCTTCAAATCCAATCTGACGACCCCAACTGCCATGTCACATGTCTTACCCCCCTTTTGGGGGTGCATACCTTCACCTCTCACTGATGTTTATTTGTAAGTTGTTTTTAGCGTCGTGTTCCCTGACATATGTATAGGTTTTATTATAGGATTCTTGACCGCTTCTTAACTGCGAAAAATCTTGGGTGGTATTTATAGCACATTCTGCAGTATGCGGGGAGGCTGTGTGTGGTCCTTTCACTTTCCCAAGAGAAACGTCTCCTTGTTTTTCGCATGCGCCATGGGTTTGGTTTTGCCCCTGGAGTGTCATCAGCGTCTTGCGCGAATAGCTAGCCCCATTTGGCGGTCCGTCGAGAGAGCCAAAAAAGTGTTCTTTAAGCCCCAGTTTATTGAATTTGTGGGAGCTGCAACCTGCAGCTTTGCGAGGTGTCCTCCCTCCCTGTGTCATTCATTATATTATCCGAACCGCCTCTAAAACCCCGCCTCTACCCTGCCCTAAACTTCCCCCGAACCCCATCCCGAATTCCCCCCGAACCCCCCCCCCCCCCCCCCCCCC
>FN649752.1:993137-1013638 GCA_000310025.1 Ectocarpus siliculosus
CTAAATCCTATATAATAAGGAAAAATAGAGTTTACTATGAACATATTGAAGCTTAAACAATAAACTATGAACATATTGAAGCTTAAACAATAAACGCATTGAACAAACTGGATTAAGCGCCCGAAAAAATGGCCGGGGCGGGGGGGGGGGGGGTAGTAGTACAACCAACGGATCCGCGAGCCCTCTTGGTCTTTTCGTAATAATCTCACTTCCTGTACGTAGGCAGTCCAGGACCCCGGATATCCGGAACAAAAAAGAAGGCGGGTCCACACGAGCGTTTCGCACTTACACAACGTACACGGGCGTAAAAACCGCGCGAGGTTTTCATGTTGAATATCGTTGAATTCATTGACGTCTACCAATCTTTGCCTTTGTGGTGCTTCATCGTCCCCCCTACTCTAGTCCAGAGAATTCGCCGCAAAGGACAACAAAGCGAAGATTAAAAGTTTTGTATGATGTGTGACTCTGTGCCTGAAAATTTGGCACACAAATGAGTTAGTTCACAATGTGTGCGTTTTCGTCCCATCCACTTGTATTGGTTCAGGTCTACACCTTCCGTATTTGTTTGACGCACCAGCCGGGACCACACAAGAGGGAGGTAATCACATGATTTGATGCTCACCTTTTTTTCCCCCTGTGTTGCGTGCCTTCTTAAAAGCTACTTCATAGGACTATTTTCATTTTTCATTTCCTCCTCGTTTCGGCATGTGTTTGCATCATCATCATTTTGGAGCTGCACAAAAAGAATCATGCAACGATGGCCCTGACAGTCCAGTCAATATTCACATCATCTATGCATACCGTGATCGATGTCTCCAACCTTGGCCAAGTGCAAGGGATAACTGGCCATAAGAAGCTACAATTTTGAAGGCATAATATTTCCAGCGGAGTTAACCGGCGTTCCAGGATCCCCCCGCACGCCCCCCCTTGAGGCCGGTAGCAAATGTTCCACAAAAACGAAACCACAGATTTTCCCCGTGGCTGCTCACTTAGTCCATTGCATATTTCGAATACACGACGGGTTGGGTCAACTCGAACTCTCTTTCTTTTGGAAGATTTCCAAGCGTTCAACTTTCGTCGCAACGGCAAATAAACCCGCCGTTTGATGAGCCGGACTCTGAAAAATTGGCGTGCAGGGTACAACCTTTTGAAATCGAGATTTATGTTCTAGGAACAGGACCCTGGGTAACCATTGAAAGAAGAAAAAAAATATCAGAATGTCGATCGACCGTGAAAAGTAGTGCTGCCACCCAAAGAACATGTGCACCAATTTTTCAGGGTCTAACGTGACCACAGAATGCCTCCGTCAATTGGACTAGGAACACTAAGGTTGTCAGAAAGTTCTGGGCAGATATCAGCCTTTTCTTTTTGCGCAAAGACAGTGCCGACGACGACAACACCAACAACTAAATTGTGGCAAAAACAATTCGTGGTGTGGAATGAACATTGTATGTCACCACAGACCATCAGCGGTGTACGCGCACCGTACAACCAAGTATTTCCTTCCAACAGCAGCCGAGCGGGAAAAAGAGTAAACATTGTACATTTTTTTTTCGCAAACGCCACGCTGAGGAGAGGGGTACCGAGAGCGAACACCGTATCATCTATTCCAAACACGAAAAACACCATGAAGTGCCGGGCGGTTGGTGATGTACGCGTGGACTGACAACAGACCACGCATTTTCTTCACGGAGAACAATACATGTTGTAAGATCGAGAGAAAATGTCGCTCGTCATGCGCAACAAGGGAGTTTCACACGGGTTCTTCAAGTTCGAGGATCAACAAAAAAGGAGTTTCGTTAATGAAAAAAAAATTGAATGTCACCTCCTTGAACTCCAAGATCACTCTCAACAAGCAAATTTTTCGCAGCAGCAGCAGCAGTCTTTGCCGAAGATCAAAATTATCCGAAAGAATATCGTGAAGAATTTGGGTGTGTGTGGAAAGCACGGCTTGAAAATCAATCGCACCTTATTTTTCTTGGCATTGAAAGACCTGTTCCAACCTCCGCTCCGTACCTTCTAGTTAGTATCCGCACTGGTTCAACTGGCGCAGACAACTTCCGTGGTCACAAGCAAATTATCCCCCCAAAGGATACAACATGAACAATAATAAAGCACCAAAGAACAAGTTTGCTTAAGTCTTAAAAAAAAAAAGAACACGGAACGGTCCCAAAACCACCGGCGTTCTTCCGGCTTCTTGAAGGGCCCAGAAAATCAATACTAAACGCCACGAAGAAAATTCTCCGTAGTCTCGACATCCATTCCACGAGGCTAGATACGCGTGGGGAGACGACAGCGAGCAAGGAAGGCGGCGGTGCCAGAGCGGGAATACTCAAGCACGAATAAAGCGACTTCTTCGTGGCGAGTCTGCAAAAGAAGTGGAGATGAAAAAAAAAAACACATGTTTGACCCCCATTTTTCCCTTACCTTCTCGCGTAGCTGCTGGAGCTCCTCCGTGTTGGCCGGGCGCAGAATCCTCTTGATGGCCTTCACGGGGCATGCCTCCTGCTGAGCCTCTTCTTCTTTTTTCCTCTGCTGCTGCTGTTGTTGCTGCTGCTGCTTGAGGCCGTTTCGTTCCCCGTCCGCCTGATAAAGGAGAGGGGGGGGGGGGGGCGATGCTTGGATGTGGCAAGATTGCGGGCATTGCGATCGCAGTGCCGGCCATCGTCAGAAAGAAGCACCAACGCCTTAACGTTGATTTCCACGGGCAAAGCGCGTAAAGAGCGTGAAACCGGTGTCCAGGCGTCCTGGTGCCGGAAGAAATGAAACGCGTGTGGCTCATGCGGGCATGTACAGCATGGCGACCACGGTTTCACCGCCTGCTATGCATACAGCGCGTACCACCCGTGACAAGATATTCATCGTTGTCGTTGCCCTTGCGTGGCTGCTATTGTTCCATAAACAAAAATTTCAACACCAGGTCGTTTCAGTCCGTTTACATACTAGAAACCTGTGTTGTTTTTTACGTGGTGTATGTACAAAGAACAATTGTCGGGGGGGGATGGGTTGCAGTTTCCGCATTTTGATTTTTTTTTGGGGGGGGGGGGGCTCGGGTTTGCCGCGAAGCCGAGGCTAAGGGCACGCCAAAGTACGGGGTTAAGGGCACGTCAAAATATGTCACCACGAATAGACAGCCAGCACCCGGGGAGAACCTGAGATCTCTAGCGTATCGGTGGTGGAAATCGCAATCGTTGGTCCCCCCCGTGCCCTCCTATTTGCGTCCTTGACAGGTCCAGTTTAACCTTCCTAATTACCAGAGCAACCGATCAGAGAAACGCCTCCCCCCGCTCGCCCTGCCTGGTTTAGTTGTTGGTTTGCCCCCCCCCCCCCAACTTGTCCCGCCCTAAATCAGCTGACATCCACGCGCGTGTGTGGGTTGCACTGTGTTCTGGAGGTCAAGGAAGAGACGTGGTTCGTAGAGGCACGGTGGGCAACGCAAAGTCGGAGTCCTTGTTTGTGGCAACATATTGCGAATTTCGCTCTGTTTGAGAGCGAACCAGCATAGTCAAACACTATCACGCTAGCGCTTACAAACGACCGCTGTCCGTAGAGACATCGATCGTGCCGAACGCAGGCAGGTGAAAGAAGAAGGGGATGTCAGCGAAAGGAACACGGGTTTGTTTAGCATGTGACGAAAACCAAACGGCAAGAGAAAAGCCAGGGAGGGGTTTGTCTTCCAAGAGTGAAGTAAAGGAATCCTATATTCGTCTCTGATGGCCGGGCCAAACGACTCATCGGCAAGTATTGCCCCCCCCCCCGCCCCGCCTCGACTGCTCTTCATGTGTCCGCATTCCTGCCCCGCACAGATGGTGACCATATTGCTTACCTCAGCCTTCTTGGCCTTGCCCCGCTTCTTCTTGCTCTCCGAGCCTTCCCCGCCGCTGCCCCCTCCGCCGCCGTTCTCGGCAATCTTGGCGGCCTTCGCCATCTTTTCCTCCCGCAAGGCGTTCAGGTACTCCGACAGCGGCAGGCTGCGGTGGACGGTGCCTAGGTCCTCCCCGCGGTCGGCCTCCACCTACGGTGGTGGCCACCGCAAAGAAAAGACACAGCGGGGACAGGGGGGGAAAGAAGCTTTGTCGAAACAAACACCTGGTACGCAGCTACCCCCGGACGCCGGTGTTGATGTGCAATGTAGCATAGCACAGATTCAACGGCAAGGACACATCGCACAAGCTCTGGCCAGCACTCCAAGCACAACGTTTTCCCTCAACTGCATCTAGCGGCAACAGCAAAGCAATGATCTTATCTCGGGTTCCTGACACAAAAACTAGCTGAACTCACCTTCACGACGGTGCCGCACGAGATACTCCTGGGGTCGAGGTTCTCCTCCGACAGGAACGTCCTGGTGGCCCGCTTGAACCTCACTTCGTACACCAGCGTGTCCGGGGTGGTGCCAGGCAGGCAATCGCCGTTCGCCGGACAGTCCGCGGCCGGGCACGCTCCCGCCGCCGCCGCCGCCGCCGCCGAGCCCGCCCGCGGTACCGCCAGCGCGGAGCCGCCGCGGCTGCCTAGGCAAGGGGGGGAGGACGACGCCGAGCTCGAGCGAGACGTGCGCGGCGTGTTGGTGCCTTCGTCGTTTCCGTCGCTACCGCTCCCCTTCCTTGACTGGCGGAGGTTGAAGTTTTGCAACCACTCCAGCGGGTTGTTGGGCGGCTGCAGTACCGTCGACGACGAGGGTCCGAACGCCGGAGACCTCGAATGCATCGCCGCCGCCGCCGCCGCCGCCATGGGGTTTCCATCGTCGATGCCGCTCTTGGTGCAGGTATAGTCGGCGGCGGAGAGAGAAAAACTGTCGGCCCTTCCAAGCGTCGGGCAGCTCCCGCTCTCCGAGACCCCCCCCCCGTTGTCGATGTGCCGGTGTTTACTGCCGACCGTGGCGGGCAGCGGCTCCATGTTTGACATGTTGTTGGCAGCCACGCGGCGGCCGAACGCGTGGCCAACGCCACCATCCCTACCAGCGGAGACGGTGGAGACGGCCGGGCGGCGGTCAATCCGATTGTGGTGGTAGTGGTGGTGGAGGTGGCGTTGGCCGTGGTATGGAGCCGGCGCCCGCCGGGCCACGTTAAAGGCACCGCCTCCGCCACCGTTGGCGGTCTCGTTCTGCTGCGGCGGCTGCAGCGGCTGGTTCTGCTGCCCCAGGCGGCCGTTGAAGCCCTCCACAGCGAAGCTCCCGCTGCTGCTGCTGCCGGAGACGGTGCTGATGCTGCTGCTGTCGCTCCGGCCGTGGTCGGCCCCCTGCCACCTCCCGCTGGCGTTCATGAACGCCACCGCCTCGTGGTGGGCGCGGGAGCTCTTGGAGAGCAGCGATTCCTCTCGGACCACGAGGCCGTCCGCGCGGTCGGTGCCGCCGACGTCTTGCGCCGGCACCACCAGGCCGGTCACGTTCGACACCGAAGGCCTCGTCCCCAGCGCGACCCGCAGCTGCTGCTCGCAGACGTCGTCGTACCCCTCTCCCGAGGACGACAGGCTGAAGGTGCTGTGCACAGTCCTGCCCGAGCGGGAGCTGAAGGTCGGCTGCAGGCGTTGTGTGGAAGAGGACATCCGCTGCCGGTGGAAGGATAGCGGCGGCGAAGAAGACGACGACGACGACGACTCGAGAGGGCACAAGGCCCTGTGGTGGGGAGGCCGGTGTTGGGGGTGAGCAGGGACCGGAGAAGTCATGCCCCGCATCTCCGAGCGATAGTGCCACCCGTCGCCGCTTTCGCCGATCAGCGCTGCGGCGGTAGTTGCGTCTTCTCCGTTGGAGCCGCTGGGGTGACACTGCTGGCGGCGTGAGAGATGCTGCTGCTGCTCAGTAGGATACGTGGCGCCGCCAGTCAAAAAGTCGTCGCCGATGACATGTTCATGCCCCCTCGCAACCCTCCCTGCTGCCACCGGCGGAGCCGTCCTCCCCGCCCCTTCCCAATGGCAGGGTACTCCTGCTAGGAAGGATGATGCGGGCGAAGAGATCCGTTCCATGGGCTGCTCGAGAACCTTCCGAAATTCCCCCTCGCCCCTGTTGCTGCTGCTGCTGTTGGGGATGTTCCTGTCTGCCTGCTGCTGCTTCTGCGGCTGCTGTTGCTGCGCTGATGAGATTCTCGGCCGGCTGCCGCTCTGGCGACGCTCAAACGAATTCTCTCTTGCGAGAGCAGTAAAGTAGCCGGGGGCAGAGCGCCCGACCCCGCCGCGACCCCCGCCGCCGCCGCCGCCACCGCCGTCGGCTTGCTGTTTCTCCTCGACGGTCTCCCATCCATGTTGCTGGCCGCCAAGAAACGCGCTGCCTCTCGGCATCGGACGGACGGTTCCTTCGTCGAGACCTGCTCCTTGAGACAGCGCCCTGCGCAGCGGCATGCCAAGGTCGTTGGAGTGCGACACCCCGCCCGACGTCTGGTCCCATCCGCTGCGAGAGCGCTGGAAAACGGGAAAGTCTCTTCCAGCATCTGGAGGATTCAGGTGGTGGGTGCATATGCAGTATACAAATGAAAGAGACGTTGACCTTTAGTGCGCGGTAGGAGAGGCCGAAAAAAGAATGGTTTGGAAATGTTCGTGGGAGCGGGCGCATCCAAAACCTCGGCCCGTTTGCTTGTGCTGCGAGTGGTTATTACCAAGGTAGATCACAGGATGGAGCCAGTATGCCTACGGATTAAGCATGCCTGCCCGACCGGGGCATCGGGTGCCATCGGCAGCTGAAAAGGCGAAATACACGCATACACACACAGGAGACCACGCCCCGTGGCGAAACAAAGTTGGATTTCGATATCGATCGAGCGAAATTTACCGCCAGGTTATAAGGAAAAAGTAACTTACCCTGGGCGGCGGACGTAGCAGCACAATAGCCTCCACTAGCCCCCGCCCCCTTCTCGGAAGAACCTGCAAGCGGATGGTAGTAGGTGTGCTGTTGGTGATGCTGTTGTTGACCGCCGCATTGCTGGGTAGGCGGCATAAAATTCGCGCTTTGTTCCCCGCCAGCAGCCTTGCGCGCTGGGTGACCAGAAAGTCCCTGCTGAAAATGTCTGCCTTCGTCCACCTCGTCGAAGACCGCACAGCAGCGTTGGTGCCTGTCCTCCAGGTGTGCCGCGTGCATCGATGAGCTCGCCCGCGTGGACGGGACACACTCTCCCGTGTTGAAATGGTCTTCCGTGACGCGCATTCCTGTGCTCCAACCGGCGTGCCAAGAGCAGAGGGCCGCGCGGCCGCGAGCCAGAACAAAAGAGTGAGGGTGGGAGTCGTTGGTGTTTTCTGTATCTGTCCGATGCTCCGCCTCCTTCCCGTGCCCCCGCCTTTCCTCCACCTTCTTCCCGGAGATGGCGAAGCACACCTGTGGCACGAAATTGAGGATGGGCGCCGCGATGTAGGTAGATTGTCGACGAACGATGGATGCTGGCGAGAGTTGATTTATTTTATTTAGTCACTCTTGGCACACGCGTGCAATTATTTTTAAGCGTGTTCAACCAGAGAGGAGGGAGAAAGGGAATGGGAGAAAGAGAGATGCAGAGACGGAGATGGAACATTGTAAAACTACTGCTGAACAATACTAACCGGGGGACCTGTCCGTGGGAGGACAAACGCACGCGGCGCCAGCGATCGATCACCGCCGACTGCGTAAGGGTGGAACCTTGGTCGGGAAGTATTTTCGAGGATGACGTATACACAGAAGCTGGTAGCAGTGTGAACAAGGCGCCCACGGGAAAATGGGGCAGAGCTCCCTGGCCCCTTTGTGATATTTCTTTGTAGACGTATTTGTCAAGATCCCGATCTTTGGCGAAAGCGGCAAGAGCACGTTTCCACCTGCTACCTTGTCCGCCGTACGTACTCTTTTTTCGGGCACAAAAGACCGCGGGCACGCAGAGCGAGCAGTGAATCCCTCGTACTTATAGTAGAGGGTGGAGGCACCGGGTGAAGCCGCATCAAGCACATGCATGCATGGAAAATCTCTCCGCCATAGTTTGTTTTCAAATACTCCGGAGTAGTAGTCGTTTCCTAGTCCGCAGGTTTTTGGCACGGACGGATCATGTTGTTGCTAGACATCATCTGCAGAACGCGCCGTCACTTTTCAGGCCTTTTTTAGTTTTTTCTTGTGTGTGTGTGTTTTTTGAGTGTATGTACAGCTCAGTTCCATCACAGGGAGAATAATCTGTGAGGCTGTGAGGGTTGTCCTAATCAAGAAGAGGATCTTCGAGTAAGGCACATGATGCCAGTCTACATGTAGAATATTTTCTGCTTTTGCAGAGCACACGGCGATGTTGTGCTTTAACATCATCACCGAGTCTCCTCTAGATAGAGGGGGGCGAGGCGGCTGTGCAACAGATGTATGTCCAGATACACAACGGTTCCATTTGGCACCTACAAGCTGCCATTGTCCCGACAAGAAAGGAGTTGTGTGTGTGTGTGTTTGTTATTAGCATCGACCGGGCTAACCGCGGCTTTATTACCAATCAATGAGAAGACATCAGTCAGTGTCTTAGTGCGGTGGAAAACACAAAATAAATGCTTCTATAGGCCACGATCTAGGACCCTGCGACCGAGCAGCGTCACGGGGGAGTCTACGCTACTCTCCGGATTTTTAACAGATACCGCTGCTGTGTGTTTGTTTCATTCGAGCGGTCATGCGCTGCGCCGAAAAGATCCATTTTTTCCTTAGTCCCGTGCGCGTACGTTGTAAGTAGTCTAGGCTGCTGCTGTCAGTCGCTCGTGTTTCTGGTACCTCTTGTTTCTGGTACAATAGCCAAGACCTCTTCTTCTCGCTGCTGTTCGTGTGAGTATACGTGGGTGCATAGGCACGAGGGAACCAGGAGGAAACACTGAAGTTCGAGCATTCAAACACTGCACAGCCAGCGACACAGCAGTAGCTAGATATGCGTTCAAGAAGAAGGGATTTTTTGAGGTCCAACACAGAGCGGCAGACGACAGAATCCAATGATGGGAGAAAAAAATAAATAAATATTAAATTAGGATGATTGTTGGGCGCGGTACGTGGAAGGTCGTCCGACCTCAACTTCAAGAAATGGGCTGACAATCGAGGCTCGCTCTATCTCGCTCTCTCTCTCTCTCTCTCTCTCTCTCTCTCTCTCTCTCTCTCTCTCTCTCTCTCTCTCTCTCTGACTCGGATCTCGGTAGGCACAGAGGAGTGCGAACGACGATGTGGGAAGGCAGCACAGCCAGCCCCACCAGCCCCAGGTTTTGGATTTGATGTTTCTCGCGGTGATCCACGGGTCCCCCTGTAGGTGATCCACGGGTCCCCTCGTATAGCAGTCCCCAGTTGCAGTGTACGGAGCCTCAAGAGAGTGCGGTGCCGCTCTCGCTCTGTCTGCTCCTCAGCTGTCAGGTGTACAGCAGAAAGAGCCACCAATCGCAAGCATGGATCAGTTAGTGGATCCCGGCGAGGCGGCAGATGGACCAGAAACGGCAGAGCCAGCCGCAGCTACGCCGGAACTGGCGGGCCCGGTGTCGGAGGAGTCGGCGGAGCTCTACTTCTTGATCGCTAACTTCCTCACCAACGCCTCCCAGTGTTCTCGCGCGGCGGCGGCGCTACGGCAAGAGCTGGTACGGTTCGAGACTAGTTCTGCGCTGCTGCTGTGGAACATGGGCACACTGGACCCATGCCCGTTTGCTTGTTTGATGTGTGATTGGCGCTCGTCAGCTGTTTGTGTGTGGAACATACACCATATGGCCGTTTTGCCCCACCACCCCCATCCTCCGCGTTCGTTTTCAAAAATTGGGCCATGCATTCAACACAACTCGGTGAACGACCTAGATGCCTGTACATACATCCAGCCATCTTTCCCAAATTACGCTTAGGCCGCCTGATATCCATCTGTCCCTCCCCCCGCTTCGACGGCTCCCGTGTGGCCGGCGGCCCCTTTATCTCGTGCGTTTGTTTGCCTCCTTCTCTGCCAGCGAGAGAAAAACCTTCTGGGTACTGCCTACAACTGGGAAGGTCACGCCCGACCCGCGAGCTTCGACGACGTCCAGCGGCGGCACCAGGCCTTGCCCGCCGACCAACTGGCTCGGGTAACGGCGCAATACCTGCGGCAGCAACAAGCGGTTGCTGCTGCGACGGATATCAGCACTAGCGGCGGCGGCGGCGGCGGCAGCGGCGATGCTGCAGGGGGCGGCAGCAGCAGCGGTACGGCGATCGTCGTACAGGAGCAGCCTCCTCCGCTGACGGGGCCGGGGGTGTCGCGGTCTTTGCTGTCCAGGGTAGAGCCCTTCAGCGAAGACCGGGAGGCGAACGAGGTGCGTGCGCGCTTGTGTGTGCGTGTCAACTAGCATCGCCCCTTGCGCTTGTACAGCAGTAGATGGATAGCCGCGGGGCAAATATCGTTGTTTTTCCGACGTTTTCTACTTCGCGGGTCCCCCGGACCGTTATGGAAAGGAGACTGGACGCCTCATGTACAGTCTGAGCGTGATGGAGCGCATGTGCCTTCTGTAGTTACCATCGACACCCCCACTGGTTGAACAACGAGTAGCAATCGTGGTAGAGAATTGCTTACAAACCTCGTCCCTACATTTTCGATTATAGTAGCAAGACCGCGGTACCGGCTGACCCGATGACAATATGCAGCCTTTGCTGTGTCTTGGGGGCAGGTTCTCGAGTCATCTCCGCGAATCACCGGAAGCCAGTCTTTGGGTCAGCGAGAGAGGGCGTGGAAGTTGCCAAATTCGCACAATACCCCTTGTGAAGGACAGAGTTCCATTATATATGAACATATGCGCGTACATAGTTTTTTTGTGGGCATGACCAACATTTTGTGTGTTGTCGCTACTTGTAGTAGCGCGCTTCGCTACAATACTCGAGCCGTGTCGACGGCGGCGGCGTTGTCGCCAAGCCCGTGGTATCGAATGAATACGTTCCCATCCCACACCGCCCGCCTGTTCATTCAACGTCGCCAAAAAAGTACGTAGAGGGACCGACCGCGTTTGCCTACCTTCGGAACGGGTTTATACCTGTACCAGTATCAAGGAGGGTAAAGGGGTGTCCTACTGCTGTACGGCATCGTCTCTCTTGCTGTCACAGTCACACATGTTTGCTTGGGTCTGTGATTCCTGATGACGCAAAACGATGTTAACCTCGCCACTACTTCTGTCGGCTGCTTCTCTTGAAATACTTGCTGGTATTGACCCGTCACTACACTCGTTTCTGTTGCTTGTCTGGAATGCTTGCTGGTTGTCGGTGGGGGGTGGTTTCTTCGAACATCTACACACAGAGAGCCCGCACGCGCTGCGCCACCCGCGTGGTCGAAGCGTGCATCGAGAGCGTGCGCGTGCGGGCCAGCGCCAGGAAGGTTTACAGCGATCTGGCGACCGTCAAGAGCAAGCTCGAGGCGCTGGAGCTCGATGCCGCCAGCGAGGCCCGCGCAATCGCGAGCGCGGCGGGTTCTGCCACGCGGGGGCGTTGCCGGGCGGCGCTGGTGCCCGGCCAGGAGAGCCAGGCGGAGCTCACGAGGTGCGAGAAGGAAAATTCTCCGACCCACTGGCGGGAAATTTAGGGTGTTTTTTTTTCGGCTGGGACGACGTGACGGCTTTGATGCCGAAGGCATGCCTTGCCCAGCCAGATTAGTGACCCTTTTTTTGGTCATGGTGGCTGGATCTGTTTCGTCACACGCGTTTCACAACAAAGAGTCTCTTCAGCTACCATTAAATAGACGCTTCACCAACATACACCTTTTTTGTGGTTGCATGGTACCATGATTTCTGCCGTGTGCCTGCTCACTGGTGTATATTCTCGACGACACTGAAAGATGAAAAATCGACCTACAGCAGAATTTCCTCGTGATTCGCGCCCCCCCTCCGCGGTTCAGCGTTCCCGTACCCCCTTAGGGTAGGTCTTAACGAAGAAATCAGATCACGAAATCACATTCAGATTTGGTTATAAGACCGGAAGATCCAAAGAACTCTGTTTTTGATTGGGCAGAAAGTTCTTCCGCCGGTCTCCTCTTTAGGACTTACACAGGGCGGCCCAAACCTAAATCGGGACTTGAAAAATGGTGAAATAATTTGATCAGATCCCGATGTGGGTGAACCGTAACCAACTTCGAACATTAGCGGTCGACTCGCATGCACGGCGCGTGCCCACCTACCCCTATCCACACGAACTCCATCCACCGCCGATCACAGAGGAGAGAGAGAGTATACAAAGCCAACCCAATGGGAGGGTGCGCATCGTTGTTGCACGTGACTGGCGCCGAAAAGAAACGTGTGTGGGGTGTGTTGGTCTGTGGGGCATTCTCGCGTGGGTTGTCGAACCTCAAATGCACAGACGAATTGGTGGCTTTCCGTCGGACGAGGCTCGATTCAAAGTCTCACATGCATAGACATCGTGTCAGTACCGCACAGAGGCCATGTACGCGTTTGGTGTGTGCTTCTCGGGAGCGATAGCCCCCCATGTGGTGTGGCCACGTCACGACAGCAATCTGGTAGTTGGCAAGCGGCGGACCTCTCGGGTTGTTCGCGGTGGACTGCAGAGATTCGTTTCCATTCGGCAGATCTACCGTTAAGACACACAGGCCGTTTCAGTTCGGATTTGGGTAGATCCGACTCTTGTGTTCTTATGTCGAAATGTGATTTCGAGATCTGATTTCTTCGTTACGACCTACCCGTACCCTTCCTTGTCATCATCTCCATCGGCGTCCCCCCCCCTGTTTCTACCCTTACCACTGCTGCTGTTGCTGCTGTTACGTTGTCACAATCTCCATCTACGCCCCTCCCCTCTGGTTTAACCTTACCACCGCTGCTGTTGCATTTGCTGCCAACTGCTGTTGCCGCACAATAATTTCCCGAGAAGGCTAGCCTTGAGACGACAGCGAGAGGAGCTGCTGGCACGAGAGGTGGTGTTGCCCGAGGAAGTGACGCTGGCTGAGGACGAGAAAGACGCCGCGCTTGCCGAGGCGAGACAGCGAGGCGCGATGCACAACTCTCTCACTCGCTACGCCGGCAAGGTCGGTTGGATCCTGCATTTTTCTCTTGATTGAGCCTGACACATCTTGAGCCGGTTTATGGAGTCGTTTTTGGTAAACGAAAAAATGACCGAACATCGATTGTTATATGTGTTTTCTGTTCCGGCATTTTCGATTTTCATACATCGTGTGTTTGCTAGAAGCCTTTTTTTTTACTTGACACAGTAGAGGGGGGGCAAAGAAGGAAGGAGCTGCCTGTTGTATGGCCTTCCTCTCTGAGCATGACCCCACCTCGTTCGTCCATGTAGACCGTGATGTGTACCCGGGAGGTGTCTTGTGTTACTTTTTATGGGTGTTTTTTCTTTGGGATTCCTGCCGGGAGTTTGGGTTGGTTTGTCTCCCAAGCGTCCCAATGTACAGCTCAATCGCTCTGTCCCTATCTTTGTTTGCTGACATGTTCGGCGGTAGGGATGGGGGGGCTAGAAAGTTTCTGCTTGGTTCTTGGTTTTTGTCCGGATGCTGCGCCGTACGTGTACTAGGTGTACTCGATGCTGTGCGAGGCGTCAAGACTCTCGGTTGCATGGAACCCCATCGTTCTGTTCCAAGCGGGACTACGTTATGTACCGCTACAAAAAATGGTATCTAGCACCCGGTCGATGTTCCTCCTATGTCTCCCCTCGGAACATGTCATCAAGGAAGACAATAGCAACCACAACACCCCGCCGTAATTTTTTTTCCACGGGACATCAAATGGCTCGATCCCACCAGCCCAACCCCAACTCAACTCAACCGCACACGCTCACAAAACCTCAATCTGCGCCGCCACCCTTTGATTCGTTCTTGCTCCACTCCCTCCACGCCACAAATTCGTTTTGCTCCCCGCCGTCTTGTGTTTCCTCCCCCCCCCCCGTCAGGCAGTGCCGACGATACTGTCCAACAGGAGGGCGGGCGGCGCGCGCTTCGGCGGCGGCCGGATCGCGGGGCGCGTTCCGCTCCGTGGGGCCTCTTCGCGGCTGCTCGACGACCGCATGCGGCCCCTCATCACGGCCAACGGGCACGGGGTGCACCCGGTGTTCTGCATCAAGTTCGACCGCACGGGGCAGTACATCTTCACGGGGGCGGACGACGCGCTCGTCAAGGTATGTAATTGTACCGTCCGTGGTTCGTTTTCAGTAGAGAGTGCGTCTCTCCTGCTTTTGTTCTTGTCTGCTATGTAGAACGGCGGTACACGAGGTTGCTGTCACTTTGAGTATGTTCTGCTACCGGTTTTGGCAGACCCTTTGAAGGGCTGGGTACGCGGGTGATGTGTACTGGGGGGGGGGACGGAGGTTACGTACAAGGAACACCCCAGTCGGCATGCCCCGGCTGTTCCCTATCCCAACCCTTGATCCCAACCCCCCCACCCCCACCCCCTTCCGGAAGGTCTGGTCGGTGACCTCCGGCCGCCTGATGCTCTGCCTCCGGGGGCACGCGAGCGTGATCACGGACATGGACGTGAGCCCGGACAACTCGATGCTCGTCACCTCCTCCGACGACCGCAACATGCGGGTCTGGGACCCTCGCACGGGGGCGACGCTTACGGTGCTGCGGGGGCACACCGCCGCCGTCAACCTGGTGCGGTTCGCGCCGGGGGACAGCGTGGCCATGTCGGCTTCCGAAGACGGCACGTGCCGGGTGTGGGACCTTAGGGGCCAGGACAGGTAAGGGGGGGGTATGGTAGGGAAAGGCCTTTTTTTGCTTGCCTCAGGTAGGGAGGGGGGTAGGGAGAGGGCGTTGTTGCATTGTTCCTTTTTTGCTCGTCCCAGGTAGCCTTTGCAGGTGAAGGGGGGATAATAGGGAGAGGAAGTTGTTTGCTTGGCTTAAGTATGCGTTTCACCGTACGCGCCCCTTTTTTAGGCACGGTGCGCCGGGGATGGGAGTGGGGTCTGTCCCTCGTGCTTGTTCGCCTAGCGTGTATCGTCACTTTGTTAAGCCATTGAGCGCCGTTAGTTCGTGTGAACATCGCGTGCGTAGTTCCTGCTGAGCCGTATGCTGCTGCAGACCGGGGTAGACGGCGTTATGCAACGGGCTGCCACTTGGTTTATTCATGTTGGCGGTGCCCCCGGTGCTTGTCGATGGGTCGTTGGTCTTTCGCTGCGGTTCTTGTGCCCTCGTTAGCTTTGGTGCCATGCGTAGCGTAGCGTGTCGGCTTTGCACCTCTTGCTTTGCGAGTAGCAGCGCATGCTGTGGTGAACAATGGCCTTTCACACCCACGCTGCACTGCAGCAGCGGTGCTTGTCACATCCGTACATCGTGCGATCGATTTCTCCGCTTCAACAAACCATGTTCGTCCTTGCTTGCTCCCCCCCCGGTCGATGGTCTAACAACTGAGGAATGCAAAACATGAGTACCCCCTCCCCCCCCCGCGCGCTCTCGATCCAATCGGTTCCACCCCCCCCCAAAAAAAAAACAGCTTGGCGACGGAGGACGTCGTGCCGATAGTCCTCCCGCACACCAACGAGCAGGGGGGCATGATCCCGGTCATGTGCCTCTCGGTCAGCCCGGCGGGCAACCTCATCGCCGCCGGCTGCAGCGACGGCGCCGTCCGCGTGTGGGCCTACGGCGACTCCGACGACGACGCCGCCTGGGGCACTGGCAAGCACAACACCCGCCGCACCGGCCGCGACACCATCGGCCGCGGCGAGGTGTACAGGAGCGAGGCTCCCCGCCGGAGCATTCCCCCGACCGTAGCGGCGGCGACGGGGCCGGTTCCAGTGGCAAGCGGAGGCGGGGCGCAAGCAGAGGTGCCGCCGGCGGTCCCGCCTCCGGCGGTGATCCCGCCCGACGCTGTCCCAGAGAGTGGAGCGGCGGCGGCGGCGGCGGCGGCGGCGTTCGGGCTGGCGGGCGGAGAGAGCGGAGGCGCCAACGGGGCAGCGGCGGCGGCGGCGGTGGCGGCCGGTGGCGGCGGTTCTGCTGCTCTGCAGCCGCAACTGGCTCCTTGGGAAGGCGGATCGGGCGTGGGCGCTGCTGTGAATGGACCGTGGGGTGGTGAACTCGGGCCCGGTCAAGCGCCGCCCCCCCCGCGGCCCCCTCCTCCTCCTGCCACTCCGGCGGCCGTCGGAGAGGGAAGGGAGCGGCGGGGACGCTCGGCAAGCCGCGGTGGCGGTGGCGGTGACGGTGGTAATGATGAAGGCGGAGTCCTCGAAGTTCGCCTGGCCACCAAGCTGTTCGGTGAGGCTTGTGTGGAGTCAGTCTCTCTCTCTCTCATGGCTGCTTTTGCTGTGTGTGTGTTTCCGGGGATGGTTGCCGTGTCGTGCGTGGCGGAAAACAAGCGGCGGAACCGTTCGTTGTTGGCGAGTTCGTTCGTTCGGGCGTGCGCGTATGGCTTGGAGCTAGGTCCGGATCCGGAGACCTGGCGTTGTTACGTTAGCGGAGAGTGAACCGCTGCTTGGAGTCTTGACCTTGTCCTACCCAAAGAAGGCTATTGTATCTCCTGCAGAGAACCGCTACTGCCTGTCTTGCTTTGCTTGCCTCGCGTGTCGCGCTGGTCGTGGCGACCGACGAGAATGCGCCTTGCCGGCTGAAGTAAGGTGTCGCAAGGGCTGAACAGAACGCGCCTTTCAGCTCAAAGACAACAACCACACGCCAGCATATTGGCATCGCTTGCTTTCTTTTGAAACGTTTGTTATTCTAGCTTTTGAAGGTTCAATCTATTGATTTTTAGCCCCACGTAAGGTATACTACAGTCGTTGTACCAGCGCCGGATCGACCTGCTGAAAGGTTTGACAGCAGTCGATCGCGCAATACATCGTCTTCCACGACAGGCCATGTCAGCGGCATTACCGACGCCCGCTTCAGTGGTCTAGGGGACCGAATCCTCACGGCGTCCATGGAGGACGGGACCGCCCGCGTGTACAGCTGGGGGCCGCGGTTCTCGAACGTGAAGCACGTCGTGCTCAAGGTCTGGAGAAATGAGTTTTTACACCTGGGCAATACACCGCGTATGCTATTGTGATAAAATTATTAATAGACCGCCTGTAATGCTATTAGAGTAGACGAGTCTATTGCCGTCGGTAACGGCTATCGGTTGTTGGATTTTGCAAGTTCAGAGCTGTTTCCGCGCGTGATGTCGTCGCCGGTGTGGTTTTTTATTCTCGCGGCGGTTTGTTGTCCCTGACTCCGTGATTTCGGTTACTCTTCACTGTGTTTCCGCGTGAGACGTTGGCTCATCGTGACCCTATTGGTATTGAGTGTACGTGTGGTCCAAGCTTAGTCTGTACAACCGAGTTGTTGAGGGGAGCCGTCCGGCCCTTGCCCGGGATACAAGGTGCCACAGGGTGTCAGTCGGAACGGTAAACGATGCTCTTGATAGCGCGGAGAACAAAGACGGAGACTTCTCAAGAGTACACGGTGTGCTGCGTGTCCATCCTCACATTGTGTGCCCCCCCCCGCCCCCGCAGCCATCAACGTAACCCCCACTTACCGTCACCCCGCTCCGCGACTCGCAGGTTTGCCGGCAGGATACCGCTGCGGCGGGAAGGGCGCGGGGCGGCGGCCGCGCGCGCGCGGGCGGGGCTGGCAAGAAATCCACGCTGGACGACGCCTGCTGGAGCTGCGACGACGACTTCATCGTCACCACGGAGAAGGCTCCCGCGCTCACCGGTGCTGCGGCGTCTCGGTCGCAAGAAGAGGCCACGTCTCAGTTCAAGGTGGGTGTTGTATTAGTGGTGAGCGTCGACGGCGATGCGTTCTTGGCAGGCGCCGAAGGAAAGAGACATAATGGCAGTCCTTTGTGGCGGAGTAGGTAACGCCGGCACACGTCATCGGGCTCTCCCCCTCCGTGTGTCGGTGTGTGTTTTGTTTGTTGGCATCGACCCGCGCTAGCCGGCTGACTAATGAAAAAGTCGTCAGCCGCACGTGTGTTTTTGAAGTTTGGTAGCATCGACTGCCCACAATGGCCGAGGGGAAAACGTCAACCCCAGTCCTCGGCGGTACGAACGACATTGCGTACATGGCGCTTTTGGGTGTAAAGTCCGCGGGTGTATTAATATATTTCTATGCGCGCTTGGCCAGCGAGCGCGTGTGCGCGTGGGTTGGCTTGCGCTTACTCTTTCGGGGAGTGGGCAGGGAGGTCCGTTCTGGTGCGCATATTCGTGTGTAAGGCTACACTGTTACAACGGCATTAGCTGTCACCAGTAAAAATACCAACAGACATGCGAACAAGTAAGTACTCATTGCTCGACAAGCAAAAGACTCGGACCAGGGTTAGAAGCGACCCATACCCACCCTTACGACTACTGTGCCTCAGGTGTGGAGCAGCGAGACGGGGGCCCTTCTCCACACCGTCAAGGACGCCCACGCCAACACGGTCTCGGCGCTCATCCCCCACCCCTACGACCCGACGCGGCTTGCCTCGGTCGGTGCCGAGGGGACGGTGTGCACGTGGGACGTGGGGCGGGGGGGGGGGCGGCGGGTTCGGGCGTTCGAGAACATCCTGGCCGCGGGGCCCCAGTCGGAGCAGCTCCACCACGGCATGTCGGTCGCGGTGCTCGACGGGGTGTTCTCTCCCGACGGGAACTCTATCGCCGTCCCGGACGTGGTGAGTTGTTGTGTATGGGGGGGGCGGGGGGGCGGCGGTCGGGGGCTCCTGGTTGAGAGAGGGGGGGGGTGCGCTGCTGCTGTGGTGGAGACCTCCTGGGTTGAGAGAGGGGGGAAGGGGTGCAGCAGTGGCGGGGTACTTACGTACCGTAGTCGTTAGACCGTAGACCTCGCATCCCTACAATGCCGGGACGGAGCATAGGTTTTCGCCGGCCCAGGCTACGTTGAACCAGGAGGGGGGGGTATTTGTTGTTGGCTTGGAAGATCGCCGTCCGCGGGTGCAAAGTGGTACGGGTTTGTGTTGCGAGAGGGGGGCGGCGGCGGGCGGTGCCTTTTCTGGCGCGAGGATGGCTATTTGTGGAGGGTGACCGCTGCCGGACTGCTGTTCCCTATCCTCGCGTGTGTTCCCTATCCTCCTTCGTGGTATATGCGGCGGCGCCGGCGGTGGTGCGAGCAGGTCGGGAGATGGACATTGTACGGCACCGGGCATCGAACGGACGAGACGGTCGCAGGAAAGAAGGTGACCGAAAAAAATTACCTGGTAATATACAAAATAACGCATTGTTTGCCGGAGAAAACCAAGAGGGGACCGATGAAACTGGGGAATCTACCGTATCTCCCTTGTACTCAAGTTCGAAGATCGGGTTGCGTGTGAGCGGTTTGTTTCGCACCGCACTGTGTGTGTTTTTTTTGTTCAGGGTGTTTAGGCGGTTTCGGGCCGTGTTGGCCTCGGTGGCTCCTCTTGCGTACCTAGCTTCCGAAGGCAACCTTTTTAGGTGGTGGCGTTTCGTGGCGTCAAGGGGGGCGGGCTTGTTCAGCATGGTGTGTGCGTCGTGTGGTGCGTGGGACATACAAGCACCACCTAACACCTCAGTTTGCGTCATGGAGTTGGTGAACGGCACGCACGTCATACCCGATATCCAGCTGGAAATTCAACAGCAGTATTTGATAGCAGATTAGAGCAAGAGTCAGGTACCCAGATGGCACCGCACGACACAGCAGTAGTTCTCCCCCTGTCCTGTCGTGACCTCTTTGGGGTTATACCCCGAACAGAACGGCGACCGCACCGAGCCAGGTGCCCAGATCGCAGCGCACGACAAGATTGTTCCCCTATCCTATTGTGAGCTAGCTCTTGGGGGGTTATTTACTCCGAACCGTGTTTTTTTTTCTTCTCCAAGCTTGACACGCGAGGGACGGAAAATTGTCGATGGATTGATGGATGCATGGCAGGTTCCCCTGGAGCAGTACTTCACGTCCGACTACCGGGAGCTCCTCCGCGATGAGCGGCACAACGTGGTGGATGCCTTCACGCAGCAGCCGCCGCACCTGGCGCAGACGGGCCTCTTGGTGGATCACATCGGTAACGCCCACCCCGAGGATGCCCAACCTAAAACGGTTAGTAACTGCTGCTGCTGTTGCCCCATATACCGCTGCTGCTGTTGTTGCTTGTGTTTAGTTCTGTCTTACTGACGACACCACAAATTCATCTCCACAGCTGCTAAGAGTCTGGTATTGATGATAAGAACAATGAATTCAGCTTGTGGCCGCCTCCGCTGTAATTTTTTATCGTGGAGGGATAATACGTGGTATTTGTTTAGTTTACCCGAATGTTGGGTCTGCGGGCAACGTCTTCGTGTTAGAAGCTTGCGTAAACGAGGAGGCTACATGTAGCCGAAACGACCGTAAAAGCCTACCACCGGTTCAACAGCAGTGCCAGTCTGCGAGCTCGCCGCCTGGTTGGGTTGGGTTGGGTGCGGATTTGAGCAAAAACCCGCGGTTGTTTGTTCTTTCTCGGTTAACCCGCAAAAGGATCCAAGCCTTGCCCCTGCTTTGGACATCCGCGCGAGACGACCACACAACGGTAGCGTTGGCTCGTCATGTTTCTGCTGCGGCCGCGGCTTCTTTTTTCATCACCTAACCACTGCCACCCACCCACCCTGCTCACTCTACCCAGGCTTTTCATGATGATGATTGAGCACCTAACGGCGACAAGAAACTTGTTGCTATTTTGATCCCCTGACAAGGACTGCCCCCCCCCCCCCCCCCCCC
>FN649752.1:1027403-1054988 GCA_000310025.1 Ectocarpus siliculosus
CTTCCTCTGTTGGGCCGACGACTGAGAACAGAACGATTGACGGACAGGATGAAGAGATAAGATCACGATTGCACGAGGCGGTTAAGGGTGACTTGGGGCGTGCGGGCGTGCTGGCGTAGAGAGAGCGACGAAGAAGTAGCGAAAGCCCGAGGAGACAATATGGTGAGGGGGGGGGGGGGGGCGAGGATACCCGTATGGTGTTTTCATGCGCGTGAAAATTCTACCCATGAAGCACGCAAAAACGGCAGCATACCCGCTGGAGCTGATACAGAGGGTTGTTTGGTCCTTCAATAGGTGTGTTCTGAAGGGAAGAGCTATACTAGATCTCACGAAGGATTGTAGCACGGTTCACCAGTATTGCAACAGAGATAGACTGTGAGTCTAACTTCCTTTGCGAAAATATTCTGGAAAACAATTCTTCGAGACTCTACATAGAGTGAGTGCAGCCTCCCACACGATTTTCTGGGGAATCGGAGAAGTATCAAGAGTGCTCCGCGCGTCCATTGCAACACCTCCGCCTCTCTCTGGGACACTTTGGCCTGCTGAGTGTCCAGATACCAGTACGTGAGCACGGTTTCATCCCGAACTGCTTTGCGCGGAATGGGTGTCAACACCGGCCGGTGCGCGCTTTTGTCATACCCCCTGCTCGGATTTTCTCACGTAGCTTCAACTTCGTTACGTCGAGGCTTAACACACTGAGCCTATCGGCAAGCACCGTCGGCTCGAACGCGTGTCGAGAAACGTTCATCCGCTAGCACCCAAAAGGCAACCCGCCCTCGGACCACATCTGTAACGGCACACCTTTCCGGCAGCAACAGCAGCACCTCGTTAGTCTTCTAACCTAGGTAAACGGTACATGGACCGTGTGACAAACGCTTGCAAGATTTGTCTTGGGGGGAGATCCTCTGCGTTTCACTTTGGAAATTTCGAAGTGTGAACACTATTTTTTATTGTTGGCCTGTGACCACGGAAAGAGGTCGGCGTCAGGTGAACCGTTACGGATGCTTCAAGGCATGCTGGGCAGAGACCGGAACGATTTTCTACTGCCAAGACGACGACGACGACAACAACAACAACAACAACAACAATTTTTGCGCACCACATCCCCTTCGACTGTGGTATTTTTTCGAATGGGTACGAAAGTCGTTCTTGGTTAGCATGAAAATGTATTTTTTTTAAACCATGTGTTCACCTCCACCCCGGTGTCCATTTCCCGTGAAGAATGAAAGGATGCTGTAGTTCCCCGGCGATACCGCTTGCTGCCGACCCCCATCCCTCTTGCTTCTTCTCGGCTCGCATGATTTCCAGCCCGCCCTTCCCAACGGCAGCACGGCCGGCGCTACCGCGGCCATCGCGAACAAAGTCGCCACCACCGGCGGCGGGAGCGACAGCCGGAAGCTCGGCAACGGTTGGGATGCCGGTGAGGGTGGCGCCGTGGAGGAATCGCTGCTGGGCGCAAGCGCCGGCCACTTTGTCCACGATGGCATCCGTCCCTCCTTCTCCTTCGCTGACGTGAAGTGGTTTGGCGCCCGCACCGGCTGAGGCCTCCCGCCTAGCGGCCGCAATCTCTTCCTCTAAGGCGCCCACCCGCTGCTGGCTCGTGAGGAACAGCCTGAGGTGCGACTCCAGGGTGGACCGAGACAGAGCGACGAGGTCGGTAGTGTCTTCTCCCCCAGCCCCTCCGCCTGCTCTGATTCTGATCATTTCGCCCTTCGATGCAGCGGCCGCGGCCGCGGCGGCGGCGGCCTGCCCTTTGTCGGCGCCATCGCCTAAGTCGCGGGATTGCTGCGTCTATTAGATATATTGGGGGTACTCGTAGCATAGTATGACGGTTGAGATGTTCGGTACGTACGTACGAAAGTAACAGTGATGAGATGCGGAGGGATAGGAACTTTCTACATATATTCCTTGGTTGCGAGAGGTATTTGGTGGAGATTCAGAGAGATTCGTTGAGTGACAAAGAGTGAAGGCGTGCCCAGATACCGTGAAGGTTTGACGAGCACTGGCACGCCCCCGATGAATACAATACTTTCCAATACTTTCCAATCCTTTTCGTTACGTTTTCTACATGTTTCTACCCTTCCACGCCCCGCCATGAGCCACCCGCTTTGAGCTCCAAGCACAAAGAACCGAGCCACCCGAATTATCGATCACGCTAGCGTATGACACGTCGTCTACGAGATTCGCGGTAGAGCTTGGTTTAGGAGCATCGCTTTGCGGCGATCAAGAGCAGGGTCACGATGGCCACCAGGCGCGAAGATGAATCCCGCCCAGCAGCAGAAGCCCGCCAAGCAGCGGAGGACGCCAGGATCGAAGAACTGGTCAACGAGAGAGTAGCAGCTCGGATGGAGCAGCTGATGGAGGAGAAACTGGCCAAGAAGATGGCCGAGATGGAGGTGCGGCATCGAGCCGAGCAGCAGCGGGGAGGAAATGAGGAACAAGAGGCAGCACACCAGCAAGATTCTGGGCGCCCAACACCCAACCCCTCCGCAGACGAGCTGGCCGACGCGATTGCGACTGCCATGGCCGGTCGCCTCCAAACCTCAGGGGATATCGGTGCAGTGTCTCACCCCGCTACCCTCCGTATGACTGAGAGTAGACGAATTGAGCTTTGAGAATTTTCTGCCCGCCAAGCAGCGGAAGCCCGCCAAGTAGCGGAGGATATTGTTTTTGTTGTCTTGAGATTTTTCTGCCCGCCAAGCAGCGGAAGCCCGCCAAGTAGCGGAGGATATTGTTTTTGTTGTTTTGAGATTTTTCTGCCCGCCAAGCAGCGGAAGCCCGCCAAGTAGCGGAGGATATTGTTTTTGTTGTTTTGAGATTTTTCTGCCCGCCAAGCAGCGGAAGCCCGCCAAGTAGCGGAGGATATTGGTTTTTGTTTGTTTTGAGAATTTTCTGCCCGCCAAGCAGCGGAAGCCCGCCAAGTAGCGGAGGATATTGGTTTTTGTTTGTTTTGAGAATTTTCTGCCCGCCCAGCAGCGGAAGCCCGCCAAGTAGCGGAGGACACCAGGCGCGAAGATATTGGTTTTTGTTTGTTTGGAGAATTTTCTTGCTTGTTTTGGAGAGATGGTAAAGAGGAATTTGGTTTAATGGTTTGTTTTGTTTTGAAGTAAGCAGGACTGCTGACAAGGCGTGCCTTCGTGGTACGGTCGACTAGGGGTCAATTTGGTTTTTCTCGGAGCATGACGATGCATACGAGTAGGGGGGCTATTAGATATATTGGGGGTACTCGTAGCATAGTATGACGGTTGAGATGTTCGGTACGTACGTACGAAAGTAACAGTGATGAGATGCGGAGGGATAGGAACTTTCTACATATATTCCTTGGTTGCGAGAGGTATTTGGTGGAGATTCAGAGAGATTCGTTGAGTGACAAAGAGTGAAGGCGTGCCCAGATACCGTGAAGGTTTGACGAGCACTGGCACGCCCCCGATGAATACAATACTTTCCAATACTTTCCAATCCTTTTCGTTACGTTTTCTACATGTTTCTACCCTTCCACGCCCCGCCATGAGCCACCCGCTTTGAGCTCCAAGCACAAAGAACCGAGCCACCCGAATTATCGATCAGCGTCTCGGTGGGGGCATCGACACCGTCAGGGGGCGACCTCCGCTCGATCTCCCTGTCCTTCTCCTCGATGACGTTCTCGAGAATGTTTTGCTTGCGCTGGGCCTCTTTCAGCAGCCCCTCGGCCTGGAGAACCTTGTCGTTCTGCGCAGCGGCAACCTTGCTGAAGGTCTGCTGGATTTCTTCCAAAATTTCCAGCTTGATGGCTTGGATTCGTCCGTCTTTGTTTGCCCGACCGCTAGTTTCTGTCGAGTGTTCCTCAAAGGGGTTGGGGGAGGTCTCACCAGTGCCGTCGTTGCCGGTGTGCTGCGGACGGTTGATCATCACGTTCAACATCTGGCTCATCTTGAAGACCACCGACTGCTGCAGGCGTTCGATGCATTGCTTCTGGTCGTCCGGGGCTTCAGGCTTGTGCGTCTTGACAACGAACCTCCTCGTGAACGGCGGTTCCATCTGCTGCTGCAAAGGTTGCTCTTGTTGCTGTTGATGCTGTCGCCATTGCTGTTTTTGCTGCTGCTGCCGCTGCCGCTGCTGCTGCTTGTGTTTCTGCTTCTGCTGTATAACGTCGATCACTCCGTCGGTCGATGCGCCGCCGCCCCGGTTCCACCCGTCTCCTTGTTCCGAGGGTGGGGTAGATGCAGGAGAGATCGTTCCTCCTCCGAATGGCGGAGCACTAACGGTGTTCTCGCTGCCCGAACGGTTCAAGCCCAAGAGCTGCGATCGCGGGTTCTGTTGCCAAAGCGGCTGCCTCGTTGGCTGCTGCCCTGCCGTACGTTGATGCTGGTCCGCGCGGCTCATGATAATCTACGCACAACGGCGGTTGATCCCTCCGCGGGTCTAATTTGTTTGTGCGCCCGCCGAACCCACCCGTGGAAGTGAAAGCACGCGCTCGTTATAACCGATCCCCAGATGAAGCTGTATCCTTGATGCCCCCCGGGACCTGGAAGAAGCCAGGTGCCCGCCTGACGTCTGGCCAGGGTTTGCCTTGCACCTCCTGTGCAGGGCAAGGGATCCGGCTCAAAAAACTGTCGGGGGCGCCGGGAAGATACCCAACCGGGGGGGGGGGACCACGGGAGTTCCGCAAGGAGTTACATTAGATATTTCTGAAACCGTTCTGGAAAGAAATGACGAAATGACGAACGATGAAACGACCCTGCTGCCCTGCTGTGGTGCTGTGGTCTGTGGCCTTGTGGCGTTGCGCGGTACTGTCTGAGCGCGCGCACGAAGCCGTCCTCTACAACCGACGCCCACGAGCAGAGGAGGCTGGATAGAGGTCAGAAATAATTTCAATGTAACGAGATGACAACTACAGCAGCACCAACCAGTACGTCAGTCAGCTGTCCTCAGTGATCACACGACATGATCATCGTCGATGCTTTCGAAATATAACAGCCACCGCTCGCCAGTGTGGCACGAGATGACATGCGTCTCTCGCACCATTCAATGGATATTCCCGCCATGTTTGTAGCTTCACATCGCACGCGGGTTATTGTGTAAATTGACGGCAAGTTGGTGGTATTTCATTGCTTGTTGGGCGCCCGAGCAACCACAGACACGATGCATGGCGGCGGCGGAGTTTGGCAGGCCAAATTGTCGGTTTCTTGGTATACACAACAACGCAGCATTGTAATACACGGGGACTACGGAACGTTGACTATTGTTGTTGTTGCCTTTCAATAAAAACTCTTCCGGTCTCTCTACCCACAGTACCTTCACCTGTCCGTACTGATCGAACACTTGACCGAACGAAGTATCGCTCACGAATAAGGGGCATGCAACAAGATCAGTCTCTAGACGAAAACTGCACGTAGCTACAGTACACTCACACACTCTTCCAGCCCCTCGTTTATATTGGTGTTGATGGACTCCTTCATACAGCAGTTATTAGGCCAAAACGGTAATACTGTACATAGGGAGTAGCGCAAGATCGGAGCCGCAAATTGCAAGACAAACCGATCGTGCGACGGGCTACTGTAAGCAATAGTTGGTGCCCCCCTGCTCCACGTATGGTAATAGGATGGGACGGCGTGCACAGACGACTAACGGAATGTTGAAGACAGCAACTAAAGTACTCGACGCGGGCCCATGTCGTTCATGAAAGAGAGAGCCTCCGAAGAACGCCTTCGGCAAAATAAAACACCAATAACGCAACAGGAAGTAAGCAAGGCAGGACGTTGCCCCTCTCCTCCTCGTAGTTAGTTGTCCATCCCGCACGGTGCCCAAGAATGCAAAAAAAAAGAAAAAATACAACTGCAAGACTATAGTCTAAACAGAAAGACAAGATATACGTCAACAAAAGCAATTAAGTCAGGCCAGACACGCTCATCGCCCGTCGCCCCCCTGTTCCTCTGCCCTGCAGCGACACTATGGCAAACGCATCGAATTTCGTTCTGCAATCATCCCACCCGAGCTTACGTATCACCCACGGTATTGCCATTTCTCGACTGAGGAGCTACATACAACCCGGGGCCACACACAATATTTCTTTTTCGGTGCATACCTCCAATTCTATCACAAGAACGGTTCGCAACCCTGCTTACATCGCTAACAGCAGTGAAGGCCCACCTTTTCCCCAGTTGGTTGGGTGCTTTGGGCCACACGGCACTCGTGCTACAGGGCACTGATCGCAAGCAACTACTGTTCCCATCTCATCATGATATCCTGGCCCGCCCGCCGCAAGAAACTAACAGCCCCGCGACCCGTTCCAACATGGTCGCCCTAGCCTCCTGCACAGAATGGCAAAAAACAACAATAAAACATTCACTCAGACCTACACAATGTTCCGCCTCTACCTGCACCGCCTTCCGAGTTCCTCTGTTGAGTAGCTTCACAGGTGGACGTCCACCCTCCTTCCCCAAAATGTCGGATGCCCTCGCCCCCTTGTGGAGACCTTGCAAGGTCGAACACGTTGGAAAACAACCAAGGCCTCGAAAATACCTCGATTTCTCCCCTTTCGAGGCCTTGGTTGTCCTCTCCAAGGTGTTCGACCTTGTCAAGGTCTCCACAAGGGGGCGAAGGAATCCGACATTTTTGGGGAAGGGGAGTCGATCTCCACCTGTGTTTGTGCGTCGGTGCCTTGGCGCGCGGGGTCCCGTGATTGGGAAATAAATGGGCCAGTGGCGTGGTAGCCGCCAACGGTACAATTCTGGAACTATCCGACGGCGTAGTAGCCTTTTACTTTGTTGTGGAGCGTGGTAGCTCAGGTATGGTATCTCTGGATGCGGCGTGGAAACCTGATGGAGTGATAGCCGTGGTGTAAAGGTATATGCAAGGACTGGGAAGTCCAGAAGGCGTGGTAGCCGAGTGGCGTGATAGCCGGGATTGGCGCGGAAGCCGATTGGCGTGATTGCCTTGGTAGCGTGAAAGCCGGGGAAAATGACTTGATTATAACACAGGAAGAAGGAAAAAGAAGAAGTGGGTGGGAACCCACAAAACACAAACACCAATATCCGTTGTAGACTCACACATACCCCCACCCTCAATCCTGTAATATGCGGCAAAGTTGGTACCGCCAATTCTAATCCATAGCAACTGCTGAGCCCCAAACTCCCCGCTCCATCTGCTCGGAAATATCTTGCTTGCAATAATCTGTCGATGCTGTGAGTGCGTCCAACATCCTCCTCCTCACATGCATGGTCTAAACCACGACATACAACGTCCAAGTGTGAATTACTATCAACCGTAATGTGCCAGAGTGTAACTTGCTATCAACCTACGCGGGAATAATACTTCGCCGGTGTGCCAACACACAACACGCACCCCCTTTGTCTGGCCTCTCGTCATGGGGGCGCCCTTCTTGCTTTACCGTTGTTCTGGCGAGAAAACATTTCCCGCAACCTGGTAAAAACAAAATGTCTATTCTTCGTCGAAAACCTCATACGCTTGCGTCGTTGACCTGGCCGGTTGGATTCATTCCTCCTGCATACTAAGATGGCTATCCTTTGCTCATCTGGGAGCAATGAATAATAATGCGGGTTACCACCCCCAACCTAACGAGGGTGCGGGTGTTGTCTTCCTCTCGAATCTAACAACGTCCGGACCGCCAGATAGACTCACGCACATACATATCCCGGGATGTCTTCGTGCTCCATACAAGTAAGTACCCTTGACCACTCTTCTCGAGGTTTCTGCGTACCGAATAACACCCCGCGAGAACGACTGCTCTCTCCCCCTCTCCCTCTCCTTCTCTCTCTGTCTCCCTCTCGCCCCCTCTCCGTTTCCCTCTGTCTCCCTTGCTCTCGGTCTCCCTCTCTCTGTCTCTCTCTCGCTCTGTTTCGTGCAACGTACTAG
Organism: Ectocarpus siliculosus; assembly: GCA_000310025.1. Lineage (NCBI taxonomy): Eukaryota > Phaeophyceae > Ectocarpales > Ectocarpaceae > Ectocarpus > Ectocarpus siliculosus. The sequence continues at coordinate 1,035,258 of FN649752.1, forward strand.
ACAATAAGCAAAACTAAAATAACACACGTAGTAGGTAGTAAATGTTGTTGTTGCTTCAACTTCTAATTCTCCCCCATATTCTACAACATAAAAATGTCTTGTTTCACGGTGACCCGTTCTCGAATCCATCCTCCGCTACATACGCAAAATATTCTACGCGCGCAGTCCGGGCCACCAGCAAATTTTTACTCAACCTCGTTAACAGGCAACATCACGGCGTTGCTGATGGTCTGTATGCCAAGGTCAAGACATCACAAACTGTTTACTGCTACAAAGCTCCCCGGAGGAACGGGGAATCATACGCTCTACTGCACTCCTCCGGAATATAACACAAGACAACCCATGACCGTTTTTTGCGATTGTCACAGGCAAGCAACAAAACAATGTATCGTTGCGAAACACCGACCAAAATCGCAAGACACACGGCAATCGATCACCGCCCCAACAAGCAGGACTGACGTCTTTATAGATAATAGTCGGCCGGTCATTGCGTAGTCAATGCTGTCAAAAGACTACGGGGAGCACGGCGCACACACTCAAGCCACAGCTACGAGAGGAGACATACAAACCAGTTGCAATGATGAACATCGATACGCGCACGCTATAGGCACACCAGCATAGGGCACCAAAACTGCGGCAAGAAACACCTTCTAATAGGCAAGGCCTGTGTTTTTACCTTGGGAGGCATGTCTCCTTCACTCCCAATAATGTTGGTATCTTTCTAATTTCCTGTACGGATCCAGCCAACTTCCTTGCCAAAGGTTCTACTGACTTCTCGCAAGTGAGGTGAATCCTGTGTGGTGCACTGCACGCGCATGCGCGGGTACACAATACAAGCGCGTATAGAGTACCCGAAAAATGCAGACTTGAAGGACTTCATGCTTGTCCACCCGTGGGATAAGCCAAATAGTCACACACAAGACAAGGTAGAGAATCGACAAATACACTATGTAGCTTTATGTCCAACAGGAGCACTCCGAATACAGGAAAGGATGACAAAAGCAACCTTACAAGAACAATATGTGTTGTAGCCATGCCAGGAACTTCGTGGAAAGGGTACATCAAGCAGACGAAAAATCACGTTTAACGAGTCCGTCCAAAATAACAGAGAAGGAACAAGGCTTTGGGGTTGTATTTCAATATCAGGATAGTCTGAAACAACACAAATACGCATCTAAATAGATAAAGTGGCAGAAACGCCATGGCAAAACCAAACAATACAAATTACTTAAGAAATACCAACTCTCTCGGAACCAACCGCTAGAACACGCGCACAACTCTTCGTTTTCGACGTATAGTTTCCGATGTTTCTCTTTCGTTGTTGAGCCCCATCTTGAGTGGGCAATCATTCATGGTGTGAATCCATACACTCCTTGAAACGCCAATGGCTACGGCACATGCAAAGGGGATAGCGAAGTGTTTCCGACGAGAGCACATCGAAGGAACAATACAAGGATGCCCCCGACTGCTCTTTCTAAAGAGCACTGTTGGCTGCGAAACGCTTGTCACCATCTTCAACCTCACGCCTACAGGGCCATTGGCAGTCTGCAGCGTCTATGTACCTGCCAGGCCAAGGTCTCATCAGATTAACGCTCTAGAATAAGCCGATTCTTACTCCCAAGGGGGAGGGTGAGGGGGAGGAGTACAACCATACGTATACCGTATACCCACGGAAGATGACCAGCAAATGACAAACAATAACAAACCAAGACGTTAGCTTCATTCAAAAGTTACGCCATATAGGCAGGCGATGCCTCGGGGGGTAAAATTTCAGTCACAGGGAATGATGGATTCGCAAAGAACACACAAGAAAGACGGATCTGCAACGAACGCCGAAATCCAGATCATCGTACCCATCCCCGCTTGCCACCGGTTCTTCTGGCGTGGAAATCAAAGTGTCAACGTCAAGAGCGGGCGCGAGCGGAACCTGGCAGCGCAGACAGACACACGATGCCCTCCTTCCTCTCCCCAGGGAAACACACCCCACGGTCGAACTCCCGGAAAAATGCGCCCCCCCTTCCCTCCGCCTGCTCCTTTTAGCTACGTAGAGTCACCGACGTCAACATAACCCTTGGCTGCACTCGAGGTGTCCAACGAAGGCGCAGCAGTCGTCCGCGAAGGATCCGTTTTGACACCCCTCTGGGGCAAGGGTGTCGCTCCCTGCAGGTCAGTCACAGTGCTCCCACCGCCGCTGCCAACATCGCCGCCGCCACCTCAGCCGTCGCAAGATCTACGAAGGGGATGGAAGGCTGTGGGACCCTGCCTTGCGGCGTTATCCCCGACTATCGGTATCACTCGACGCTTCGTTTGCGGCGTTGGTTAGCGCCAGCAGGTCCGCTTCGCTCAGCTCGCCGCCGACAGAGGGGGGCCTGAGAGTCGACGATGTTTTTTTCGAGGGCCAAAACACACGTGTGCCGGAGAGGGGTGGGTGAGGAATCAGCGCCGTATCTGTGGCGTTGTTGTTGCGAATGTGTTCAGAAAGAACAACACGAGCGAAATTAGCAATTCTACCTACACAGTGAACGATCCCAGCAGCAGTAGCAACAAAGACGAAGGTAACGGCAACAGCAGCACCGCACATCAACAACAACCAAATAACGAGAACAATCACGTACTACTGTAGGTGGCGGATGGAGGGATTTTCTCAACCATCAGTCGTGCCGCCATTCACGAAGAGACTAACCGCCATCGCTGCTACTTATGCTAAAGGAGGTCAAGTCGCTGCCCGACAGAATGGACAAGCTTTCTCGCTAGAGGCGAGGCGACGGGGGGTCAACACATGCTTTGTTTTCATCGGTGTGGAGGAGAACCCTCAGGATCGATAACATATCGTAACCTTCGCGGTATGTGGCGTAGGAGGGAGCAGAGGGGCAAGTGCTCGATTCTCTCTGGCACGGTCCGATAGCGAGTCTTGCGGCTCCACCCTCGGCGACTTATAACTCCCACACGATACACTCAAGAGTCTGCACACAAGAATCACCGAAAGCCAACGAGGAACATTACTGTTGTGTTCTGCGACTTCTACGAGAGGGCCAAACACGAGACGCGTGTGACACAACGTGCAAGTGGCATGTTTGCGATTGGGGTAGCACGACGAGCGAATGACAGTTTCATGTGTCCCGCCGGGAAATAAGAAACAAGGAGGACATGCGTTGCCCCGTACCACGGGGCTTTCATCAAGCGTTTTGCTTCATGACGAGGCTGCATAGAAGACGCGATCATCCGCCATGAGGAGAGACAAACAACGCCATGATTTTTGAAAATGGGCTAGCTGTGTTGGTCTGGAATAACTACACTACGCACCACCATCTTCGTGTCCAACTAGAAGACAGCGGACTCCTTCCACTTTTCCCACCCTCTCTCCATCTCTCTCTCTCTCTCTCCCTCTCACCAGTTCTCGAACGGATCGGCTTCGCTGAGGGCGAGACGGGGGGGATTTACGCCACCGAACCCACCGCCGGACATGCCGTCGCCTTCCGAGAGGGGCATCATGAAGTGTTGATGATGATGTTGATGATATTGTTGCTGTTGCTGCTGTTGCTGTTGTTGTTGTTGTTGTTGTTGTTGTTGTTGTTGTTGTTGTTGTTGTTGTTGTTGCCGCTGTCGATGCAGTCGTTCCGGTTGGAGCTGCTGCAGCTGTTGCAGGTGGCCCGGAAAAACGGTAGCGCGCGGATCCCCCAAAGGCGACGCCCAGCTGGCATGATGGCCGCCGAGAGCCGCGTTCGGGCCAAGAAGAGGAGGACGGGCTCCACTACCAGCTACTGGCGGCCCCCCACCAACAAACCCACCAGTGGAGCTCCCATTGCCGCCGACACCCCAGCCACTGCTCGAATAGCTGCTGTTGCAGCTGCTGCTGCCAATCCCGTTGCTTGGCGCTCGGCCGTCGAAGCGAGGCACCGGCGCCGGCATCGAGCCCCGTTGGAGGTGCGTGGGCGGGGGGAGGTACGACCATGCTGCTCCAGCCGCGCCTACAGCTGCCGCCAAAGCGGCTGCGCCACTGGAGGGAAGAGCACGTTCGCCGACGGCCTGATCGAAGTTGCCGTCGTCGTCGTCGCCATCACCGCCATCATCGTCGCCATCGCAGCGGCCGTCCTCTCCAAAATCGGAACCTTCGTACGGCTGCAGGAGGAGGAGGGTGGGGAGGGGCGCGGGGGGGTTACTCGTGTAAACGCATGCCGTATTCGTTACACCACTGACCTTGCATTCCTACCAAACCGGGACAGAGCACGCCGGGCTTTCACCGGCACAAAGCACCAAGAGCCGTAAGGTGTTCGGCGAGATGCGCTGCATCCTGCTAGGTAAGGGTGTTCGGCATCTTGTGCTTACTTCCTGGCGTACGGGGGAGGGGGGTAAAGGCGGGTAGAAGACGGATGCCGTAAGACACTCCGCACTACAAGGACAGCGGTTACATGCCGCCATAACGTGGTGCATAGAAAAAAGAATCCAAGCAAGTGCTTAGATGTGTTCGTAAGTACTGCTTGACTTACCTCAAGCTACACATTCATTCGTACTTCGCCGACCTGAGTGTAACAACGTTCGTGTGAAGCTGATAGAAGCTGTCACTCCCGTGCCGATAATAATCATTTTACGTGAACTAGAGACGGGCGACTTATGTTCGACATCCTTCCCCAGCGTCCGTTTACGGTCTGAATGTTGAAGTAGCGCATGCCTGCATGGTATCATTTGTTAGATTCTATTAAGCATTCCCTGGTGACACTATGTACCTTGATGATGCTGACTACAGTGCACTCCTTGGTTCTAACATGTCAACCATTGTCATGGTGATTGATTGAATTCTTGTCGTCCATGGGGGCATCTTCACACAACGTAAATTCCAAGATGATAACCGTAGTCTCCGTTAGGTGAAAAACGCTCAGTATGCAATATCATTGCTGTACCGCGGAACACGAACAAACAGTAGGGCGGCAAAGAGCTGCTTCAGGGTGTTAAGCATCCTCACAACGTTTGGACAACATGACGGTGGCAGCTTGTCGGAGTGGCGATTCACAACGGCGTGTGGTGTGCTTGCTGTCACATACCACATACCTATAGTACACCAAGGTTTCTTCGGAAGCCCGTATGTCATGCTTAACGGATACCTCCAGCTATCGCATCGTACTCTCCGACCAATCTTAATTTACGTACATGCGTTTCTGTTTGTTTGCGGTTTCAGGCACGGCGAGACGAACGCATGATGATTGATCGCCTCTCTCTCCGCTGACGGCAGACGACGCACGAAAGGATGATAGCCTGTCTGCGATGATGTGGGCATCATTCCGTGAGTAATCGTAGTAGTACCGGGAATAATTGCATCGCGGCAAAGAGAATTACGACAAGTTCACACAAAATTATGAGGTAGTAAAATGTGACAAATGCACCTTGTTCTGGGGTGTCTGTGTCACTTCTTCAACGCTCGAATCTCACTGCTGTCTGAAAAGTGTGTCTAACTCAAATATGGGACCAACTATTTTCTGATAGCCACGTCGTCCTCTCAAGTCTACTTTACACTCTAACGTACAAGTGTCGAAAATACGCTAAATAAAGAGGACGGGTTCGCCAGCCAACCCCTCGTTATCCAGGTCAGGTCCTCTTATGAGCATCGCATTGCAACGCCTTGCAACACCTTCGCGCATACCATATCTTTAGGACGATGACGCCGGCATGCGCCCAAACACGGAGTCTTGCATTGGCACAACATTAGGTATCGATGCAACACGGCGTTGAGTGTCTAAATCCATCCACGTACATACATACGGCAATTCGAAGCTTGGAGTCGAATCTTCTTTTTGTTTTTGAAAAGGCGTCTCCAACGTGCGCCTCGAGGGGTGATTTTAAACGTCGGTTTCGGATAGGAGGAACCACCTCCAGAAATACATGCACCATGTGGCCTGGCTCTCAAAAATTGAACAAACTGGTTCAGACGGGCCGTACGTCGGGCTGACACAATATTCACCCAGATACATGGCGGCAGCGTTGTTCTAATTTCTTGAGATGGAAATGAGACTACTTTGAAATAACAATGGTCAATCAAACACGATTAAACAACACGAAGTCATTTTGATTGTGTCCGGCCAAAACTGAAAAACAAACATGAATATGTCACTTGCCAGCGACTCCAACAAATAAATTCATTCACACACCTAGCAGGAGGGGACACGAGACACAAACCTCAAAAACACCAGACCCGCGTTATTGGCCAGCGACAAGTCTAACCCATTTTTGTCAGTCAACCGGTTGTTAGCGTTGTCGATGCCAATAATAAACACATATCCCCCATGACGCCTCCTCACGGGATCCCAGATTACGGCCTTTAGAATAAGCATTTTATGTTTCAGCCGCCGAGGCTGACGTCTTTTCAATCGCCAGCCGTTTCTGTTTTTGATCCCGAGAATAGCTGAGCCTCCCCCATGCTGCCCCCTCACGGGGTCCCAGTTGTGAATGGCAATTAGAAGTGTTTTGTGTTTTCAACCGCACTGAGACTAACGTATTTTCATTGGCCAGCCGGTTAGCGCGGTCGATGCTAATAATAAAAGCACACACGCACCTTTGGCGGGAAGCAAATTCCCTCCTGCTCGTTTTTCAAACACTTCTGGGCGTGGGTCTGAACCTGCTTGGCGTTGCGGGTACCGACATATACGGAGATGACCTCCCACTTCTTCATGTCGGCCTCCATGTCCTTCATCTCTTCGAGCCCAGTCATAAATCTATCGTGTTCCTCGACGCTCCACCTGCCGACATTACGCGGCCCGCTGAGCCCCGCCGCCAGTCACATGACGGACCATGAATCCCCAACACGACAAAAAGCAATGGCCGCGGCGTCGAAAGAGTGGGACGGTTCAGAGCCAAATGCGGACGTGCAAGAAATTACAGACATAGCGCATGACAAACCAGGGATCACTAATAGTACCGTACGTCCTGGATTTTATTATGCCTAGGTGGGCCTCGCAATGAAGAGGGGGAGAGCTCGGTTGTGTCTCCTGCCCGAGTGCTGTGGTTTCTACCGTGTGTACCAGAATATGGGCTCGCTGACGGGAACCATCGATTCCGGCTCGAGGGTCAATTGCTTGTTTTAGGTCGAAAACCCAGCCTAACTCGTGGTATTTCTAATTTCATATAAAAATGAAGTTTCGCATTTTTTTGTTCGGCCAGATGCTGTTGTTTTTCCTTAATCTTGATATTCGTGTTCTCTGCCGTGCGTCACGCGCTCAGTGCCGTACTCTCTCGCTTTATCATGCCCCTGGTTATTAGACACATTTGCTCGCCATCAAATGCTGCAAGAAAGGCTAAACAACAGAAACTAAAAGACACGCAGCGGCGCTGGCCTCGCTGGCGCCTCAAGGTGCTGTAGCCCCCCCCATGAGCAAGGGTCGAACTCATAGAACCATGCGCCAACATCGCACGACACGCCGCAACGCCGAGGGAATAACGCTTAGGGTTAGGTGAAGTGACCAGGTCCAGTCGAAGACTGAAGCATGATGGGTAGAGGGACTGGAAAAGGAGTGATCGACAGTTTTTTTCATCAAGAGAGAGAGAGAGGGAGAGGAAGGGGCAGTCAAACAGACAGACAGAGAGAGAGAGAGGCAGAGGTAGAAAGTGAGGGGCAAAGAGAGTATCAGAAATTCCGAGCTACGAGGACGCCCAGAAGAAAATGTGTAGAGTCGAGGAAAAAACAGTGATGATTGCAGTCGAAGACTAAACAGCGCATCCATCAGACAGTAGCAAGAGTTGAGGGAGTGGAGGAGTGGTGGGAGGGTGTACTCATGTCGATCGATGCGACACAGACACACAGAGAGAGAGAGAGAGAGAGAGAGAGAGAGAGAGAGAGAGAAAGTCCAGATATTACCGTAGTCGATAAAAGGCAAAAGCTTGTGAGTCGGGTCACGAATCTGACAGCAAGACCACCGCGGTAGGGAACGCAGGGGTGAACGTTGAAAAATCGGAGTATATTTTTTTCTTGTCAGGTCATCGGGGCGTGGCTGATTCCGATGAAGCAAAGGTAGGTTCTCGGGCACCGCGGTAGGTCATCGCCCTGAACGCATTTCTCCAACCACTGCAGCTCTGCCTCCCCGATAGGAACGGGAGGGGCAAACAAGCAGGGGCAAGGTGAGGAAGAAGCAGTAGCAGGCCAAGACGTCGTGGGGCGGTAACAAGCAGGTCCATCCGGCCAGCACTACACACCGCTGGCGGTGCCCGTAGTCAAACTGTCTCCGTTCGAATTCGTTACCTCAATAGTATCTGCGACGCGACGCCGTCATGAATCGTCCACACTCCCCCCGGCAATGGAAAGAAAGATGCTTAGAGTAATTTGGGTTACATAGCTCTTCACCACAAAAAAAATCGCAATGTATGCACAGGATTGCGGCAAACCAATTGTTTGTGTGGAAATTTCCACCACCGGTGCGACCAATGCGATGGTGATCAAGCCGATACGTAGTTTCCAATTCAAAATAATTCCCCCACGGTGAGGTCAACTCCATCGTGGTAGCCTGGGGTGGCGTTGTATCTTGTGCCGCTTTCGGTACGATGGAAACGGCAGGCCAGGGCCTCGTTTGTTAGCGGAAGAGTTACTGACAACCAACCGTGAAGACAACAAACTCTCGAAATTAGTGGCGCATTCGTTCTCACCTCATGAAACTCAACCCAATGCATACGGATGGCCACAGGCACAGATGACGATCCTTTGAGAGTGGCCCATAACCTCGGGGCATTGTATTGGGTCCTTGGAAGACAAGCCTAGCACAACCATCGAGCGATATACGTATGTATGCGTTGTTGGTGTTGTTGTGCCCTCAGAATAAACAACCCGGGTTGGGCCAAAACCTCCGTAACCCGCGATTGCTTATGGTAGGGTCGGTTGTACAAGGTGACGTGCTGCGTTGATTCTTTCGAAGCTGTCAGAATCATGAATCTCTCGTATGCATATAGTACCTTGTGTCCAAGCAAATGGCAAAGATCTGAAACGGGGCCTGGAAGACTCAAGTTTTGGATGACAAAGAAAGAAAGGTCTTATCCATGCCGAGCCTCTCGGTACAGGCAGATCAATGCTCTTCTTCCGAAACAAATGGCGAATTTTCGAAGGCAACAAATTGTTGTAGTTCAATATTTATTTTTGGATCCAATAGTATTGACTGTTAGAATATAGACGAAACGGATTTATTGGCGGTTTTAGGGTACGCAACTTGAGCATTTTCCGTACTACAGGACCCATAAATATGTACTACAACAACAACAGTCGATGTGGATGTAACCTTTAGAAAAGGTCACGTCTCCGCAACGTCTGTCGAGGATGATTTCTTCCTCACATTAATTGACGTTGCGGTGAGACTTATGGTTGTTGGCGACAAAGGCCCCCGGTTTTGCTCGAAACAAAGACGTCTATATACTATTCCATACGAACGAGAGAGGCATGTATGTCCCGTCACGTTTTCAGCTCAAAACTAAAAGTCACGGCCTCGAGCCCATGGGTAATCGTTTCTTTGCATCATGCATGCATGCATATGGATTAATTTGCCACATCTACAGTTCAGTTTATCGTGGCTTGACGTTGGTTGCAAAATCCAAAATAGTAAAGATAAAAAAGTAAAATAATGCATGAGTGAAAATCACACAAATCAGCAGATTGTTCTCCCCAACGACATGAAGTGTTTGATCGAGTCCTTCCGCCTCCATCCACAGCCAGTCCGTGCCGTAAAAAGTCAAGGAGGGGTGGGGGGGCGGTGAGGTGCAGGTTTCCTCCGATCGACATGATGATGACCCCGGCTGGTGCACACGACATTGATTCCGAAGATGGACATACAACATGCAACATACAACATGTAGACCCGTGCCCCAAATAGATTGAATTGGACGAAAACAAGTGCTGCGCATAAACCACCCTACATGTAGTATTTGCCCACCCTCAGAATCGCGCAGTCTTTTTCCGTCAGAGAACTGTGGGAGCATTGTGATCGTTGGTACAACAAGGAACAGGCGATCTTGATCATTGAGAGAAAAACTTTTATTGAGAAAAAACATTGTGGGTCTGCACTTGCAAAATAACAGATACATTTATTGACCAAGGTATGCATACAACGACGGTAGACTATATAAACGGCATCAAGCAGCATTGATTGGTGTTCCAGTACTTCGTACACATAATACGATAACAGCAACAGGTCTATCCCACGTTGGACCCTGCACTATTGTAGAGTCTATCCCACGATCGCTGTTGCTTGAGACTTTTATCTTCACCGGGAGTCAGCACAGACGCGGGATTTGAGGCATGACGAGCATGCGAGCACCAGACCAGACCATAAAAAATACCCCCACTTGCCACACATCCTGCGAGTAGCGGCATATCTACAGCTTCTTCACACATTATGTGCTTGCCAGTTTCGTTCAGGATTGCATTCGACGGTTCGAGGGGACTATCGTGTGCAAATGATACTGAGATTATCTGCGCTGCTTAGTTATGCAAGCCTAAAGTCCGCTGTGGGGCTCGGCCTTGCAGCTGGAGGCTGAGCAGTCCTTCTCTGCATATGTAGCGTCGGTGATTTTCCTGCCGCACACACAGCAGGGCAGTAGTAAATTGCTGCTGCTGCGGCAATCAACCATCATTGGAGATGTGTCGGTCGATTTACTGTAGCACGCCGACGTTTTCCAGAGGCTCTTGTCTACAAGGGAGCTTCAGCCGACAGGAAGAGCGCGCGACACTCACTGTGATTGGTGATAGCGATGCAGATGTTACAAGAAGAGCACCCGGCAGACCCAGGTGCGGTGCCGAAGGCTATGGATGGAGTGTTGGAATTGAGAGTACCGTCTAGGGGACTCGGCATGTGTGCGACTCACACCACAGCAGTTGCACCGCGATAAAGCGCATGACAAAGCGCATGAATGCGACGGAGGTGCCGTACCGAACAAGGCGAGGAGAGGGTCTGGACGGAAGACCACATGGGGTGGCCCGGTATGGAAATACACAGGGAGAGAAAAGCAGATAGTCCGCGAGAAAGGGTAGGCATGTCAGGCGATGGACTGGCACATACAGAATTTCAAACACCGTTGGAGGAGCAAAGAGTTCCGACGCGCGGATCCGCGCAGAGAAAATAGGCGCTATCAAATTCGTCTGAAAGGGTTAGGGTTAAGGTTAGGGTTGGTCTTTTTCGCATCCATATGAAGCGCCAACAAACGTCCACCCAGACTCCGCACGACATGTCCGATACCACCTCTGTAGCATCTATCATTTCTTCCCTGGGGGGGGGCGTAATCATTTGTTGCTTGCCGTAGTCATTTGACCATTGACCACGCGTCCCTTTCGAGACGGAGCACCGTTCCTACCCCTAATAGAGACACCACCAACATTTGGGAGCTCTGTACGTTTCTGCCACAAACTCCATAAAAATTTCTTGCACATCTTATCCCCGTCCTCTAGGGCCTCTTATGCCCACCATCTATCCCCAATTATCGCGATCGTTTTTTCGCTGTTGTCTAATTTGCCAAACTTGTCCATGTCACACCCCCTCTGTCTCATTTCCTCCTCGAGATCCTCTCTTTCCTTCCTGTACAACTCACACTCCCAAACTATGTGGGGTCTACTCTCCTCCGATTTGCCACATGGACATGTGTGTCTATCCTCCTCTTCCTCTCTCCTGCGGCTGGTATACCTCTTCCTCCGTTCTGGCAAGTCCAGATCGCCTACTCGAAAGTGCAATTTCAGCTTTTTCGCGTAGTCCATGGGGCCGTCCAAGTACGTCTTCATCCCTATCCCTTCTTTCAACTTCCCGTATATCTCCAAGTGGTCTTCGTACCTTCTTCCGAAGGGTTGCCTCCTCCCTACTGTCTAGCATCTCCTTGACTTTCGTCTTGAACCCCCCGAACCCTTCCGTGTCCAACGTCTCCTCCTCGTCTCCTATCTCCTTCGAAACCCTCTCTACCACCTTGTCCCATCTGATTCCCTTCTTCCCTGGAGTCGCTTTTCCCCAAGCTGCCTTGTCAACCATGCATGGCTGGTAGTCTATCGTCCGACATTCTACTTACCTTGTATGTGGAGGTCAGGATATGGAGATTCGGGGAGCACAGATACACGTACATAAAGAGTAGGATCTGAGAGGATATGTGATAATAGATTACCGTTCTTCGAGGGTCTATGACTCTTACGATTCCCAACGGCTGCGAAGAGTTGATGAATCTTTAGGAGAATGGGAAAAGGGTCCACGAAGGCTCGCCCACTCTCCTCGCCACCCTAGCTTGACTGAGTTCGCTCGGTCACGCTTGGCATTCCTCGCCATATTGCACCAAAGGAAATAGCCAACCTCCGGTGGCAGGACATAGCCACCACACTCCCGGACTCTCTGCTCAGCCAGAGTAGAGGGCTTCCATATTGGCGTTCGACGAAGCGTTCTATCTTTACAACCCACGTGTGAAACATGGGCTCCAAAGGAGGAGGAAAGAAAAAGGACGGAGGGTCGCAACAACAGCAGCAACAGCTGAAAAAGCAAAAGCCGCTGATGACCAAACAGCAGACGAAGCCGCGCCCCGACGCTGCTGCGCCTAACCACCAAGGCTCGGCTAAGCCCCAAGAGGGACAGTCGACGCCATCCCAAGCTGGGGACACCGCTGGTGCGGCTGCGAGCGTAGCACCCTCGCAGACCGGTAACCGTGGCGGGTACTTCCAAGCTTTGGTGGGTGGAAGTCGTGACGACAGCGACAACAACAGCAGCGCTGGCGATGGCGCCGAAGCTGTCACCACCCGACACCGCGACACCGACCCGAACTCCGACGACAATGATGACGACAGCGAAGAAGGCGCCGTTGGCGACGACGACGTTGACGACGACCTCGCGCACGACATCCTGCGGAACCGCGCAAGCGCCGCAAGCCAGCAGAGCGGTTCGCTCCTGGCAAGCGGCGGGTCGCTGGAAGCCGTTCTCGTTGGAGCGGTCACGAAGGCCGTGGAAGCGGAAAAGACCCCACCGGCATGGGTTCTCAACATGCTCATGCCAGGAGCCGTCCACCAGCATGATATCCAGCAGGTGAATCCGCGTTCGCTTGCCTCCGATCTAGATGCAGAAAATCGTTCTGGTATGCGCACGACAGTAAGTGTTCAACAGACCCCTGCTCAGAATATGAATGTGTCTACACCGACAAATTCATCTATTAACCCGGTACACCAAAACACGGTAAACCAGGCCTCACCGAACCAGGTAAACCAGCAGACGGTAAACCAGGACACCACTACCCCGGTAACCCAAACCACGGTCAACCAGGAAGTGATTAGCACGGCACGGTTCACTTTGAAAGCCAATGACCTAACTGCCAATTCAACTTCTGCATGTCTCTCTTTGTTTTAAAAGAGAGTACATTCCCAATTCTGCTCTCAATACAGTGTTGCTCGTTGTACTTGAACATCCTAGTATTTTCTTGGCCGCTGCCATCTGCACCGTTTCCAGCTGCTTGACGGCCTTCTCGCTACCTTCCCATACCTCTCCTGCATACTCTAGCTTAGATACAATCACATTCAAGAGAGCACACCTCTTAATCCTAGTGTCTAGGTGTGGGTCCGTTAGGATCTCGTCCATCTTGCCTATCTGAGCTTTACCCTTCCCAATCAACTTCGCTATGTGTGCGTCCTATGAGCACTCCTTCGAAATCTCTACTCCCAGGTACGTATACTTGTCTACTACCGGTAGTTCTTCCTCCCCCCATTTCCATTTGAATTCTACGGGATTTTTCTTGTCTTCGTTACAGACCACTACTGCGCATTTTTCTACGTTCGCCGACAGTCTCCATTTTCGGGTGTATCCTACCGCCGCATCTATTTGTTCTTGCAACCCTTCTGGTGCTTCGGATACCCCCACGAAATAATCTGCAAACATCAGTCCGGACACACTCTTTCCCCCTACTTGGACTCCCTGTCTTACTGCTTCAACCGCCCTTATCAAATCGTTGATGTAAATCTTAAAAAGAGTGGGTGACATCGTACAGCCCTGTGCGACTCCTTGGAGTATATCCACGTACTTCGAAATTTCCCCATCCAACATCACCGCACTTCTTGTGCATTCTGCCATCTTTTTCAACATCCTCCACATTTTCCCCCGGATGCCGATGTCCCACATCTTTTTCCACAATCCATTGCGCCATACGGTGTCGTAGGCTTTTTGACATCTAGGAAGAAACAGCATGTCGTACGCCCGGCGTCTTTCCTACCTTGGATAATTTTACTCAACGTATATACATGGTCTACACAACTACGATCTGGTCTAAATCCAGCTTGTCCTTCGCTGATCTTTTGTTTCCCCTCCAACATGTCTCACATTCTATTGTCTATCATCTTGCCAAACAGTTTCCCCACTGTGCTCAGCAGGGTTATCCCTCTATAAGTCCCCGGGTCAGCTTTATCCCCCTTTTTGAACAGGTTCACGACTACTCCTTCTCTCCATCTCTTCGTCGCGTACTCGTGTTTCCATATCCAGTTGAATATCCGGACCAACATGTTAATCATCCCCTCCCCCCCCTGTTTCAAAAGCTCGTTCACAATTCCATCAGCCCCTGCCGCTTTTCTATTCTTGAGTTTCGCTACGCAGTCCTCTACCTCTTCTCGTGTGAACTCTCCCTGCAACCCGTCTACATCACTACGTTCCCTCCGAAATCTTTCAACGTTTTCCTCTGCCCACGAGTTGATTTCCTTCTCAAACTCCGAGTCGAAGTTGTCGTTGGTGGTGGGTGTCCCAAGTTTGCGGTAGTGCTCTACTAGTACTTCCCTCTTTCCTTTAGAACTGCTTACCATCTTACCCTCGGCAGATCTTAGTGTCGTTATTTCCGTGTCTCCCCCTCTCTTCTTGCCCACTATCCCTTGAATTCCTACCCACATTTGCTTCATCCCCCCCTCAAAATCTTCGTTAGTCTTTTGGACTACTTCCTCCCACAACCCTTTCTTCTTCTTCACGACCAACTCCTTCACCCTCTTTCTACTTTCAACATACTCCTTCCATCCTGTATCTGTTTTGCCTGCCGCATATTTTGCGTGACTCTCTACGTACTCGAATTGCTTGCTTGATTTCTTCGTCCCACCACTTCACTGCTCTCTTACAAACTATCAACTTTCTACCTAGAGCTCTACTTGCTGTTGTGTTTACCAGCTCTTCCCACCCTTCTATGATTCTAGACCCGGCCTGGTCCCGGCCTTCGGCATCCTTCGGTGTACCCATTGCCTCTATCAACTCCGAGAGTTTCTTGTCGTTTATAGCCATCTCTTCTTGGAACTCTACCCTCGTTTCTTCTACTTCTAGCTTATCTATTCTCCATCTGTACATTTTCCTGCGTCGCCTACTCTGTATGACTCTCGTCTGTTGTAGGGCTGTCCTCACCAACGCGTGGTCTGTAGTGCCTACATCTGTTGTGGATAGACTCGTACTTCCGTCTCTTTCCCCCCATTCTCTACGACTATATAGTCAAGGATGGAGCGTTCTCCTTTTTTGAAACATTGCCTAGTCCATTCCGGTTCTGTCTTTCGTACTCTACCGTTCAACATCTTCATCTCGCTACTGTCAAGGAACCTCAGCATTTCTTCCCCGTTTTTGTTCGTGGCTCGCTCCCCGTATTGCCCTATGGCTCCATGTGGGTTCGTGGTTCGCCCGATTCTTGAATTGAAGTCCCCAACTAGAACTACTTCTCCCTTTCTCTTGAAGTTTTGTACATCCGCTGCTACCTCCTCGAACCCTATCCTGATGTCCTTCACCATATTCTTCGACTCTGGTGGTATATATATACATTTCCTACGAACAAGTCCTTCCTTCCCTGTTCCCCTGGTACCCTTACCCACATGCTTTCGTTGAATTTGGTGTCGCTGATCACCTCAATTATGTCGCACATGTGCTCCTTGACTAAGAATCCAACTCCCCTACTCTTGATTTTCTGTCCTCTCCTCATTTTACCTATCCATGTGTAGCTTCCCACTTCTTTTCCTATTTCTCCCCCGTCCTTCTCCCACGACTCTTGGACTCCGACTATGTCTAGGTCTTTTTCGGCTGCTTGCTCGGCAATTTCGAGTCTTTTACGCTCATCTGTGGCAAATCCGCACACATTCCAAGACCCTCTTCTGATTTCCGTACTCCTACTTTCTACTTTCCTGTGCCTTTCAGGATTCCTTTTGTCCCTCATTTGCCTTCCCTTCTGCTTTATCCTATCGCTGCCCCCCCCTTCTCCTACTTTGGCTGGCTTTCCCTTTTGACCCTTTCGGGCCTCCTGCCCCCCTTTGTTTTCAGCCAGCCTTGGGCTACGCCTTACTTCCTGGATCCTATTTGCTATGCACGCCCTCCAACCTAGTCTCCTCACCCACGCCGACACCTTCTCTACTTCTAGTCTTTCCCATTCTGCGCTTACTCTCCTTCCAAACGTGATTCTAAAGTGGTTTCCTTCCCTTTCTACCCCCCCCTTGCGAAGCAATATAATCCTACTTCTTCACATCTACTTTTGAACTCCAACCTTGTCATGTCGCTATTGACCCCAAATATCAACACTACCAGTACTGCACCTTTCCATTCTCTCCTTCTCCACCCTTTGTGCCTCGTCGTCTCCCTCCCTATCTCTTTCGAGACTATCTCGTTGTTTGTGTTTGAAGTGGGATGCTTTCAAACTACTGGGACTTCCCAATCCTAGTACTTGTTGAGGGTCTGGTGTCTTTCAATTATTTTGCCGGCTCACCGACACTAAAAAGTGCCTCCAACACGGGCTCATAGCCTGGCAGCCAAGTTCAACACCCTTAACACAAGTACCTCCAAGTTTGTGCCAGGCGATCTGCATGGTAACCAACCCAAGCGTCCCACGACCGTTTCTTCTCTCAACTTGCCCCAGCTGCTGTATTGGGTGCTTTCCTCCGGGGAGGTCATTTTCCCCATGTAAGGTTCAAGGTGGCTTGCATAACAGAACGTCTCACTCACACATCGGGATGTCCGTCTCTTCCTTGATTTTTATGACATACAAACATAAAAATCTCCTCCTCGTAGACGCCAGAGAGCACTATCTTGCCTGATGGCGGTCTAAGTCGACCCAGGGTTGATAAATGAGTTACGGTCATCAACGTTTGTACGGTACACCATGGGTAGCTACCCCACTAACGCTCCCGAGTAGACCTTCGCTGCCGAAATCTTGACCAACAATCCCCCCACACTTTGTACCGGCGTCTATCCTTCAAGCTTCAAGATATCTACGTACCGCTTGGTGCTCCTTCTCTTTTGGGTCATTTGGTCGGTCATTTGAAAACAAGGTTCTTGAGTATGTTAGGTCTGACATTTTGTCTTGCATTATCCACCCCTCTCCTTGCGGAGAATTTAGGATAATGTCTGACCAGATTCCCACCGCCCAATGGGAACCGGTATTGTTTTACGGTTATCTCACCACGAGTCCCCAACCTTCATGTGCATCGCACATTTGACCAAAAGGATTGCTGTGTCTATATTTATGCTTCGTTTCCGTTTTCGTGTTGGTGTGTAAGGTGGCCAATAACCTTCTACTCTTGCTAACTTTTGCGTTTTACACTGTGGAAAAAAATATATAATAATATGGTCAAGCGTCTGGAAATGTATTTCGTTGGATTCAATTATTTCCCGCTGCCATCGGGGTTTGGGTTTTCGTCGCTTGGCAACGACGTTGTAAAACAAGCCCCCCACTCGGTGTTTGCCATCGGGATTGGGTTTTCGTCGCTTGGCAACGACGTTGTAAAACAAGCCAAGTCACTTCGTGATCTCGGCAACCAGGTTACCGTTTTTTTTTTTTACCTCGTTTTTTTTTTTGGCGGTAACCATAATGGTGGTCGAGTAGATCATGTTGTGCGGGGTCGAGAACCCTCACTCCGCGCAACGGGGGATGATCGCACCACGTTGTGTTAAAATGGTCAAGCTTCCTCGAGGCAGTTACACAGTGCTTACAACTGTCTCTGGAAGTGAAAGCTCCACAAAATAAACTAAGTCATACGTAGCTGTCATCCGTACGCAAGGAAGTAAGCACAAGATGCCGAACACCCTTAGCAGGATGCAGCTCACCCTTCATGCGACTCGCCAAATACCTCACGGCGCTTCGCGCTTGGTGATGTGAGAGCCTGGTCCGGTGAGAACCCGGCGTGCTCCGTCCCGGCTTTGTAGGGATGGGAGGTCAATGTTCAAACGACTACGGCATCCAGGACTATGAGTCCCCCCCCCCCCCCCCCGGCCTTCGCCTACTCCGCCAGCGCCCTGGCAGTTTCCGCTGCGGTCCACTCCTCGAGGTCCGTGTTGAATGCCCGCATGAGTGCCTCGCGGAACCGCCACCCCCGTGTCAAGAGCCCGTTCACCGCGAAGTAGCGCCGAACTGTTGTCGCCATGCCGGTCAGGTGCGCCGTTAGCCCAGAAGTCCAAAACCGGGCTTCGCTGTCAGCAGGGTCCACGATATAAGACCCCAGGTCCCTTTTAAACTCGAAAAGGGCCTCCCCCCGGGGGGTTAAACTCCATTTCGGCTTCCTTCAGTCCCCCCCCCCCCGCCCCCCCCCCGCCCCCCCCCGCTGTTTGCCATCGGGGTTTGGGTTTTCGTCGCTTGGCAACGACGTTGTAAAACAAGCCCCCCACTCGGTGTTTGCCATCGGGATTGGGTTTTCGTCGCTTGGCAACGACGTTGTAAAACAAGCCAATTCACTTCGTGATCTCGGCAACCAGGTTACCGTTTTTTTTTTTACCTCGTTTTTTTTTTTGGCGGTAACCATAATGGTGGTCGAGTAGATCATGTTGTGCGGGGTCGAGAACCCTCACTCCGCGCAACGGGGGATGATCGCACCACGTTGTGTTAAAATGGTCAAGCTTCCTCGAGGCAGTTACACAGTGCTTACAACTGTCTCTGGAAGTGAAAGCTCCACAAAATAAATTAAGTCATACGTAGCTGTCATCCGTACGCAAGGAAGTAAGCACAAGATGCCGAACACCCTTAGCAGGATGCAGCTCACCCTTCATGCGACTCGCCAAATACCTCACGGCGCTTCGCGCTTGGTGATGTGAGAGCCTGGTCCGGTGAGAACCCGGCGTGCTCCGTCCCGGCTTTGTAGGGATGCGAGGTCAATGGTCAAACGACTACGGCATGTACGACTATGAGTACACCCCCCCCCTCCCCCGATGTTTGCCATCGGGGTTGGATTTTCGTCGCTTGGCAACGACGTTGTAAAACAAGCCGCCCCCCCCGGTGTTTGCCATCGAGGTTGGGTTTTCGTCGCTTAGCAGCGATGTTGTAAAACAAGCCAATCACTTCGTGAGCTCGTCAACCAGGTTACCGCTTTTATTTTTGCCTTCGTTTTTTTTTTTTGCGGTAACCATAATGGTGGTCGAGTTGATTATGTTGTACGGAGTCGAGAACCCTGACTCCGCGCAAAGGGGGTGATCGCACCACGTTGTGTTAATATTGGTCAAGCACCCTCGAGGCAGTTACACAGTGCTTACAAGAAAATAAATTAAGTCATACGCAGCTGTCATCCGTACGCAAGGAAGTAAGCACAAGATGCCGAACACCCTTAGCAGGATGCAGCGCACCCTTCGATGCGACTCGCCGAATACCTCACGGCGCTTCGCGCTTGGTGATGTGAGAGCCTGGTCCGGTGAGAACCCGGCGTGCTCCGTCCCGGCTTTGTAGGGATGCGAGGTCAATGGTCAAACGACTACGGCATGCACGACTATGAGTACACCCCCCCGCCCCCCCCTCCGCGGTCCGCTTTGCTGCGGGATTTCGTCTGTCTCGGGTCCC
>FN649752.1:1062349-1103483 GCA_000310025.1 Ectocarpus siliculosus
TCTCAGAACCCCCAATAGTGTTTGGTATGCGCACTATTTAGGCGCTTATTTATATAGTGCGGGTGCCCGCTATAGTGCGGGTAGAATCGCCTGGCACATACCCGCACTATAGAGGGACCTCGACTGTAGTCACAGCTTTGCCTGAGATGTATACAGGCCGCCTATTTGTTTTGCCAGGGTCCACGTTTGATTTTTTTCCAGCAGTTCAAGATGTGCAAGATTCGGCCCAAAGACCACCTCGGAGCAAATGTTGGGCCAAGATCTGTCTGTCCAAAAGCTGGTGTTGGAAAAATCTTGCGTGAAAATTGCGCATCTTGAAAAAATCAAACGTGGACCCTGGCAAAACAAACAGGCGGCCTGTATACGCCTCAGGCAAAGCTGTGACTATTCTCAAAGGTCGAACAGCTGATTCGCATTCATTCGGGAGGCAGACTGCCCAAAAGGTCGAAAAAGTCAACATTTGTCCAAAGAAATGAAGATAAAGATTTGGAAACCATAAACATGGGCCTAATACAATACTATTCACCCATCCATGCGTAATCTCTCTTACGTGGGGCAGATATATCCTTTCCAGATCCAATCTACTGCCTACCGTTATACTGTAAGATTCAAACGCAAAATACCACCGGAGAGGGTACATACAGCACCTGAACATGTGGTCAACCCGGTGCCGCATCCGCGGGGGAGAGCAGAGAAAGCGCACACCGGAGCCGATGCTAACGTACTGCCTCGGTGCTTGATGTTGTTGTGATTGCGGTGCGTGTGGTTCCCAGTATTGGGAGTGAAGGGTGGTTCGTCTGCTGTGTGCAAAATTTCGCTCAAAGGCAAGGGTTTTCGGAACTACAGCTCCGATCACAGCTCCGATCACAGCTCTCTATTTTTAGTACAGAATAATACTTAAAATTTATCGCGAGTTTTATGCATTTTGTGCGATAGATGATGGATGATGGTGGTCTCGATTCTCCCTAATGAGCGGGCCGTTTTTTTCGTCGATCTGGCGCTTCTGTGAGGCGGTTTCCCGTCAGCGTCTTGGCATCTAGCGCCGCTAGCATATATATGCGCTTGCCGTATGCTCTGTCCAAGGATGAGGTGGATAAGATGTACCAACATATATTGCTCTTGCACAGGTACGTCCTCTGTGCGGACGTTTCCTGTCCGAGACAGGCATGCACACCACCTGCTTAGTTAGGGTTATTGTTAACCCTTTTGAGTCTTCAGGCGTTCTCACTGATCATTGATTGATCATTTGCAAATGCTGGTGTAGTGGCAAGTCGTGGAGTTGCCGCCCTGCAGCCCTTCGCGCCGTGTATTGGCAAGTCCATAGGTAGGTGTGTCTAGATTATTAGCACCCGCGCTAACCGGCTGACCAATGAAGAGACTTCAGTGACAGCGGGTAATGTCAAGGTCTCAGGAATGGGAATGGGGCCAATCAATGCCAAATCATGAATCTCTCAACGTATGCACATGTCAATGAACGCGTGTGTGCATACAGTACATACATACATACATATGTGTTCTTTCGCAGCACCACACATACACTCGCCCGAACGTAGGAAGCCACTGCTGCAAAGAGCAGAGGACAGCAAAAGGGAGGGGTACTGCAGTCCCTGCCGAAGCCCAGATATCGAGGATATCGTGGTTCCCAACAATTTGAAAATCGTTCCGAAGATCCAGCAGTCATTGTGTCAACAGCTACAACGAACGCTACAACAACACTACTACTGCTGTAGACGAGTAAAACATATCAGCAACACATCCACACTCGTAGCGCCACACATACCACCCTCGCCCGAACCTAGGAAACCACGAGGTACAGGTGTGTGCTGGTGGATGTGCTTGTTGTTTGAAAAACACAGGAGCTCTAGAGAGTTGGCAGGGCACATTTCGGGGGGGGACAGAGAACAGAGAAGTACAGAAGTACAAATACCAGCTATGGGTCTTCACTGATCATTTTGCCCTCTCTGGACTGATCATTTACAATATACCGAAAATAGACTAGTTGAGGCAGCTAGACAACTGATCATTTCAAAGGCTACACAGCTAACCTGCCCTACTGACCGCAGCGCGACCACCCACCAACCCTTCTACGACCCTGTCTGTGGCCACCACCCTGTCGCCGGCTTCTCTCATGGCCTACAGGGGGAGATAGCTGTTGCGTGTGCAGAAGTACACTGGTGTCTTTCTCTGCACTTCTCTCTCTCCCGCTCGCTCTCGCTCTCATTTTTTTTTTTTGGCGCAAAAAAAAAAATCTGACAGTCCAGCCTAGCTAGACCCAAAGGGGCAAAGGGGTTAACGCAACGAAAAAAACGCTTTTTTCCACGGAACGGTGAAAAGAAGATAGATCCGATTATTTTTCGCTTGTTCTAATCGTGATGTCATCGCGAAACGCACGTTTCCTTCCCTGAATACACGTTTTGCTCGACACACAACAGGTTGACATGGTATTGCTCACCATAGAGCAGCGGTGAAAGCGCAATGAGCAGCACCCGACACAGAGGACAACACACTTAGAAAGATCCCGTCCACCTGGCCTGCTGTTTTCAGTTTTCAGCAACAACAGGCTCAGGGCAGAGTGTCGCCACCTGGGTGTTGCTTGCGATTTCTTCAGTTTGCCAGCTCATTTTTCACGGTTGCGACTCCCATCTTTGACCACCACCTGCCCAAAGGTAGACGAGCTCAACAATCACAGGGCGGCAGCCGCGGGTGTAGTTTTCGTGTTTTTTTTTTTTCTCGGGCGGGTGTAGTTTTGCAGACAGCTGTGCGCACGACACTGGCCGCTAACCCCCCCGCCTTTCGCCTGGATCAAAAGGGAGACGCACTACAGCAGTAGAGTACTTTGTCTCGTCTCATGCGGAGACTTGGTGGCTTGGTTGTCGTGTGTGGCAGGGTGTGTGGTGTGTAGCCAGCGCACACGCACAATCCACGTCAGCCGCTTGCCGAATGTATGTATGAGTGGCCTGCACTGTCAAGAAATCGGGGTGTGATTGGTGGATCCATGGTAGATGTCGGAGACGCGACTTTCTGCCCTCGCTAGCGCTGCACGCAGTCCGCCCCGAGAGCGCGCGGCACGCCGGGAGGGCCCTCGCAACACAGGGCTATCGGTAGGTGCAAGTCTCGTTTCGAGGCGAGGTCAACGGGCGGAGAAAACTCGAAAAACAGGGCTCTAGGTTCACGACATCATCAGGATTGCCTTATTTTCTGCGATCTCGTGAGCCCTCAGCCCGTCGGAAACCCCTCTATAGGTCTATAAAAGGGGATAACGTTTTTTCTTCACGGCAATCGACACGACACGTCGACACACCCGCCCGAATTATTGGTTGCTTGATGCTGAAAAACGAAGATTGATTCTAGAATCGTTTCACAAACCTAACAAACATAAAAATAGTCTGTGGCGCCGGGGTTGGAAGAGTTCAAGACAGCGGCAGAAAGGAAGGGTGGGTGGCAGCGTGTGCACTCGGTGACCGGTGACCGACGAATCATCATCAAGAAGAAACTCAACCTCAGAAAGGATGGACGACGATGATGATGGTGATGATGATGAGCTGTGAAAAAGATCCCCGATAAGCCCACATCCATGGTGTATGCATATAGTCTATATATATATGCATTGCATACCATCCATGCACACATGCGTGAAGAAGATGCCGCGTGCTGGCGGGATTGCTGCATTGATCTGACGGTGTTGTCAAGGTCTGCTGATATAAGGGCGCGTAAAGACCCTGAGCTCCAGCCCGCTGAATATATGCTGATTGACCATGTGGTGCGAAATAATCGCCCTGTGATCCTTTCGGCGTTGTGCTAAAAAATAACAATCGCCCTGATGATCCTTTCGGCGGATGGATGCGGTTCGCGCTACACATCACGGTTATATATATATATGAGGACCAACAACAGTCAATCAATGCGGACGGATAGACCATTGCACCAGAGACAGATCAAGCTATACAACAGCAGTGTAGCTCGCCTGCCCTCTGTGTTTCGAACCCGCCGGTAAGAGTCCACAGCAGTAGGAGATGCACCGCCGAGAAGAAGAAACCCGAAGAAAAGGGAGGAAGAAACGTTCGGCACACACGATGTCCCTCACCAAGCTTGCCCTCACACACAAACGAATGCGTCCTTTTTTTAGCAGCACCACCACCGCCGAGAAAAAACAAAACGAACGAAGGAAGAAACGTTCGGCACACACAGTGTCGCACCTGATGGATGTTTTCGAGCATCCCTCCCTCTTGCTTGATGCCCTAACACACACAATCGAACGCGCCCTTCTTTTTTGTAGCAACACCGCCACCACCAGGCAGGGGGTTGGGTGTAGATCATGGCTTCCAACAAGAAGAGGGGCAGTTACAACAGCAGCTGCAGCAGCAGCTCTCTCACCATATAATCTATGGTGCGTCATCTCTTTCTTCTTACCTCGCACCATCGCTCGCCATCGCCTTGTTGTTCGTGTGTCGGGTACGATCTCACTGAGGAAAGAGAGCAACAAGTAGACAGATAGATAGACAAAGCGTTGTCATCTAGTGGTATGAGCGTGTGTGTGTATCAGGCACACCTTGCACAGACAGGTTATTTACACCACGCTCTCTTTCGTTGCACCACGTAGTAGTAGATGAAAAAGGGCGAGGTTCTTAGGCTTTAGCTCGGTCTAACCGACCGTGATGAGACCACAAAAACGTGTTCATCCGCGGCCGAGATGGCAATGGATAGTCTAATAATGAAGAGAGAGCCGAAAACACCGAGCGGGGCCTGTTTTTTTCTGCGGTTGGTTGGCTGTTTAGACTACATTTATTTATTGAGACTACATTATTATAGCTTTTAGAAGATCTACTGATATTATACTACTCTCTTTCTGTGCCCGTCTGTGCTCGTTGAAGTACCACCAATGTGCCTCGGCTGCTGGGTCAAACATATTACACACAAAGTAGGCGTAGACCAGCGCCAGAAATAGATATAGGCATTCATACATGGATTTTCGGTGCTCGACATTCCCCCCAACAACAGATTTCAATTTTTGGCAAGAGGACGGAGAGCCAATATATTACTGCCGAAGCAGCTGGAGTTGGAAAGGCACCGATTCATGGACCGGCAGGACTTTTTTGGGCCTTTCGCTGCTTTGTACATTTATTTTCATTTTTGCTGAAAAACTCCCGTGATATAAAACTCGAGAATATATCTTCACAGGATAAAAACACAGGACTGTTAGCCTGCGCAAATACATCCTCGGACAGCTCGTGGTGGGCAGGTGGGCTGCCGTTGTTGGTGCAGCCAAATTTTAATATTGATCAACCGGAAACAAGCAGCATGCGAAATTAGAGTGCCTTTTTTCAAGGTGATACGAACACGCACACCCTAACGCAGTAAACGAATAGCGGACAAGGCGCGTTCGTCTCTGCCAAGAACGCCCCCAACCCACGCTAGCTGATACTACTCTGTATGTTGGCACGCGGGCACGTTGATGATGACAAACCGTTGGTCCTTTTTTTTTGTGCCAAAGAGAAGAAGAATAGAGAGGGGTTAGAAAAGACAGGCAGACAGGCATATATATATATATATACGCACACCCTGTGCATCAACGGCAACAACCTCCAGCCTCCCCGCCATGCCGACTAATAGGAAGGGCCGCCCTCCCCCCCAAAAAATAACGGGGCAGCCTATAAGCTATGCGGCGAGCCTTGTGGATTGTGTCTGTTCGTTAGTTCGTCTGTGCTTGCGTGCGATGGCGGCACCAGAGAAAAAGAGAGAAAGAAAAAGGAGCACGACGAGAGAGGAGGGCAGAGGGGAAAAGAGAGGGTGTAGCAGCATGCAGCAACCTCACGCACGCGTTGATACGCACGTAGCACAACAAAAAAATCGTTCGGGCAGTGCCCGAAAGCTTGGTTGGGGGCTGGCGGTGGTGGCAGCGTTGTTATGACTGTGTGCTGTGTCTTTGCTGTTGTGACGGCGGTGATGTTTGCTGCAAAAAAAGCGAGGAGAGCGAGGAGAGAGGAGAGAGAGGGAGAGAGGGAGATGGAGAGAGCAGTCTGTTCGTTTGTTCCGAGCAAGCTTGCTCGGAACACAAATATATACTTGGAGCTCTGGAGCCCCAAACATATTTTTCCACACGATTCATGCATTTTTGCCCAAAAGTCCACTCTGGTATAAAACTCGATTCATCCACTTTTTTTCGGGCTCCTCCACTGGTTTCATGCATTTTTTTGAGTTTTAAATAACTCTAATAATTCGAGCTGTTTCAATAAAGCGAGTATTATTATTTCAGATGGATCCAACCTATGGGGGGAGGAGTCTGAAATTGGTGTTTATTGGAGTTGATGAGAAGTGAGCATTTATTATTATGTGCCAAAGAGGATGTCTGCGTGCGTATAGAAGAGCAGTCATGCGCACCGAACCTCGGTTTGTTTCGTCTACGCCTTTGTCTACGCTTTAAACAAACCTGTCCTTTATTGTTTTCTTTCGAATTGCGTTTGTTTGTTATATTTTGATATTTTTCTAAAGCCCGAGGGAAGAGAGAGATACCAAACTGGGAGAGAGCACGTTTCCCGCAGACACATTTCTGCGGCCTTTCTATCGTGCCTCTGCCTCTCTCCCAATAAAATACTGTCTATCTCCTCCCTCCAAACAGCAACTGAGGGTGCTCTCTCCTGCGGTCGAGGGAACCAATCTTTCTGCACACAGCAGTCTCAGATGACCAAGTCCCCCAAATGGTACCCTATCATTTTCTTCACCAACATCGAGGTCATCATGACACTACTCGTGCAGTGGGATCAGCTCCTGTTATTGCCTACCTACCGCACACCGTGCTTTCACCCGATTGCCTCCCGACTCGCTATGTCGTACCGAACGGGGCACCACTTGCGAGTCCTCTACTGTGGGCGGCTCTTACACATTCCTCTAACTTCATCTTCCCGCCCTCCGGGATACTCGTTCCAAATGTTTGTTGCCCCCAACCGCCATATACAGCAAATTCCCAAACCCTTTGGTAAATGGTGCAGCGCGCATTAGTTTCTGGGATTCACCCATACTTCTTAACTATCTGCCTCGAAGCTCCGCGGGCTTGGTCATACTTCAGAACTTCCACTGCACAACCTTTAATTAAGACACGATGTGAACGGCGCGTCATCGGGCAACGTTGCACAACATGACAACGACGCCACCACCAGAGCAACTGCTCCGCCGTCTGCTCTGTATCCCGATCATGGGTCGTTAACCTCATCCCGATTCTGGGATCGCCTGCTGCGATGTACGAGGAGAACCCCGACCACGCCGGCGTGACGACGGCAGGAATAATCGGCACCCGGCGGTGATACGGATGGCTTCCTGCACACCGCCGCCGCATCGACCAGCTGCCCCGCTCCGCGATTGAGGACCCGATGAGGTCATCCATCAGGCCTGAGTTCGCTTGTGCCTCAAATCTCGCTGCAGCCCTTACTGCAATGCCGTCGGGCCGCCCTCATTCGGTCGTGTGTTTCAACTCACTCAGCTCTCGGCGACCCCTTCGACAGCGATCCTTTTGATTCCACCACCACCCCTGGGCCGCGGTCTGCGGTCCGCGGAGAAGACCGTGCACGGCACGGGCGCCTTGCTGCTCCCCGAGCGTAAGCCCTGGCTTCCATGAAGAGAGTCGCGGCGTGGTCGCGGCGTAGGGCACCCGGCGGACATTTCCGCCGTCACGGCTTCTGAAAGGGAACACCTGGCGTTGCCGGCCGCCATCCCCGCGCACCGGTCCGCCCGCGTCCTGCCGCCCTGCCCAGGCGTGACCTCGATTCAATCGCCATCTGCGAGTGTGCAAGCGCTCCCTTCCACAACAAGCAACAGAAACAAAACGAAACCGAGTTGATGCGTTTCGTCCACGCGAATAGCGGAAAAATTGGCATTAAAGTATTTCGTGCGCACATCGCACGAATGCCGACTCTGTGGTAAATGTGGGTAGTGCTGTTGAAATAAGCCCCCCCAAACCAGGCCGCCCAAAACACGATTGATATCTTTCGCCCCAGCGCATACCGATTACATATATATCATCTGCACGATATTCATGACCAATCGCGTAATCGCACAAACTCGGCGGCCGCAGGAACGGCACTGCTGTGCGAAACAAGCGGCCCTACCACAGAACCAACAACAAATGTTGGTTGTTTTGTCCTGGCGGATACTAACAAATCCAACCATTTTCATGATTCTACTGGATAGTGAGAATCGCTCGAATGCGACAGCCGCGGGAAACATTGTTGTTGCTAGGAACACGCCCACACCCACGGCCACCATTCACGACTGATGTGTTTGGTTGTCGGCATAATATATCCGCCTGAATCGCCCACTGCGACAATCCTGGTAGCACTGTTCAAAACCAAGCCTACAAACCATGGTCGCCAATCACAAATTCATGTGATTCGCCGTGGCAATGTTGAATACATATTTGATTGCCATGACTGCGGGATTTGTGCGAATGCGCTGGCCGCATTAGACAGCGTTTTGCAACCGGAGCTCCATCACCACTCGCAGAAAACCACCATGATATGACCGGGACACGTTAGATTGAGTGGTCTAAGCAGATACTGGCAACCAAGTTCTGATCGACATGTCTCCGGGAATCACACGAATGCGACGGCCTCGGTAGGCAACATCGTTTCAACAACTCCCACACAACACCGCCAGCCACGATTGATGTGTTCGGTCCCGGCAGACACTGACCGCACACAATATGGATGGATGGTAAGACTGCGTGAATCGTCAAAAAGCGATCATCGCAGTTGGCAACGCTTCGAAAACCGAACGCTCCCACCGCAAAACATTGTAGACGTGTTTAGTTCCGTCGCCAACTTAGCTTTTATTCCTCGTGATGCATTCGTGGCTGCGTGAACCGTGCAAAGCGACATCTGTGATACCCCGCAAACTTTTGACCGCGAAGAACAAGTGATATTTGTGGTCCCCGCACAAAAATGGGCTGCGTGGACCGCACGATGCGACACTCTGGTATGCAGTGCTGCGGAAAAACAAGCCTACCAACCACGATCGCCAACCACCATCCCGGCAGAAATATATCTGCGTGAATCGCCCACTGCGACTACCCGTTATCACTTGTCAATACGAAGGCCACCGACCTGGACCGTCAAACACGATTGATGCGTCCGGTGCCGGCATAGACAAATCTGCGTCAATCTGCGACAATTCTTGTACGTAGCACCGTTCCTAATCAAGCTCACCGATCACGGCCGCCAGACACGAGTCATGTGTTTGGTCCGGCATAAACTGATCCGCGTGAATCGCCCAATGCGACGACCCTGGTAGATAACCATGTTCAGAAACAAGAAGCTACCAAACACGGTCGCCAAACACAATTTAGGTGCTTGGTTCCGGCATGAACAATCTGCGTGAATCGCCCAATGCGACAACCCTGACAAGTAGCACTGTTCCAAACTGAAGTTCACCAGCCACGGCCGCCAAATACAATTGATGTGTTTGGTCCCGGCATACCCAAACCTGCGAGAACCGCCCCATGCGGCAACCCTGGTAAAATCTCCATGCCACAACCAACCTTGGTAGGTAACACTGTACAAAGTGAAGCTCACCAGCTACGGCCGCCAAACACGATTGAGATGTTTGGTCCCGGCATAAACTGATCCGAAGAATAGCCTCATGCGACAACCCTGATAGGTTGCTAAAATGGACCACGAGTGCCAACATCAAATATCGACATCCCTCGTCGGGGACCATAGATTTTGAAAGGTTTGTCCCGATATCCATTGTCGAAAAACAGTAGATTTTGAAGTTCTTTTCGACCTCCCTTGTCAAGGACAACAAATTATTCAAAAGGTTCTGTCGATATCTGTTGTAAACCGTAACAGATTTGCGATGGTTCGTATTGATATGATTTGTGCCTATTGTAGCGACAGAATTTCAACGGTTCTCTCGGAAGCCATTGCCAATGGGTTCATGACATGTCATCGATATCCATCGTTTATTGCAATAGATTCTTGAGAGGGCTAGCGATAGATATCGAAACGCGACATCGATAGTCGTTATCTAGGGCAATCTGTCCTCAAGGTCGTAACGGATATATCAACTTGCACGAGAACATGTTCGAAGGCTTCTTCTTAAAAGGTCTACCGGAAGGGAGCCTTCGAAGTCTGTTGTTGTCAACGATGTCTATCGTGAAATTCGATAGGCATTTCAATGTGCAATAGATTGCACACGTCATCTGTCAATAGGCTCGGTCTTTGGCAATACCGCGAGAAATTATAGCGACCGATCACCCTTACCGACGGCAATATACTCGTCTATGTAGCAGCAGAAATAGAAGTCTACCTGGTACACGGTCTATTTCGGGGTGTGGTAGGTAGCAAAAGCTCACCAACCACGACCGTCACACACGATCGGTACCAGCACAAACAAATCTGCGTGAATTGCCCCATGCGACAACCCTGGCAGGTAGCACTGTCCAAAACCAAGCTCACCAGCCACGGCCGCCAAACACGATTTATGTGTTTGGTCCCGGCATAACCCAATCTGCGTGAATCGCTCCATGCGACAACCAGGGGTAAGTAGCGCTCAAACGTAAAACTCACCACCATGGCCGCCAAACACGATTGATGTGTTACGTTCCGGCGAACCTGATCTGCGCGAATCGCCCCACGCGACAACCCTGGTAGACAGCCATCTTCAGAAACGACAAGCTCACCAACCACGGCCGCCAAACACGATTGGTGTGTTTGGTTCCGGCATAAACAGACTGCGTGAATCGCCCAAGGCGACAGCTCGACGAGGTATGTAGCGCTGTTGCGAAAACAAGTCGATCAACTCGCCACACTCTATTCATACGTGTGGTTCCGGCAGATACACTCTTTATATCTGTGCGTGAATCGCCCCCGGCGACAATCTCGTAGGTAGCGCTCTTGTTGAAAACAAAACAAGTACACCAACCACGGCTGCCACACACTGTTCGTGTGTATGGTTCCGGCAGTACTCTCCGTACCTGTGCGCGTGAGTCTCCCCACGGCAACAGCTCTCGTAGGCAGCGCTTGTTGAAAACAAAACAAGTCCACCAACTCCGACCGCCACACCCTACTCATGCGTGGGGTTCCGGCAGTTACATTCTCTGTATTCACGCGTGAATCACCCCCGGCGGCAACTCTCGTACGTAGCGCTTGTTGGAAAACAGAACAAGTCCACCAACTCCGGCCGCCACACGCTATTCATGTGTATGGTGTCGGCATTTACACTCTCTATATTCATGCGTAAATCGCCCAGGCAACAACCCTAGTAGGTAGCACTATTGACAAACAAGCCCACCAACCACGGCCGCCACACACTTTTCATGTGTATGGTTCCGGCATTCACACACTTCTGTATTCATGCGTGAATTACCCACAGGCAACAACACTGGTAAGTAGCGCTGTTGACAAACAAGCCCACCAACCACGGCCGCCACACACTTTCATGTGTGTGGTTCCGGCGTTCATACTCTTCTGTCTTCATGCGTGAAACGCCACACAGGCAACAACCCTGGTAATTAGCCCTGTTGCGAAAACTAGCCCACCAACCACGGCCGCCACACTGTATGTGTGTGGTTCCGGCATTCACACTCAACTCTCTGTATTCATGCGTCAATTACCCCACAGGCAACAACGCTGGTAGACAGTCCACCGACCACGGCCGCCACGCATTATTTATTATGTGTGTGGTTCCCGCATATAAACGCTCTGTATTCACGCGGGAATTGCCCCACAGGCAACAACCCTGGTAAGTAGCGCTGTTGTGAAAACAAGCCCACCAACCACGGCCGCCACACACTATCTATTTGTGTGGTTCCGGCATTTACACTCTCTCAATTCATGCGTGAATTGCCACACAGGCAGCAACCCTCGTAAGCAGCGCTGTTGACAAACAAGCCCACGAACCACGGCTGCCACACACTTTTCATGTGTGTGTGTGGTTCCGGCATTTACACTCTCTTTGTATTCATGCGGGAATCGCCCACAGGAGAAAAACCTTGTAAAAAAAGGCCACTTGTTAAGCTGTCTTTTTTTTGGGCTGTCTTTTTCTCAAAAAGGGACGAACCAAAAAATAATCTAGCAAAAAGATTACCCCCTTGTTACGGTGCTGGTCGGTCCTTTTTGCTCATCCGCCAAAAAAAATGACCCTGCAACAACAAGTGCAACGGCCGTTCGTCACACATTAAGTACCTTGGCACCGAGTTGGTTTTTCGGTGATATCTCCGCACAGAGCGAAGCAACAGCAACTGTAAAGCTATCCCCCGCGAGCTGGGTGCTTGGTCCGCCTTGTGTGGCGGCTGATCGAGACCACAGGGCAGTGGGAGGCACGGCAACTGAGGTGGCGAGAGTCAACAGCACCTACCTTGGAAAACCCCACCGCGCCAACAACCAGCTTTTCTTGCTCTTTTTTGCCCATGCCGCAACTTTGGTTCATGGATGCTCCCTCGCCACACACTGAAACAACAGCGATGACAAACGTATCCGCCACGAGCTATGTGTATGGTCCGTCTTGTGTGGTGGTTGATACAGACCAGGAGGCTGACGGGCGGTCAGAGGTTGTGAGCGCGAGAGTGGTGGACAAGCGGGAAAAATGACCCGCCGCGTCTGTCTCCAAGCATATTTTTTGTTCTTTTTCCCGTGTTGCAACTTTGGTTCATCGATGCTCCCTCGTCACACACAGAAGCAACAGCGATGACAAAGGTATCCGCCATGAGCTGTGCGTCTGATTCGTCTTGTGTGGTGATTGATACAGACCAGGACGCTATAGGTCGCCCAGAAGTTGGGTTCGCAAAAGTTGACTGTGCACCAAAAAGACCCACCGCTGGTGCGTCCAGGCTCTTTCGGCTCGTTTGCCGCTTGTTTGCCGCACACATCGGGTTGTCCACCTGGTCATGACAACAACATTACGTCTATCGCCGAGGCTACTGACTCCGTACCAGTCACATGACACGACTCGTGCGAATACCGTTAGAGTTTGCGGGGATCATCCGTCGAAATATTCAAGTTTGTGGGCAAGTGTCATGTGTTGTGACAGAAAAAGGGCAACAAAAAATGACAGTCCCATCCTGTCACAAAGTTGCCCGAAAAGAGACAGGATGGCGCTGTCTTTTTCTTCTGTCCCTTTGTCGAAGGTCCAAAAATGCAAAAAAAGACAACATAATAACAAGTGGTTCTTTGGCCAGTTGTCCCTTTTTGAGAAAAAGACAGCCCAAAAAATGGACAGCTTGACAAGTGGCCATATAATAAGTCGCGCTGTTGCGAAAACAAGCTCACCAACCACGGCCGCCACACACTTTTCATGTGTGTGGTTCCGGCATTCATACATACTCTCTGGCTTCATGCGGGAATCGCCACACAAGCAACAACCCTGGAAAAGTTGAGCTGTTGCAAAAACAAGCCCACCAACCACAGCCGCCGCACATGTGTGGTTCCGGCATGTATGTACAGTCTCTGTATTCATGCGTGAATCGCCACACAGGCAACAACCCCGGTAAGTAGCGCTGTTGCGAAAACACGCCCACCAACCAAGGTCGCCACACACCATTTATGTGTGTGGTTCCCGCATTTACACTCTCTGTCTTCATGCGGGAATCGCCACACAGGCAACAACCCTGGTAAGTAGCGCTGTTGCGAAAACAAGCCCACCAACCACGGCCGCCACACACTACCTATTTGTGTGGTTCCGGCATTTACACTCTCGATATTCATGCGTGAATCGCCCCACAGGCAACAACCCTGGTAAGCAGCGCTGTTGACAAACAAGCCCAACAACCACGGCGGCCACACACTTTTCATGTGTGTGGTTCCGGCATTCATACTCTCTGGCTTCATGCGTGAATCGCCACAAAGGTAACAACCCTGGTAAGTAGCGCTGTTGCGTAAATGTAATGGAGCAACTAGTGTATGAGCGTTATATGATCATGACGTGGATATTGTGTATTGTGTATGGCAACTCGACGAGTATCGTCGCGTTGCCTGTCTGAAGCTTTCGATTTTTGCAGCGGGTAACAATCAAGGTAGACACCAAGAAGACGCCCGATGAGCACACAGGAACCGGGGGACCCCAAAAAACAAAGCATAAAGAAGCGAGAACAAACGAGCCAGACGCGACAGGCTTCAGGGAGGAGGCAAAAGAGAGCATAGAAGAAAAGCACCGTCGCCGCTCGCTCCGGACCGCTGGAAACTCTCACATATAGCGCTACATATGCAGCAAATATCAGGTAGGGCCCAAGTCCATTGCTTGGCATAACGCCCATCGCTTCACATGCAGCAGCCGGATGCACGGGTAGCCTCTTACTCAGCAAAAAGCGAAACGACTGCGGTTGGTTGACGTTCGATGTTGTTGGGACCCTACCGGCGAAAGTCGAGAGAAAGAGAGAGAGGCTGTGGACTATCTTGTTGTAGGAAGTGAAAACTAAAAAGAACATGACTACATAGCACCACGGACAAACTATTATCTCAATACGCTTGCTTGCCGTCCGCCATAGATGCGCACCGCTGCACGAACGAGCTGTTGGTTATCATACCTCACTACGTAGTAAATAAGATTGTTGTGCTCCCATCTACCTTACTTATCGCTCAAATTACGACTACGCAGCAGACTCAAGGTAAGGAAGCAACACGCTTGCCGATGCATACCACCCATCCATGCATGCAGCAAAACAAAAAAAGCTAAGGCGGACCGTCTGTTGTTTCTTGTCTTTTCAACTATAACTGTGCTGCCGACAACGACACTGGAAAAAAGTATGAGACGCGCATCGCCTACGCGAGCAACGCGTGCAGCCCAAAACAACAGAGACGATAACCTTACGACCTTTGCAGCACATTCCGAGCATATACTGCAGCAACCGCAAGTATGTGTACAGCAGCAGCCGCACGTTGTGTACAGCGGTCACTCAGTCAGGAAGAAAATCACAATAACAAACGCAAAAACAAAAAAAGAGGTGGCGCGCAGCACGCAGGACCCTCTTTCGCTGTTCATCAACCGGCCATTCCCATGGGGAAACAGACAAGGTACAGCAGTAAAGGCCGATTCTTGCCGGCCCCAGGAGGCGGAAGCTGCTCAAACTCGGGGACGGGTCATGATTTGCGATTGATTCCCCACCGAACGGGTATCGAACGATGACACTGTTGTTTCAACTACCTTCAGAAATGCTTCAGAATTGTGAAACTTGCAGGGTCCAGTCATAGACATGGCAAGTAAACACCCCCTTCCAAAGAGTATCTGTCGTTGATTTCTATTGACTTGCGGGCCTCTTGGGGGCCAGTTTGGTTTAGCGTACCGTTTTAGGGTAAGTTAGCCTGTGACCACGGGAATCGACCGCGCCAAGTGTTGGATCAGTACGGACATTTGAAGGTACTGGGTAGAGAGAGATCGGAACGGTTTTAATGTGAAGACAACAACAACAACAACAACAACGACGACGACGACAACAACATGTAAAACTGAACTAATGGGTGGGTGGGTGACCGGCGGACCCCAAAAAGCAAGCTGAAAATAAAAAGAAAGAAGGGACAACAAAGACAAGTGAGCCAGACGCGACAGGCTTCAGGGAGGTGGAAAAAGAGAGCATACAAAAACCACCGTCGCCGCTCTGAACCGCTGGAAACTGTCACATAGCACAGCATGCAACAAACAGTATAGGGGCCATGCCCCCGTTGCTTCAAGTAAAGAGGCAGCGCCCATCGCCTCACATCAGCAGCCGGGTACACGGGTAACCTCTTACCCAGCAAGAAGATAAACGATTGCGGTTGACGTTCGATGTTGTTGGGACCCCAACGGCGATAGGCGAGAGAGCGACAGGTACTGTAGTATACCAACAGAAAAAAGCGTAGAGAAGGCATCAATTAACTCTCGAGAAGACACTTACTCTCGTCCCTGTGGCCCACCGCAGGCTGTAACGAACGGCGACATCTGATGTGCGCTCAGCAACAACAAACACAACAAACATAATATTGTCGCCGTTTCCGAACTGTGGAGACTCTCTTTCATCATTTATTTGTGGTAAGTATGAAGTGACCACGAAGTATGAAGTGACCACGAAAAAGAACATGATGACGAGAAGCACCACGAACGAACTATTTTCTCAATACGCTTGCCGTCGCGATCGATGCGCACCGTTACACGAACGACCAGTTGTCAAACCTCACTACGCAAATAAGATTGTGCTGCCATCTACCCCTTATCGCTCAAATTACGACTACGCAGCACACTAAAGGTAAGGCAGCAACACGCTTACGATGCTTTACCACCCATGCATGTAAAGGGAAGAAAATAAAATAAAACTATGACGGACCGTCTATTGTCTGTATCTTCAACCGTGCTGCCGTTCCTTTTCTTCATGGATATCGGCACAGAGAAAAAAATCAGGAAGGCGCATCTCCTACGCGAGCACGGCGTGCAGCCCAAGCGACAGAGACGATAACCAACCTTACTTACGACCTTTGCAGCATATTCTGAGCATAACAGCAGCCACCGCATGTGTACAACGGTCACTCTATAAGGAAACGAAATCACAAACGAAAAAAAGAAAAGTTGTGGCGCGCAGCACACGCAGCACCCTCTTTCGCTGTTCAACCGGCCGTTCCCACGGCGAAACAGACAAGGAACAGTCAAGGCCGAGTCGTGTCGCCCACACGAGGGGCAAGCTGCTCAAACTCGGGGAGGGGTCATGGTTTGCGACTCCCTACCAAACCATACTTGAGGCGCCACGAGATTTGCACTGAACCCCGAGATAGGCATTTGAGACCAGGTCGGGCTAGAGACCAGGTCGGGCTATAGGGGTGGGGGATGCGAATGAAAGTTCCACCCACGGATATCGAACGATGAGACTGAAGCTACAGCTTCAGAAATGAAAGATGAGACTGAAGATAAATAAAGCTGTAGAAAACCCAACCTGTTCGTTGCTCGCTCTGGGCCGTGGGAAGATGTCACTTTTAACACTGCGTGGCCAGTATCAGGTAGGGCCCCAAGTCCATCGCTTGACATAAACAGGTGACGCAAATCGCCTCACATGCAGCAGCCGGGTGCACGGGTAGGCTCTTACTGAGCAAGCAGCGAAACCACCTGCGGTTGACGTAGTTCGATGTTGTGGGACCCCACCAACCGGCGAGAGGCGAGAGAGAGACATGTACTGTAGGTAGACAACAAAGAAGAGAGCGGAGAGCAGACAAGGGATCCACTCTCGAAAAGACACCCACTCACTCTCGTCCCTTTGGCCCACCGCAGGCTGTCAGACATGTGTAACGGACGGCGGTATCCGATGTGGGCTCTCAGCAACACAACCAAAGAACACTGCGGACTTTCATCTCCTGTGACGAAGTGATAACAAAAAAGAACATGACCACTGCTGTACACGGACGAACTACTAGTACAGTAGTATCAAGTCCGTCCGCGATAGAGGTGCACCGCTGCACGAAGGAGGGAACTGTCCGTTGCCACACACCTCACTTTTGTAAATAAGATTGTGCTGCCATCTACCTTATGGCTCAAGTTACGACTGACTACGCAGTGACTCCAAAAAGGTAACACACTTATACGATGTATTCCACACCACATGCATATATATGCCGCTTACACTGCTGTGCGATGCATACCACCCATGCATATGCAGCAACAGAAAAAAAAGGCCTGCTGTTGTTTGTCTCTTCAACGGTTGTGCTGCTGTTGCAACAGGCGAAAAGTAAGTGACGCGCATCGCCTACTACGCGAGCAACGCCTACGCGAGCAACGCGTGCAGCCCAAAGCGACAAAGACTGAAGCAATTCAGCAACAACAGCCGCATGGTCACTCACGAAGAAAATCACAAACAAAAAAAAGATTGTGGCGCGCAGCATGCAGGACCCTCTTTCGCTGTTCAACCGGCCGTTCCCATGGCGACACAGGCAAGGAACAGTCCAGGCCGAGTCGTGTCGGCCACAGCAGGTGGAAGCTGCTGAAACTCCGGGAGGGGTAGTGATTTGCGATTGCCGACCGAACCATACCTCGGGCGCCACGAGATTTATACTGTAGCTCGAGATCGGCATCTGAGACAGGGTCGGGCAAGGGGTGGGCTATGCGAATAAAAGTTCCACCCACCCACCCTGTTAGATATACTCGCAGCAGTATCTGGTCGTGAGGATCCCAGGGGGATACGTGTTGGGAATTTCGTGTGTTGCAGGGTACCATCGGTGCGGTCACGGGGACCCTTTTGGCGTGGTTTTGGTGCGATGAAGCTTGCGTGCGTGCTGCGCTCACTTCTTCCTCTCTCTCTCCACCACCACCACCGTCTCTCTCCAATCAAGTTTCCTTCTCCCACTCTCTCTCCAACTCTCTCTCAATCTCTCTCTCTCGGCCTAACACGGCCGACTACCCAGTGCCCCAAGTAACGTCCAGAACGTGCTTGCTGCACCCCGCGTAGTTTACCTTTCACACTAGTGCGATATCACGGTATCTGCGCGCGGGCGTAGCCATCCGGGGGTTGTGCAGTCACGCGCAATCGGTAGACTCCCACAACACCAAACATCATGGAGGACATCGACCTCTCCGCCCTCAGCGGGGAAGAGCTACAACAAAAAGTGGAGGAGATCGTCCAGCAACGAGTGCAAGCCGAACTCGAAGCCAACAAGATCAACGAGGGTGAAGTCACCATTGCCCAACCACCAGCCGGCAACCCAGCCACTCCAACCGGCAACCCAGTCCCACCTACTGGCAACCAACCATCACCCTCCAGCCAGGGTACACCAGCCACATTCAACGACCCCAGCAGCGTCGCACACATCGTGGCGCAAGTGGCCAAGGCGACAGCTGAGGCCATCGCTCAACAACAGGGCTTTGCCCGCTCAGGCACGTTACGTGTCAATCCAGGCTCAGAAATCGAACCTTGGCTTGGTAGTGTAAAGAAGGAGCAGGACTTGTACCTTATGTTTGATATTTTTCGTGGTAAGATGATTTCATATTTTCAGGAGGAGGGTGTGCATGATGCGTTGGAACTGGAGGTCGAGGTCAAGGTCGGGAAGAGGGGTGTGAATGTAGGAGACCTTCGGAGACTTTTTGGAAATGAAGTGGTAGACAAGTCTTTCAAACTGTGGAATATCCTCATAAGCAAGGTTATGTATCCCCCGATTCAGAGCTTGATTCTGGCGTGTGAGAGTCCCCAAAAGGGCTGGAAAATAGTGACCGAGTTCTATCAGGAGAAAAAGCAGTCAGAAAAGTCGAGGTTGGAGCAGGACTGGAAGGAGTTGGAGATGAAAGAGTCCGAGAGTCCACAGGATTACATTGCCCGCTCAGAGGCCTTTCGCCTGCGTCTCGCATCTGTAGGCACGATTAAGGATGAAACAGATGCCAACAAAGACATTGCTCGTGGCCTTCCCTCTTCGTTGTATGCCGTGCAAAAAGGAATACTGCTTGCCCATGATGTCCTGACGTTGCGTACCCTTGAGACTGTGGTGAGGGACGCCCACGTGGAGATGGAGCGCGAGAGGAGCAAGGGGGAGAGGCGCGAGGTGGAGCTCGCTCTCGCCGCATCCGGCATGGGCCGGCGCGGCGGGGGCAGTGGGGGGGCATCCTGGGGTCAAGACGGCGGTCAGGCAGCAGCTGGCGGCCAAAATCGTGACGGAGAGAAGAAAAATAGTGACGTGTTCAACGACGACCCCGGCGGATTTTGCCGCTACAACCAGTCCGAGCTTCACACCAACGAGCAGTGTCGTCTCCAGCAGCAACTGCGGCGTGCGCGTTCGAGAGAGGGCGCCGAGGAACGTCGCTCGGGCGGCGGCAGCCGCGGTGGCGGCGGTAGCCAGCGAGGGGGTAGACCGCCGCCGGGACCCGGCCGCGGTGGCGGGCGATGGGTGAGGATAGAGCAGCAGCACCACACCGGTCATGGTGGCGGTGGCTGGAGCCAAGCCTCACCCCCCCCGCGACCTCTTCGTGGACGTGGGCCTGGTGGTCGTCTGGGGCGTCACCCGGGGGGTCGTGGGCCCGCGGGACGCCACAGCAGCGACGGGCGTGCCGAGAGAGATCGGGCAGGGAGAGGCCCGGGGCACGCGCGTTCTGGCCACGGAAGAGAGCAGGCGTACGTTGTGTACTACGCCCACGATGATGGTGGCTACTACGAAGATTACGGCGACTACGACGAAGGCTACTCCTACGACGACGGCTACCACGACGCCGGGTACGCCCACTACGCCGGCGGCGGGGACAGCTACAGCTACTCCTCCGGGTACGAAGACAGCCGTTCATCTGACGGCGGGATCCACTACGTCTAACTACCCTCCCGCCGGTCAAGATTCATCATCCGAGCAGCCACGTCAGCCCCCCCCCGCGGGCAGCAGCAGCACCGCTTCCTCCTCGTCCTCTGCCCCTTCTCCTGGCGCGCCTCCATCTTCGGGCTACCTCCACCTCTGCACGGCACAATCGGTGCCCCTAGGCAAGTCTCACCCCGAAGATTTTTTTGGTAGGATAGGAGTGACGATTGGAGTTGAGTCTGCTGCGTCTGCTTCGTCTTTGCTGAGTGTGGAATCTAGTGAGGGGCCGCCTGGTAGCGAGAGATGGGTAGCTGATTCAGGTGCAAGCAACAGTTTTACCAACAGTAGCCTACACATGTACGATCTGCAGGAGATCCCCGCAAATAGAAAGTATGTCGTCGTAGGTGATGGTCGACTGCTAGAAGTGCAAGCTATCGGTAGCATCAACCTTAGTTTCTTTCAGGAGGATGAGAACGGTGAAAAAACGACGATGTGTGTTAAGCTGACTGACGTGTCTGTAATAGAGAACCTGAGCTTCAATTTGTTTTCAACGCATGCAGTTTCTCGAAAGCAACAAATCCTGCACGACGAGCGTGGTGCAACCCTCCAAAATGGACTGCTATTTGCTAGGGAGGAAAAAGCGTCTGCAGCATATGCCATGCGCTTACCATACGACCCATCTGCAACTATAGTAGACTCTTCTGCTTTGCCTGCATTCGTGACTGCCCCCGATTCCGCCCCCGCCGTTGGCTCCACGCGTTCCCCTTCCCAAAAAGGGGGCTCCGCGGAATCATTGGTGTCCGTGTTGCGTTTCCCTCCCGCTGGCTCTGCTAGCGTAGTACCTTCGAGTGAGAGCGTCACGCCCGCTGGTCCCACCTGCGTAGTACCTTCGACTGATAGCGTCACGCCCACTGGTCCCACCAGTGTAGTACCTGCGAGTGAGAGCGTCCCGCCCGCCGGCTCTGCCGGCGTAGTACCTTCTTCGGCGTCCGAGTTTGTTTGTGTGGGTGCTTTTCCGGGTATGGATCTTGGAGACACGAGTGTGCTCACCGACGAGCAGCTCATGGATGGCTATGATGACACCCCGTATCAAGAGTTTTTCCCCGCGTTTATCCCTGAGACTGATGCTGCGAATGTAGCTGCTGTTTTGGATAGCATTGATGGGGGTGCTGATTTTGACTTCGGTGCGGCCGCGCTTGGCCCTGGTGCGTCCCCGTTTGCTCTTGGTTCGACTGAAAAGTCCGTTGACATCAACCGCTTCCACCGCTCCCTTGCCCACGCTTGCCAGCCCCTTTTGAGAGAAACCGCCCAGCAGAGAGGCATCGTGCTCACCGGCAAGCTGGAACCGTGCACGGACTGCATGAAGGCGAAGGGCAGGCGAGGGTCGGTGCCGCGGGGGCCGGGAGCGCGGGCGTCCAAGCCACTCGGGCGTGTTCACCTGGACTTGTGTGGACCGCTGGTGCCTTCCCTGGGCGGCAACCTCTACCTGTTCGTCGTCGTCGACAGCGCCTCGCGGTGGAACAAGGTCTACGGTCTCCGGCGGAAGTCCGACGCGCTGGCGGCAACGAAAAGGCTGCTGGCGGACGTGGGGCGGTACGACCTCGGGCGCATCGAGTGTTTCCGCGTCGACAACGGCACCGAGTGGACCCGTGGCGACTTCCGGCAATTCTGCGACGACAACGGCATCGGCGTCGAGTTCACCCCGCCTGGCACTCCGAAGTACAACGGCGTCGTCGAGAGCGCCATCTGGCGGATTACGAAGGCCGGCATGGCCGCCCGCCGCAGCGCTGGCCGTGTGTTCAACGTCGACTTCGCCTCCATCCCCGGCCTCGACGAGCGCGGTGACCGTCTTTGGATGGAATCGGCGAAGTGGGCCGCCGACGCTCTTAACCAGTCGGCGACCAAGGCCAACCCCGGGCGGCGCTCGCCGCACGAGATGTTCACCGGCGAGCAAGGGCCGTTCCGCGTGCTGCCGTTCTTCCAGCCCGGCTTCATGCGCGAGGATCGCCGCACCAAGCTCGACGACCAGGCCACCCTCTGCTTCTACCTGAACGGCGGCGACAACCACCCGAGCGGCACCGTCAAGGTCCTCAAGGCGTCCACCGGTCGCGTCGTCTACACCAACAACGTGTCGTGGGTGACGTCGGCGCCAGCCGGCGAGGGGGGTTCCGCTGGTATCACCGCTGCACCGACACCCCCCCCGTTCACGCCGCCGGTCGTCTCGATCAACTTTGGCCCAGCACCGACGCCTTCGACTGCCGCAACGCCACCTGCCGCAACGCCGCCGCCAGCGACCACGCCGTCGTCCGCTCCCACGCCTTCACAGCCGCCCTCTGCCACTTCGCCGCCACCGTCGGCGACCCCCGCCCTTGGCCAGCCGTCTTCTGCCTCTTCGCCGTCACCGTTGGCGACCCTCGATCCAGACCAGCCGCCGCCGCCGGACCCCGCGATGCCCCCGCTTACGGCTCACGCCATGCGGCAGCTTCGCCCGGGTACAAAGGCCGAGGGTATGATAGACCCGCGGCTGCCAAGCCGAACGAGATCGGGCACGAGGCACAGCACAGGACTCATCTCGATGCTAGACAAGAACACTCTGGTGTCGATGCTGGAGGCTCGGAGCGCGGTGGATGAGGAGCGCAGGGAGCTGGGGGGGGCGGAGGCCGGAGAGCCGGGAGGAGCGGGGGCCGGAGAACAGGCGGGAGCACTCGCAGCGGTGGACCCGGGGGCTGGAGGAGCGGGCTTTCCACTCGCATTTGCCACGCTCCTCGCCAACCGGGAAGACATCGATGCCACGCTGCGAGACCAGCGCCCGCCGGAGCAACGCCCTGACCTTCCTCACTGCCAGGCCAGCGACCTTCGTGTCCCCAAGAGCTACAAAGAGGCCATGGCGTCGGAGCACCGGCACCTTTGGAGCGACTCTATGCAAAGGGAGTTTTACGGCTTGTGTGGAAGCAGGGACTTTTACTCCGGCGAAGTAGCAACTATAATAGTGGAGAACGCAATTAACGCTAAGTGGGTATTCGATTGGAAGGCAGATGAATTTGGATGGCCCACTAAGGTGAAGTCGAGACTTGTAGCGAGAGGTGATATGCAGAGAGAGTACATTGACTTTGGAGAGCTGTACGCGCCGACCGTTTCTGTTTCGTGTGTTAGGATGTTGGCTGCGTTGGCGTGCGAGTTGAATCTCGACTTGTGTCATTTCGATATTGAGCAAGCTTTTGTGCGCTCGGAGTTGGAGGAAGACGTGTACATGCGTTTGCCACAGGGATGTGGAGCTCTATCTGGAATGATTGTAAAACTAGGCAAGAGTCTGTATGGCTTGAGACAGGCATCTAGGCAGTGGCATGCAATGCTGAAGAGGTGTTTAGTGGCGTTAGGTTTTGAGCAGTGCATGGCCGATGCTTGTGTGTTTCGTTTGATTGAGGATGGATGTGTTGTTTTGATTTTGGTAGTACATGTAGATGACATTTTTGCTGTGGGAGAGAGGGAGAGATGTGACAAGTTTGGCGCCGACCTTAACAAGTCCGTGCCAGTGAAGAACCTGGGAGAGTTGAGATGGTATTCTGGGTGCTTTTACGAGAGGAACAAGGAGACCGGAAGGTTGACGATTTCTCAGCAGACTTTCACGGACGAGCTAGCAGCAGAATATGGAGTAGTGGGAGGTAAGAGCGTTCCGATGTCTTCGGGGGTGAAGCTTTCTGATTTTGATGCGGATGAGGTGGCGACAGACTTTCCGTTTCGTGAGCTGGTAGGATCGTTGATGTGGCTGGCGACTCAAACTAGGCCAGACATTGCGAATGCTGTAAGGGCAGTAGCTAGGTATTGCGCATCTCCGAAGCTGGTACACTGGAATGCAGCGATGGATATTTTAGGCTATGCGAGGAGGACGAGTCACTTTGGTATTTCGTTTCAGAGGGGTACAGTAGAAGGATTCAGCTTGCAGGGGTACGCTGATGCGGACTTTGCAAGCAAGGCAGCAGACCGTAGGTCGGTATCAGGGGGAATCGTGACGTGTGGAGGAGGCGCTGTGTCTTGGTTTTCCAGAACGCAAAAGTGCGTCACGCTTTCGACGACAGAAGCAG
This sequence comes from Ectocarpus siliculosus, assembly GCA_000310025.1. Classification (NCBI taxonomy): domain Eukaryota; class Phaeophyceae; order Ectocarpales; family Ectocarpaceae; genus Ectocarpus; species Ectocarpus siliculosus. The sequence continues at coordinate 1,086,636 of FN649752.1, forward strand.
AGTACGTCGCGCTTGGTGACATAGTGAAGGAGATTTTGTTTTTGAGGCAGATTTGGCGTTTCATGCTGCCGCAGGTCGGCATGCCGTGTATCCCCGTCTTCGAGGACAACCAGGGGGCGATTCAACTAGCGCAGAACCCCATCTCAAACTCGAACTCGAAGCACATAGATGTAAGGCACCATTTTCTCAGGGAACTGGTAGAGAGGAAGGAAATTTCGGTGATCCACGTGCCGTCTCCGTACCAGCGTGCAGATTTTCTCACGAAGAGCTTGCCGAAGGACGCTTTCGAGTCTCACCGTGATTTTGCAATGAATTTGGCATGAACATTTTATTGTTTTTCTGATTGGTTGTGTTTTGGTTTTGTTTTGTTTCTCGTTTTGTTTCCCGTTTTCTTTCATTTCTCGCGCCAAAGTATTTGTTACGCGCGATGCAGTATTCATGTTCCTTTGAATTGTTTTTCCCTCTTATGTTATTCTGGTCGAGTATTGATGGCATATATTCTTGGAGAGATGTATTTTGGTTGAGATATCGAGTGTTCGCGAAGTTTTCAGTGAATAACTGTTGCGAGCAGGGGGGATGTTAGATATACTCGCAGCAGTATCTGGTCGTGAGGATCCCAGGGGGATACGTGTTGGGAATTTCGTGTGTTGCAGGGTACCATCGGTGCGGTCACGGGGACCCTTTTGGCGTGGTTGGTGCGATGAAGCTTGCGTGCGTGCTGCGCTCACTTCTTCCTCTCTCTCTCCACCACCACCACCGTCTCTCTCCAATCAAGTTTCCTTCTCCACTCTCTCTCCAACTCTCTCTCAATCTCTCTCTCTCGGCCTAACACGGCCGACTACCCAGTGCCCCAAGTAACGTCCAGAACGTGCTTGCTGCACCCCGCGTAGTTTACCTTTCACACCCACCCACGGATATTGAAATATGAGACTGAAGCTAAAGCTTCAGAATTTTCGTTAGTTGGTGGGACTAAAGATTCCAACCCCCGTTCTCACTCTCGACTTGTGAACGCAGAACGCGGGTTAGGTATGAAGAGGATAAAACATGAAATGTAACAACAACAAGCGGACCTGCTCCCTTCCCTCTTTTGTTTCTCTGTTCCTCCATAACATTGTGGCGTCGTCTAGCATTTGAACTCCGGTCCTTCGCTGGGGCACTGCAGTTCGCGTTGCTCTTCTGTGCTTCTGTCCTCTTTGTTTTTTTTTCAGTCACTTGTTTTTGTATCGGCTTCAGAGGGGGGGTACATTTGCTCCCTCTGACTCATTTGTGGAGAGTCATGTGCATGTTTGGTTCAGCTTGATGGGCTTTCGAGTCCATCCATGTACATGTGATGCGCCGCCGATGCTTGGTGGCGCTCTTCTATATTTCCATGACTTTGGGGTATTAGCGAGCGCTGTGGCCTTTCTTCCACAACGATTCGATTGCTGGCAGGGTCGCGTCGGAACGCGGCGGTCTCTGCGAAACTGCTCTGGCTTCGTCCATGCTACTTGCTTGCGATAACATGACCATTGCTCGTGCGTAGTGACCACCCTTTCCTTTCAATCCCCTCGGTGGCATGCCCTGTGCCTATCTGATAATGCCATCGAAATGATGGCGATGGCATCCTGCTGCTGAGTGGCCGCTTGATGGCCTGCCGTGGCATGTTGCGATCTGCTGCACTGCATGTGCATAGGTTGTGCAATTGGGCGCAATCTATCTGACCGCGTTGCCTGCTGCAGGAGAATCGATCGGACAATAAACCGGCCGCGGGGTGTGTTTTCTGTGCATACCTTGAGGTCGAGAGAACTACCTTGGCATCTGTCATGCTTGCCTACCCGTCCACATGGTGACGGGGAGTTGCCAACCGGCCGCTTAGCTGGCGTGACATTTTATGCCACATCGGCTGTTGCGCATTTGCGCAATCGGCAAATATATTTCGTGCCTGGAAATCGGAGACACGGAGAACAAAACATTCGGGCGCGGGGTGTTTCTGGTGGAACACCTCGAGCTCAACCCCGGTGATGGACAGTTGCCGAATGGCCGCTCCACCGACACACTTGTGGCACGCACGGTGGCCACAAATTAAATGCTGTCGGTGGCCGCTTGACAGTGGCCGAATGTGACATTGTCATGCTTCCCGGAGCTGCGCGCTCCTTTGCAACTTCTCTCTTGTTTTATTTTTTATTGACAGGACGCGGACGAGAAAGGAATCTGTCACGGAGTGCTTCCGTGACACCTGCTCAGCGTTGCTGGCATACATCATGACCCATGGTGGTGGTCCCACCGCAATAATCAACTATTTTTTTGGCGGCTGCCAGAGACCATAGGCCGACTAAAATCCATCCAGAGCAGAGCCAGGAGATTGTACCGGCAGTCGTGGATGCTGCCTGCACATGATGCTTACATGATGCGGGTGATGTCTGCTGTTCGCTGTCAGTACAAAAATGACTTCTCTATTATGCAGGGTAAAGAGGCGCAAAGCACCGGTAGCGCAAAGAGCGTGCCTGGCCATGGATGCAGGAAATATTTTCTCGGATAGCTTTGCCTCTGCGGTTGGTTCCCGCAGCATACGCTTTTGCCTCTGTCGCCACCGATGCTTGTTTTACTGTTTCAGCGTTGCTGATATTGCTGCTGCAGCTGCTGCTGCTTCTTCTGCTGCTGCTATTGCCATTGCACTGTCGTAGCCGCTATATTGCTGCCGCTGTTGTATGGCTGCGGCTGCAGATTTGCGGCAATTTTCTGGCAAATGTCGCAACTCTCAACTGCGGGCAATTTCACGGATTCACAGGTCTTTTTACCCCAGCCATAACCTCGCATGAAGTAGTGCCGGCATGTTCCGCGTTGGCCAAATCGCATGATGCTCTACCGTTCGCATGCGAAAAACGAGGTGGCTCAGGTAAAAACAATGGGTATACATCGGGCGAAGGCCACCGCTCTGGGAGATGCAACTCGGACGCACACACCCGTTCCCGGTACCGGCCGCTGGTGTCGCCGCGGTTCCAGCGTCCACCGCTGTCGCTGGAACCCCGCGCCCGCGGAATTCCGGAACCTCGCATTTTCGTGGTTCGACAGCGATGGCCTTTTGCACGGATCGCCGCCACAGGTACGTGTTGGTTTCTCAACCTTTTGTTCATCAGGTATCTATCGCCCCACGCCTCATTACAGCTTGTTTTGGGCGACCGTCGTGACTTGTCGGCGCCGACTATAGCCTTGGGGTGTGGGCGCGGGAACGATAAGACGTCGGGTGTCTCACGGACGCTTGCCCCGATGTCTATGCCCCCTGGAGGCATGGCTTCCGTGCCTCCCACCGTTTCGGCGGCTCTAGGTGGTCTAGTCAACCTCGTCGGAGCTCAGGGACCTTCGGGACAGCCTCAAGCCCGCCGCGGTGGCTCGAGTACGCTTGTACCCACCGCGCCCCCTCCAGACCCTTCGCGACGTTCCTCTACGGAGCATCAACGTCGCACGGTGCTGACTGCACCGCCGTTGCCGAGTGCAGGTAACGGTTTTCCCAAATCGGAAGGTTCGTGTTTTTTGTCACGAAATAGCGGTCCCGAGCCTCCCGCGGCCGCTGGCCATGTTGGTCGAGCGCCCGTGAAGAAGGCCGCTTTTAATGAATAGGCCTACGCCGACGTTTTGCGCGAAAACACCCGCGTAGACCGCTTGGTTTCGCACGCTTCTGCGGCTGGTTCACCGCTGTTGCCTGCCTCTCCTCGTAACCCACAATCCGGCCCGTCTTTGGACGGCACCCAGATTGTCCTGCCGGTTGCCGGTGCCATTTCCCTTGATGACACTACTTCGTGGAAGGTAAGCGCGCCCGCGCGGCAGGCCCCTGTTCTTGACGGCCGTCAGGAGTATTACAACCATGAGGTTTTCCTCTATTGGAAACCGCCGCCTCTTTTGCTCAATTGGACGCCCTGTGCGTTATTTGGTCCACGGTATCCGCTATGTGTGCGGGATATAGTTCATGATGATGGTGGGATAGCTTGCATTTTCAGCTATGACTCCGCGCATATGAAAAATCATGGCCAACTCGGACCAAAGCCAACACAGCCTCTCTTGGACGGAAGGTGCGCGGTTTTGGCCACATTTTATGGGAGCTCAGACGTGAGGATGCTGTCTCTTTGCTGTTGTATGCGAAATCCTCCCCAAACGCTGACCCGCGCGGATTTTTTTTGGCTAGGGGGGTCAGACAGATGGCGGAGGCTACCTCCTTCGACACGTTATGGGGCATTGATGTCGATGCCCTCGACCCGCGTGCTGCGTCGCCTTTGTGGTCAGAATTTCTTGGGCAAAGCGCTTGTTGCGGCGCGCACGCTCTTGCGTGTGCGCCAGGTCGGACCCGACAAGACTTTGCAACCGGAGCACTCGGGGATGCCAGCCCCCGTGTGCACAACCATTCATGAAATTGCGCCACCGGGTGATAGAATAGATCTTTGACGGATGATCCTTCCTCCTCGGACGCATGCATGTGGTCCGCTAGATTTCGCTTGCGAACACACCGGCGGACCGCTCACGCAGATGCTGCACATTGCGTCTGCCGCTTTTCACGCCACCGCTGCTTCACCACCATTGTTGGTGGAAAACGGCGCTGATGGACGTGGAAACACCACCATTGTGTTTGGTGGATGATGCAAGGTATGAATAGCTTTACTATTTTTATGCAAAACATCGGCTTGGGTGGGCTTACCGCTTCCACGGAGCTATGGTACCACTCTTCTTGATGCAGAGCATTGGCTTGGGTGGGCTTATCCCTTCCAAGGAGTATCTATTACGGTATTTCCGTCGGTATGGACCTAACATGGCGATGCTGACGTCTGAGCCCGCCCCCCAATGTTGGTCTGGCGGAATATCGCGTCTTTCTTTGCACTCCCGTACAATAATTCAGTCTTGGTAGACCCGTGGTCGTTAGACCTCCTCCGGCTCTCGCTTCTGCGGAGCCAGACCTCTGTCTCTCGTCCACCGTTGGTACCACTGCGGCTGCCCATATATTCGTTTCACCCGAACACTATGTCCGGGAACTAACAGCTGTCGGAACGAGTGTGTGGCGGCATATACATTTTCGATGTTTGGGATCCCCAACGGTTTTGCCAGAAACATATTCGAAAACCCCGCGGAAATACGTGCCCATGTTGTTGTGGCCTTGCGTTTTGCGAGCATGCCACGTTACCACGTCTTTCCACCTGGACACCGCTCGGACTTTACGTATGTTGGAGCGTTAGCGGTATAAACGTGTCTGTCCGTTGGTGGATTCTGCAATGTTTAATTTGCCGAGACCGCAAGTAAGACTTCCAAGCAAACGTATCGATGGCCTACGCTCACTCTGACCCTCCCAAATGGGCCGGGTATTGCAGTGAGCGTCGACTTCTTTTGGACCGTTGCCGGTCACGTACTTGCCTTCCTGCTCTTTTCTTCGAATTCCTCGTCTGAGGGTGCGAACGTTTAGTCAATGGCAGGAACATTCGCGTTATTGTGGTTGACGTGACCGAAGCTGAGGACATGCAAGAAGAAGGAGAAGAGCGTCTGGCAAGCAACTGCTGTGCTAGCCGTTGTTTTCTGATGGGAAACGATGGGCCGGACTTAAGGCGACTTTCATCGCCTGCCTGCTGTTTCAAGTCGTTGCTTCACGGGACGATTCAACATTTTTTTTATGCGTTGTTTGCTTTGCCGACTTCAAACCATGGCGTTCGTTTCTCTCTCTATTGATAGTTGGCGCTTTGTCTCGTTCATGATACGCTGTGTTACGCTGACGCGTGTTTGAGTGGTGTAAGCTGATTTATTTTAGCGCCGAAATAGGCGTTGTCGTCTCCGTATTTGCTACGACCGGACCGGTCGCGATCAGTTCCCGCTCGTCCTTCCTCGTTGTCTGCGTTGTTCTTCTAAGTAGTCTTCACATGTGTGGTGTGGGGAAAGTTTGATGGTTTGGAGTACTTGTCGGGGATGAACTAGTTTCTCCGACACTAGCTGCATTCATTTGTTGTGTTTGATATGCAAGGTCGCATCTTCGATCTCTATCTAAATTTGAGCATGGTTGAGGATAATCTGCATATATATACGACTTCCCAGGGTGGGCTAATGTTATGGAGCAACTAGTGTATGAGCGTTATATGATCATGACGTCACTCGGCTTGTGAGCGCGGAACACGGACTAGGTATGAAGGGGATAAAACATGAAATGCAACAACAACTGTGAGTGAGACAGCAAGGAGCAGCGGACCTGCTCCCTTCCCTCTTTTATTTCTCTGTTCCTCCATAACAAAAACAAGCCCACCAACCACGGCCGCCACACACTATTTTTGTGTGTGGTTCCGGCATGTTCACTTTCTGTATTCAAGCGTGAATCGCCACAACAACCCTGGTAAGTAGCGCTGTTGCGAAAACAAGCCCACCAATCACGGTCGCCACACACTATTTATGTGTGTGTGTGGTTCCGGGATTCATATCCTCTGTATTTATGCGTGAATCGCCGCAAAGGCAACAACCCTGGTAAGTAGCCCTGTTGCGAAAACAAGCCCACCAACCACGGCCGCCACTCACTATTTATGTGTGTGGTTTCCCGCATTTACACTTTCTGGCTTCATGCGGCAACAACCCTGGTAAGTAGCGCTGTTGCGAAAACAAGCCCACCAACCACGGCCGCCACACACTACTGATGTGTGTGGTTCCGGCATTCATACTCTCTCTATTCATGCGTGAATCGCCGCACAGGCAACAACCCTTGTAAGAAGCGCTGTTGCGAAAACAAGCCCACCAACCACGGCCGCCACACAGTATTTATGTGTGTGGTTCCGGCATTTACACTCTCTGTCTTCATGCGTGAATCGCCCCACAGGCAACAACCCTGGTAAGTAGCGCTGTTGAGAAAACAAGCCCACCACCACGGCCGCCACACACTATTGATGTGCGTGGTTCCGGGATTCATACTCTCTGTATTCATGCGTGAATCGCCCCACAGGCAACAACCCTGGTAAAGTAGCGCTGTTGCGAAAGCAAGCCCCACCAACCACGGCCGCCACACACTAGTTATGCGTGTGGTTCCCGCATTTACACTCTCTGTATTCATGCGTGAGTTGCCAACAGGCAACAACCCTGGTAACTAGCGCTGTTGCAAAAAACAAGCCCACCAACCACGGCCGCCGCACACTATTGATGTGTGTGGCCCCGGCGTTCATACTCTCTGTATTCATGCGTGAATCGCCCACAGGCAACAGCCCCGGTAAGGGTCGTTCTTAACGAAGAAATCAGATCTCGACATCACATCTCGATATAAGAGTAAAAGAGTCGGATCTACCCAAATCCGGATAGAAATGGCCTCGGTGTCTTAACGGGAGATCTGCCAAATGGAAACGAATCTCTGCAGTCCACCACGAACAACCCGGGAGGTCCGCCGCTTGCCAACTGCAGGATTGCTGTGTTATGACGTGCCCACACCACATGGATATCTCTCCCGAGAAGCACACACCAAACGCGTACATGGCCTCTGTGCGGTACTGACACGATGTCTATGCATGTGACACTTTGAATCGACCCTCGTCCGACGGAAAGCCGCCAATTCGTCTGTGCATTTGAAATTCGACAACCCACGGGAGATTGCCCCACAGACCAACACATAGGAAGGTTTGTTCGAATAAACTGGTGTTTATTTTGTAACAGTCGAATTAGAATTTGGCTTCATTTTCTATCGGAAACCCAGGGTCACGGTTTTTGGATTTATTATTGTAGTCTATAGCTGGGGGTGTCATTCCGTGATCGAGTCCACGCAGGGGCTGTAGCAAAGTCGGGTAACGTGTGAGAGCTACAGAGCGCGTGAAGCAACGGAAGGACAGCAGCAGCCGCCTAACGCAGTAGCGGCGGCAGTTTAGAAAAAGGACCGGACGGGACGCGGCGCAAGCATTGGGGAAGCGACCAGCGCGCGCTCGGGACCCTCCATATAAGACCCTTCTTTATTCTTTATGGAAACATAATCTTGCAATTATATCTTGGCATTTTGACCCAAGATTTGCTCACAATATATTGCCGCGAAGATTTGCAGTATCGCGATTTATGGGGGAAATATCTTGAATGTTGAAAATGCGGCGTGTTGTTCCTCTCTTCTGCTTGAAGTTGAAAAAGGCACAACGGCCACTTGGTCCACAGAAAATGCCAAGGTGTGGCAAAAAGTGAGCATGACGCAGTTGTAGAAGGGGCATCCCTCCCCCAGCTGTATTGCCTCAACACTGTGGGTGGATACTAGCGATGGGCGCCTACCTGGGGTGCAAAATTGAATCCGTTGCCCACGAGCTCATGTCAAGCGGAGAAACAAAACTGTTCCATTGCTGTCCAACTGACAAGAAAGTGCATCAACCCGAGGCCGATGACACCCATGCACGTATCTCATGATGTAGCAGGCGTACCGAGGTCAAACCTCCGGCGCTGTCATCTGCACCCACGGATTTGGCTCGGGTGCAAACGGATTGGGTGTGGGGTGATTCGATGAAGAGATAGAAGCGTCGCACACGACAGAGCAGTGTTGGCAAACCTTTCCTCCTGCTCTATTTTTCTACTTCAAAATAAAGCCAGTATTTCAGATGGATCCAACCTAAGGGGGGAGGAGTCTGAAATTGGTGTTTATTGGAGTTGATGAGAAGTGAGCATTTATTATTATGTGCCAAAGAGGATGTCTGCGTGCGTATAGAAGAGGAGGCATGCGCACCGAGAGAAGGCAGCTGCTCGCAGGGCATTCCGTTTGCGCCCGATCACGTTGAAGCATCATCAGTGCTGGAGCACAGGGACTGCTAAACGTACGAGTGGACAACACTGCCAGCTACTACCTGTTAAGACGTTCTGTTCCGAGGAGCTAGTGTTGTCGTCTTTGCCGGCGGGGCGAAGACCAAGAATCTGGGCGACGGAGTCGATCAGACGTTATCGGAGAAGCGTCGACTACTTTGGTACGTGCGATGTGTCGTGTGCATGTGGTCCCACGGCATAACAGAGAGCGCTAGCTGTTAACAGACAGCGGTCAGCGCACAGTGGTACGTATCGTTCTCCATGCTATGCACGGGGGCATAGGCCAGACGAGCACAAATGCTATGTGAAGTTGGCGAGCGGGTGTATATGATATGTCGACGTTCTTGGGGGCTTGCTCGAGCAGGGCGATGTCTACCTGATGATGCTACTGCGGTGCGTGCGCTGATGTGCACGGAGCGGCGCAGTTTCAATCACAAGAATTACAAACCACGTGTGCAACACGCGACGGAGGATATCATACGAGCATGCTAGACACAACCGAACCCCCTTTGTGTGCAAAGCAGGTGTCACAAAGACCGCTAGGAGCGGGCCAATTTGGTTTGTTTGTTTGTTTTGTGTACAAACTTCAACGCGTGCGTAGGCATAGTCTACGCGGCCAAGCGGAGGAAATACAGAATATTACGTCGCAAGAGCGGATGTAATTTCTAATTACCGCAGTCTCGGAGACTGCTGTGGTCTGGTGGTGCTGACGCAAATCACAATTACCAAACAAGGCACAAGTTTGAGTGCAGGTCCTCAATCACACGACGATGCGCGAGTATTTGAGTGCAGGTCCGTCGGTTGAAAGAGAAAAAATAAAATAAAATGGGTGGCCAAGAGACGACATGCCAACTAATACGTCGCACGAAGAGCGGCTGTAATTTTTTTTTTAATTTCCGGTACAGCAGTCTCGGAGACTGCTGTCGTGTGGTTGTGCTCTCATAAATCACAATAATAAGACGAGGCGCACGTTTGAGTGCCGGTCCTCGATCACACGACGGCACAAATATCTGAGTGCAGGTCCGTCGGCCCGAGGAAAGGTGGTATACAGTAGAGCGAGCTCGTACGCTGGTGCGTATGATGCCGGCTCACGGTCATTGATTGTAGACCAGGGTACGGGTCATCTGGAGATGAGCCGTGGTGGTCAGGAGCCGCACACAAGGGGCGTGGCGTGTAGGTCGCTGGTGTGGCTGCGAAAACGTATGCGGTCGTTATGATACATACGCATACTGAATGTTGCTCGAACCGGTTTGCACGTACGACTATGGGTCGTTGGCACGGAATAATCGGTAGAGAGTAAAAAAAAAAAAAAAAAAGACACAAACGCGATGTATACAAATGGTAATGGTACCGCACTGTATATACCGCTGGTTACTCTAGAGCCTTCTGATTCGGGTCATATGGAGATGAGCCCTGGTGGTCAGGAGCCGCACACAAGTTGCGTGGCGTGTAGGTCGCTGGTGCGGCTGGGATACTGTATGCGGTCGTCATGAGACATACGCATACTGAATGTTGCTCGAATCGGTTTGCACGTACGACTGTGGGTCGTTGGCACGGACTAATCGGTAGAGAGAACAAAAGACACAACGCGATGTATACAGCTGGTAATGGTACCACGCTGTATATACCGCGGGTTACGCTAGAACCTTCTGATTCGGGTCATATGGAGATGAGCCCTGGTGGTCAGGAGCCGCACACAAGTTGCGTGGCGTGTAGGTCGCTGGTGCGGCTGGGATACTGTATGCGGTCGTCATGAGACATACGCATACTGAATGTTGCTCGAACCGGTTTGCACGTACGACTGTGGGTCGTTGGCACGGACCAATCCGTAGAGAGAACAAAAAGACACAAACGCGATATATACAGCTATTTATGGTCCTACACTATATATACCGCGGGTTACGCTAGAGCCTCATGCTGCGGTCATCTGGAGATGAGCCGTGGTGGTCGGGGGCCGCACACAAGGGGCGTGGCGTGTAGGTCGCTGGTGTGACTGGGATACTGTATGCGGTCGTTATGATACATACGCATACTGAATGTCACTCAAACCGGTCTGCACGTACGACTATGGGTCGTTGGCATGGAATAATCGGTCGAGAAGCACAAAGACACAACGCGATATACACCGGTGGTTATGGTGCCACACTGTATATACCGCTGGTTACGCTAGAGCCTTCTGGAAGCCACCGAACGAGCAAAGTGTTGCATGACGGTGTGTGTAGCCGTTATATCGCTCTCCCGTGGCGCACCAAAGTGATGGCTTTGGTGCTGGCGCTGGTACGGGGAGCAAGAGCCAAAACACAGAAGGCTTGCATATGTGGAATGCGCGACAAAGAATAGGCTTCCCATCCGGTGGTGCGTGGTTCCCACCGGTGTGGGGATTGGGGGTTGCACCCTAGCGGAGTTAGTGATGCGTGTTGGCGGTTTAAGTGGCATTCACGCATGCTGTACTGGTGTATATGGCGCTGCGTATCACTCGGTGTGAAATGCTTCGGGGGTTGCGAGATCCGCCTGCGCTGGTTGAAACACGGGCTACGGAACAACTACGCTGCGTGCCGGGTGGCAGGCGCATTCCGTGTCGAGTTGTCGTTCTTACGTTCCCGATATAATATATATTTGTCCCCTTTGTTCCTTGTGATCAGGAGATTGATCGGTGCATCGGCGGCAAGTCGGCCGGGGGCGGAGAATATGAGCGGGGACGAGAACTCATCCGACGAGTCTATGATCGGCCGCGACGAGTATGAAGCGGAGCGGCAGGACAGCGCTAATGAGCGAGCCGTCATCAGCGCCTCGGTGGAGGACCTGAAGGCCGACATGGCGGCGAGGTTCGCGGAGGTGCTGGAAGCCGTGCGTGGTCGGGGCGGCGGGGCCGCCGCGGGTGGCGCTGCCGGAGTTGCACCAGCGCCCATGTATGGGGGCGCGCGTGCAGCTGCCGGGGTGGCGCCGGCGCCCATGTATGGGGGCGCGAGTGCGGCTGGTTACTCGGCCGGTCACGGGTTCCACCGCGTGGAGTCGAGTCCCGGGTTGCTGCAGGGCGCTGGTCGGTACGGCAGTGGAGGCGGCTTAGGCTTCACTCCCGCGATTTCGTCCCCGTTTGGAGCGGGAGGCCTTAACATGGACTCCGGTGGGTACGGGATGGGAACGGGGGTGTCGCATACCCAGCGGCGGATGGAAAAGGTGCTCTCGGACCAGCGGGTGAACGCTTGGAGCTCGGCGAACAGTCGTATGTGGTGGGTGGTGATGGGATGTTTTCCTCCGAAGCTCGAGAAGCCGAGCCTGCAAGGGTTAATGCACGATAGTATTGAGGTCACGGACGCGGTCGCCGACATGCTCTTGAACTTCCGTGGCTTTGACCCCGCTGCCTTCACGCCCCGGGGGGCGGTTGGCGACCGTATCCCCATTTCCACACATTTAAGCCTCATGGCGGGGGCTTTTATCACCATCGCCCGCCGGGGGATCGCCGACGAACCGAGGTTGGTGGCGGCATCGCAAGCGCGGGTGGATCGTGTCGAAGCCTCGTTCCAGGCGGTCATCGCCGATGTGGAGCGGCACGCTCGGGAGAATTACGCGGCCATCCAAGCGCAGCACAACCGAGCCATCATCTTGACGTTCCTCGTCAAAGACATGGAAGTTTACACGCGAGAAGTGCAGATGTTCGCGGACGAGATGCAGCGGCGCTTCGTTCTCCCTCCGCCGTTGGACTCTCTCTCGGCCCCCCCCCTCCCGGCTTTCCCAAACATCGCGGCGTATCTCCGGTCGGGAGGGCTGATCAATTCTGCTGTGCAAGGCAAGTCCGGCCGTTCGTCGGCCGCCGCAGCGGGCGCCGGGGGACGCAGCGAGGCCAAGGAGCAGGGGGTGTGCTACAAGTTCCAGAAAGACGGTAAATGTCGGTGGGGGCAGAAGTGCAAGTTCGCGCATGTGGCGCCACGGAAGGCCGGCGGAAAGGGAGGGAAAAGAGGGGGCGCGACTGGCGGCGGCGCCGAGGGTGGCGACTCGAAAAGTAGCCTCTCCACCGCCGCCGACACCAACGCCTCTGCCGCCGCCGCCCCAGCGAAGCGGGCCAAGGTGGGAACGGCCGGGACGAAGACTCGCAGCAGTGCGAAGGGCGGTGCCGGCGGCGGCGCGAAGGACGATGATGACGAATAGGGGCGCGGGCCCTGCCCCTCGGGGGGGGGAGGGCCGTCTTTCGATGTGGCGGGGGGCGTGGTCTCGGGCCCGAGCACGCACCTCCTGCGACCAGGGGCGGCTACGGCGTTGGACCGAGGTGGGGTTGGTACTTTCGATGGCAATGATGTTAGGCGTATTGTTTCCATGGTACATGTTATGTCTCAAACCGTCGCGCAAGGCACACCACGTGCAACCGTACTTGCTCAAATCGCGGTGAAGTGTTTTCGGTTTTTGTCTCGGCATGGGGGAAGTTTTGAATGCATGCAAGCCATAGAAAACGGCATCGGGGTGCCGCGGGTACGGCCTGAATTTATTCGGTTTTGGTTTGGACGCTTGAAAGGTTTTCCTCACACAGAGACTGTCGCTGCTATTGTGGAACGTGGCGCCGTAGTGCCCGTGTGTGGGTCTGCCGAAATCGCAGCAGCGCTATCGTATGGTAACCACCGTAGTGTAGCCCCACATTCTGACACTATTCTCGGGAAAGTGTTTGATGACGTGCGGTTTGGGCGGGCGTTCGTGTTTCCAAAGAAAGCGGCCGAATCGATCCCGGGGTTGCGGCTGTCGCCGCTAGGTGTGGTCGTGTCGCCTGAGAAAATTCGGATTATCCATGACTTGACGTATGAATGCTCACCCGTGTCGCGTAGTGTCAATGCCGACACGGATTCGGAGGCGGCGCCGAAGGTCGAGTTAGGTCACGTGTTGCGGGACATTGTGTGGCGCATTTTATGGTTGCGGAGGACGTACGGACCATCGGCCCGGATTGTGTGAAGCAAAATTGACGTTACGGACGCGTTTCGACAGGTTGCGGTTCAATGGTCGGGAGCTCCCGTGTTTGGTTACTCAGTTGGGGACTTTGTCGTGGTAGATCGGTGCTTGGTGTTTGGGTGGCGCAATTCGCCTGGCAATTTTTGTGTCATGACCGCCGCGTTGGAGCACTCTCACAATCACACGTCTGTGGATAATGCAGTTGTCACTGAGCTTGGCCGGACGGCTACGAACCATGTTGAGGTTCCGTTACCTAGCGAACGAGAGACGCCACCCCCATTCCCCCCTGGGTGTCGCATCCCCCCCGGTTTGGGGGGTGGTCGTTCCGACTCGTTTTTCGTGCGGTTCTATGTAGACGATGGTATTCTTGTGGAAGTGATGTGGAGCCCGACTGGGGCCAGGTGTAAAGTAGCTTCCGCGTCGTGTGCATCGGACCATTTCCGGGTGTTTGGGGCGCGCGGGTCAAAAGACCCCCCCTTGTTGTCTCCGCGTAAACTTTCCTCGTGGCAAACAAGGTTGTGTGTGCTCGGGTGGGACATTGATACGGTGGCTATGACCATTTCGGTTCCCACAGACAAGCTGGAACGTCTGCGGGCGACCATCCGTGAGTGGCCCCCCACACGATGCTTTGCTTCTGAGTCCGAGTTGCGGGGGGTGATTGGTTCGTTGTTGCATATCTGTGAGGTCGTGCGGCCGGGTAAATATTTTGTTCGCCGCATGCTCAACCAGATGGGGCTGCCGCCGGTGCAATTGACCGCCCGGGGGGTGGCACGGAAACGGATCGGTCCCGAGTTTCATGCCGACATGCGGTTTTGGCGTCTGATGGTCGAAGGGGGCCTGGGATCGCCGTCGCGGTTGTTAACAGCCCCACTGGTATGTTTTTTCGATCAACCATATTCGTGTCTTTTGTGGTCGGACGCATCTGGCGATGCGATGGGAGGGTATTTCTTGCATGCCGAATTCCGTTCTGGCGTGTGGTGGCGTTTTGAATTTAGTCCAGAAGTACGGGAGAGGTTTCGCCAGCAGGCCGAGGGGCGCGACGATCTGAGCATCAACATGCTCGAACTCCTCGCGATGGTAGTTGGCGCCTGGGTGTTCATTGTACAATCGGACATGAGGCCAGAATACGCCCGCAATAGCATCCGTATGATGGGAGACAACTCTTCGAGTGTGGCGTGGGTGAACAAGTGTCGGGGGGGGAGCGAGCCCCGATCGGGGGCACTCATGCGTATGCTAGGATGTTTGGAGATGGGCAGCGGATGGTGTTTTGAGGCGGCTCATGTTCGAGGGGTCGATAACACGATTGCAGATGGTATTTCACGATGGGAGCCGGCGACCATTGACGCTCGTCTTCGCCTGTCCCGTCCCAATGTCGCCTGGCGCCAACAGGTCTTGAGCCAGGAGGTCGCCGATCTTTGTACCGGCGTCTTAGCGGCGAGTATGTCCGCGAGTCAGTTGCGCAGTCGTCTCGACGAACTTACCTGTCGGGTTGGCGGGCTTGGTGTGCTTTTCGCCGCATGATTGGCGCGTCGGAGTACCTCTCGGGGGATGTGGACAGTGCTGGGCTGGAACAAGCCCTTTTGGAGTTTGTGGCGTGGTGTTGTGCAGATAAGGGTAACATCGCACCGACCATATCCGGCAAGCTCGCCGCGGTACAGTACTTTCATCGAGTTCACAAGCAGCTTGAGTTGCCTACCGGTGCGCCTCTTATCAAACGGAGTTTGTTGGGTGTCGCACGTGTTCACGTTCGAGCGGGTACGAAGAGTCGGATTCGTGTTCCCGTCTCGTGGGAGACGCTGTTGGAAGGACAGCAGTTGACGGCGTCGTGGGGTACAGGTGGCCGCGTGTTGTGGCTGTGTTTGGCGTTGTCGTACTTCCTGGTGGCGCGTTCAGATGAGGTTTTTGCCACACTGTCGGGACAATGCCACCAGGTGCATTGTTTGCGGCGTAGCGACGTCGCATTCTTTCATGGGGAGTACGTGCTTGCCCCGTTACACTGGCACAAGGTCACAGGAGTTCGGGTTCGGTTTCGCGGCCACAAGGGGGATCAGTCGGAGACGGGGGCGTGCGTTACACGGGTGCGCGATGTAGCACGAGGCGCGAGTTCTCAGATTGGAGCCGGTGGCGGTGCCGTGGCGGTGTTGGTGGAATTGATGGCGTGCCATCTCGCTTTACCTGAGGACGCCCCTCTGTGCTCGTTTCGCTGTAGGAGGAGCAATACGGTTAAGGTTTGGGGTTCTTCCAAAGCTCTTAGCGCCCTTCGCCAGATTGTGGAGAAGGCAGGTGGCGACCCGAGACAGGTCGGCTTGCATTCGTTGAGAATTGGGGCCGCCACCACGTTGGCAGCAGGAGGAGACGTACCGGACAGAATTATACAGAGAGAGGGTAGATGGAAGGAAGGTTCGGGTACGTTTAAAATATATACTAGGAATAATATGGTGGACGTAGACATGGTATCCCGTAAACTAGCGAAGGGGAAGAAGACGGAGCAGAAGAAGGGTTAACATACACGAAGGTACGGGCAAGGGGACAGAATGCCATCCCACTAAAACGTCGATGTTGGTGGATGTCAATGGTATGGAGTACCATTGGGGGTCTCGGTGTACTGAGACGGCATTTTGTTAGGGCCTGCCAGTTGACATGGAAGGGGAACTTGGACTCTGGAGGAGAGAGGGAAGCGACCGGTGTCGTCCCCTCGTTATTGGCCAGAGAGTTACCTTCCAGACTTCGTGGAAAATAATAATAAAAATGACACTTCGGAAAAAAATACAATAAAGCGAGTATTTCAGATGGATCCAACCTAAGGGGGGAGGAGTCTGAAATTGGTGTTTATTGGAGTTGATGAGAAGTGAGCATTTATTATTATGTGCCAAAGAGGATGTCTGCGTGCGTATAGAAGAGGAGGCATGCGCACCGAGAGAAGGCAGCTGCTCGCAGGGCATTCCGTTTGCGCCCGATCACGTTGAAGCATCATCAGTGCTGGAGCACAGGGACTGCTAAACGTACGAGTGGACAACACTGCCAGCTACTACCTGTTAAGACGTTCTGTTCCGAGGAGCTAGTGTTGTCGTCTTTCCCACCCACGCCACCCTCGAATTTTTTCCGATAGAGGGGGGGGGCGGGGGGGGGGTGTGTACTCATAGTCGTGCATGCCGTAGTCGTTTGACCATTGGC
>FN649752.1:1103583-1117180 GCA_000310025.1 Ectocarpus siliculosus
ACATGTCGATTCATGATTGCTTTTATTCCACGGGGAACTGGGTTCCGAGGGTCCGATTGGGGAGGTGGATGTCAATGGTATGGAGTACCATTGGGGGTCTCGGTGTACTGAGACGGCATTTTGTTAGGGCCTGCCAGTTGACATGGAAGGGGTACTTGGACTCTGGAGGAGAGAGGGAAGCGACCGGTGTCGTCCCCTCGTTATTGGCCAGAGAGTTACCTTCCAGACTTCATGGAAAATAATAATAAAAATGACACTTCGGAAAAAAATACAATAAAGTACTCTTTGAACGGTCCCTCCACAGACTGGTGATGACGCACGTGGAACGAGTCAGGGCAAATACGCATTTTTTTCGCGTGCCTTGGTTGTTTTCGTTCGCTGTCGGCGCCACGGGCGCCGACACAGTGACGCCAGGGTGCGTTAGAGACCCTTGCGAGTGTGCCACGTGCAGATTTCATGGCGTTATGGACGATTAGGTTGACTGACCTTCGGTGATCGCGCCGCACTGAGGCAAGATTTGTTACGCCGCCTCAAGATTTGTCGGAAGGCTCGACTTGACAAATCTTGGGTCAAGATTTGTTCGAAAGGGCAGATTTCGGGCCTCGAGAAATCTTGGCCAAGATATATCGGAAGATTTTGTTCCCATAAATCGTGAAACTGACAGATCTTGGCCAAGATCAAGATTTATCGACAAGATTTTGTTCCCATACATCGGGGTCTAAGGTGTGTAATCGGGTCGGTGTCCAACATCCATCGTGTCTGCCGTGTTCCTTCCCGCGTCCCGCTACTCTTGTGACCTCACCGCTGCGTGCATTAGCACGGGGGGGGGAGGGTGCAGTAAGAAAAGCGGCGTACCGCAGTCCCTCTCGCCACGCCGTTCAGATAGGTACCCTCCCACACATGGGATGCGGTTCATCCCAACCGACATGTACTCTCGCTGAAGAAATAATTCAACGGAAGAAACGCGCTGCTGTACGATAGCAGCCTTGTACTGCACGGGGTGGAGAAACCTTGCGGCATCGGACATAACCAATCGACCCGCGGCAGTGGGGCACGAGGCGTGTGCTGTCAAGAGTATGCACATGGTGCAGGTGCCTTGTTCTCTATTTCCCGCGGCTCACTCGGGACTACTTGCCGGTACCTGGTCTGTGCCGCGCACAGACGGGTAAATAATGTTGTAGCCGAATGCATCGACGATAATATGCTCACGTAAGCTATCGTCTCCACTGATGGCATTGACAAGTCCTACGGTATACAAAGCGGCCGCATACGTAATAGGAAAGTGCATACAACAGCATTCACGGGAACGGATAAAAGGAAGCAAAAACCGTGTTGTTGGCGAGTGGAAGTTAACCGATCTCAACGGGGGAAAAAAAAAAAAAGTCGTACACGTATCAGCACGGGACGCGCCAATGAGTGGAAGCAACCGTGTTGCATGTGTGCTGTCAGCCTCAGCACGGGACGCGCCAACGAGTGGAAGCACCCGCGCTGTTGGCGAGTAGAGTTCACCGAATTCAACACATCGGAAGGAAAAAGACCACAAATAATGTGTCCGTACGGGACGCGCCAATGAGTGGAAGCACCCGTGCTGCATATGTGATGTCAGCCTCAGCACGGGACGCGCCAATGAGTTGAAGCAACCGTGCTGCATGTGTGCTGTCAGCCTCAGCACGGGACGCGCCAACGAGTGGAAGCACCCGCGCTGTTGGCGAATAGAGTTCACCGAATTCAACGCATCGGAAGGAAAGATACCACAAATAAATAATGTATCAGTACGGGACGCGCCAATGAGTGGAAGCACCGTGCTGCATATGTGATGTCAGCCTCAGCACGTGACGCGCCAATGAGTTGAAGCACTCGTGTTGTTGGCGAGTAGAGTTAACCGATCTCACCGAAAAAAACAAAAACAAAAGCCGTACACGTACCAGCACGGGACGCGCCAATGAGTGGAAGCCCCCGTGCTGCGTACGTGTTGTCAGTTTCAGCGACGGACGCGCCAACGAGTGGAAGCACCCGCGCTGTTGGCAAGTGGAGTTCACCGTATCCAACGCATCGAAAAAACAAACAAACAAACAAACAAACACGTATCAGCACGGGACGCGCCAATGAGCGGAAGCACCCGTGTCGCTGGCGAACTGGGGTTCCCCGAACCCAAGGTTAAAAAAAAAAAAAAAATCCATCGCCAATCAATGCTCTGAAGAGAGAAAAAAAAAAAGAGCACGTCCAAAGTATGTCATCTACGCACTCTCCATATTGTGACGTCGCCTGGGCGTCAACACGGGACACGCCAATGAGTGAAGCACCCGCGCGGTAGGCGTCTGGCATTACCGTAGTAGAGGCGTGACTGGGTTAATTTGATTTTGTTGTTTTTACTCAGTGATGTCGATAACCGGGCTCGAGCAGGGTACTGACCGGAAATAACCGGAAATGAGTCTTCGGCGGTACGTACCGGTTATAACCGCTCATAGCGGGGACGAAAACGGCCCATCCCCGGGGTGTTATTTAACGTATACGTCCGATATTTTGTTCGTTTGGAAGCAGCTCGCTGTATGCTGTTCAAGGTGCACTTCTGTGCGCGTTGCTGCCACTGCTGCCGCAGTCGTGTGTATCGTTTCAGCTTCCTACCTTGAACCTTTGAACCACGTTACAATGCAGGTGCAATAATATTGGAATGTTGTCATGAATACATTTTTTTTTTCTCGGCCATGAGAATATAGGAAAGCCCCGAGAAAAACGAAAAACAAAAAAGCTTGTCTTCTCATCTGCTAGTGCGTAATGTGCCTCCTATAGATCTCACAACAACGCGAAGCAAGTGGGAAAAAAAAAATACAAAAGGCCTTCAGGTTCAACCGAGAGTGCGGGCCCCAGAGCCCCCCACGAGGAGGATGCTGAAGAGGACATGTGGTCTTGGTGTTGCTCTGCTGTGTGGGTATAGGATGGTCTGCTACTGATGCTGTCGTGTGCGCTGGCTGGCGTGAGTGTGTGCGCCATGTGCGAGGGGGGCCCGCAGGTGAAAATACCCCCCCCCCCAGTGAGGGGCCCCCCGGAATTGAAAAATAACCTGGGATTTCCAGGGTACCTACCGCTGAACCCTGTAACCGGTTATAACCGGTACCCCGTTATCGACATCACTGTTTTTACTTCCCCACAACTGGCTCTCTGCGGTCAAAGATCTTCCAAGCATGCGTGTATACTCATAAATCACGGCGGCAAGGATGGTGCAGCAGTGGGTCCATGTCTGGGGCTCACAGGGATGGGGACGCGGTATATGTAAGAGTGACGAACAGGAGTACAGTAGTACTACTGCTGTACAGCAGTACCAGTTTTGCGGAGAGAAATAGACTGTACAGCAGCAGTAGTTCCTGAGCAGGTGTGCATGCCTGTCTCCGACAGCAACCGTCCGCACAAAGGTTGTACCTGTGCAAGCAATACCTGTCGGCACGTCCTTTCCACCTCAGCCTTGGACAGAGTATAGGGCAAGCGCATATATATGCTAGCGGCGCTAGATGCGAAGACGCTGACGGGAGACCGCCTCACCGAAGCGCCAGATCGACGGGAAAAAAAAAAAAGCGGCCCGCTTTTAGAGAATCGAGAGCATCATCCACTATCGCAAAAAAAAAATCCATAACTATCGTGATGAACTTTAACTCTGCACTCTGTACTACAAATAGAGAGCTGTGATCGGAGCTGTAGTCCCGAAAAACCTTTGCCTTTGAGCGAAATTTTGCGTACAGCCGACGAACCACCCTTCACTGCCAATACTGGGAACCACACGCACCGCAACCACAACAACATCAAGCACCGACGCAGTACGTTAGCATCGGCTCCGGTTGCGCTTTCTCCGCTCTCCCCCGCGGATGCGGCACCGGGTTGATCAGATGTTGAGGGGCTGTACGTACCCTCCGACGGTACTGTGCGTTTGAATCTTAGACTACAGCAGTATCGGTAGGCAGTAGATTGGATCTGGCAAGGGTATCTGCCCCACGTCAGAGAGATGAGGCATGGGTGAATAGTGCTGTGCTATGTGAGTCCTGTGCGCATTGCTGATAAGCGTGTTGTTGGGGTGGGCTGCCTGTGTCTCCCTGCTGGTCTCTATGTAGTTGTTTGCTCTTAGCCGAGGCACAACGGTAGATTGGATCTGGCAAGGATATCTGCCCCACGTCAGAGAGATGAGGCATGGGTGAATAATGCTGTGCTATGTGAGTCCTGTGCGCATTGCTGATAAGCGTGTTGTTGGGGTGGGCTGCCTGTGTCTCCCGGCTGGTCTCTATGTAGTTGTTTGCTCTTAGCCGAGGCACAACGGCGATCTTTCGGCACGCAAAGTGATCGGCGCTGAGGACGGAGCTGAATCGGCCTGTAGTCACGAAAGGGTTAAAGGTACCAAGAGCTCGTTCTGTGACAATATAACGAGCTACGATGATATTTAAATATCGAACGATAGCTAACATTACCATCTATCTATCCCGTAACGAAAAAAAAGAAAAATCGTTATTAGCGACAAGGTACAGCGGTAGCAGTTTGCCCAAGTTGAAGATGGAATATTGAGGGAAAACACGGCCCGGAGGGTGTTAACGGCTACCTTGAATACTAGTGATTGCGCTCGTTCTACTGCTTCCCAGAACTTCTCCTTTGGCACAAACAATGAGGATGGTACTAGCGAGCGTTTGAAAAAAAAAACACGCTTACCCGGGGACAAAAACGAAGAATCCCCTGGTTTTCGTTTGACTGTTTATAGAAAAAAGAAGAAGGAGGAAGCAACAGCATCAACAATGCCACGCGACGGGAGGTAGCTTTACCCACCATCTGTCTCGTACAAGGTTAGATGCCATGGGGTATCGTGAGTGTGGAGAAAAAAGGTTGCAACTGCATTCCCGCACGGAACAGCCCGGAAAGCCGCGCAGCCCTGCTCTGATCATCAGTCCGTTCACCGCTCGTCACGATCGGCATTTTCTCTTCGAGCACCCAACGAGCCGGCCTGTTTATAGCTTGCCGGCGAGCAGAGTCTTCTGGCTACAAATAATGGCCATGGTCTCGGTGGTAGGGTGCCGATAGCCCCTTTATGAGCAGCGTGCAGCAGGTCGTGCCGTACACTTGCTTTGCAGGGGCCTCGCCGCAAGTGCTCCAAGCCTTCGAAGTCTTGAACTCCTTTCCTCTTTGATTTGATTTTGAAAAAAAAATCCCGCGGGGACTTCTTCCCAGACAGAGGACGTCGTCAGGAGGTAGCAGATATTCGACCAATCAGATCTCGATGTTAGTTCGATTTTTTCGATTTCATTTTCGGCACTTCGTTAAAATACGCCCTTAGCGGCTGAAGAAAAAAAAACGAGAAAGGCTGGAATATCGTACGCCACCCTGGCGCCGAACGCTGTAGAGGGCTCAGTTTTTATCCAGTTGGAGCAAACTTGGGCTTAAAACGATCGGCATGGTCCATGACAACAAGAAAAAAAAGGCATTCCCCGATATTGGTGGCAAGATATGAATTTTTAAGCCACATGGCCGTTAACACCCGGGTGGTCTTTAATACCCGCCTCTATTCAACACCTCCAAAACACGTGGCGAGGAATATTCGGGATTGGTCGAGATACGGGACCCCCAATGACCGTAGCGTAAGCAGCAATAATCGCTCCACTCAATCTACAGGCGTCGAGAACGAACCAACGCAAGCTCGCGATATAACAACGCGTCGTTCTGGGCCCGACGCAGAGCATCGTCAGATATTTCCTAGGAACTTGTAGAGCATTCTAACTGCAGATCCAGGCGCGCGATCGACCACGCTCACGATGAAGAGGAAAAGAAGTGTTCCCGCAATGCCGCCCTGACGTTCGCCCGCCGCCTGCCGCCGGTTCGCTGCTTATACGACTTCAACCGCGACCAGATGCCGACACGGGCCTCCACGCGGAGCGCCAGGGCCGCGGCTGGGCAAGCAGGGCGAGGTCGGGCGGCGACACCCCCGACACCACGCACGAGGAGGTCTACCGCGCGATCGGTGGCGAGCTCGACGGCTCGCCCCTCGACGCGTAGCGGGTCACGTACTCCCGCGAAGCGTCGAGCGGTATCTTTGTCGCGAGCGTGAGAGACAGGCACCCGCGACCCCCCCGCTGACGAGAATGAGCTCACTCCTCTCCGCGGGCTGGTGGACGGCCTGAGGGAGGAGCTGCAGCGGGAGCGCGACGAAGCTGCCGGCGATCGCCAGCAGCTTCAACCATCGATCGACGACCTGATCGCTACGCAAGCAGCAGGACCTGGCCTTCAGAGGGGTGCAACTGGTGGGCACAATCGCCCCGCCATCGGCCTCTCGGGACGCCGCTGTGCCAGCACCGAGGCTGCTAAGGCTGCGGCAAAGGATAGGGCGCGGATTCAGGGGGACCTCCGCCGGGTAAAAGCGTGGCACATCCTCGGACGGCCTCCGGCAGTTGCAAAACTGTCGCAGCCGGAGTGGCAATCCTTGCCTCGCAAAGGCGTGTTCTGGTGACAGAGAAAGTGGCGGCAACGCTCGACACGCTCTCAAACTTCCGGGTCGAAGACCGTGGTCGCAGCGTTGGCCACGGCAACGGGGGAGGGTGCGGAGGAGAGGCGCGCGCCGCTGGCGAGGGCGGCGTGAGACCCAAGGCCGCTGATTTCTTCACCCACGGGAAAGACAAATAGGGGCGCGGGCTCTCCCGCGTGGCGGGGGGGGGGCTACCTGGGTTGGCAGCGCACATGCGAAAAAAATCGAACGGCAGCACGCCGGTCTACACGAGGTTGGCCCGGGGCAATCAGCAGGCTCAGTCCTGGGACAGGCAGGACGGGACTCTGTTGCCGACGTCTTGGCATCCAGCTCGTCGAGCACTCAGTTGTCTAGAAGGACTTACACGTCAGGCTTCAACTCTCGGTGCACGTTGCGGGGGCTGACGGAGAAGCCCAAGTTTCTAGGGCAACGTGCCAGGGACCTTCATGTGTGGGAGTTGATAGACTTCGTAGCTTGGTGTTTCGAGTCTGAGGGTAATCTAGCGAGCACAATATCCGGAAAAATCACGGCTGTGCAAAAATTTTCATACTTGCAGGCTGGAAGCTTCGGTCGAGCTAGACTTGTCGTCTCCGATGTTGAAATGTGCGCTAAGGGGGGTGGCGAGGAACCACGAGGCTTTGGGGACGGTACGCCGTGTGCGCCTGCCTGTGTACTGGCGTATGCCGCTGGACGGGGAAAGCGCAAGGCAGAACTGGGGGGAAGGGGGCAGAGTGATGTGGCTGTGTCTGTGCCTGTCCTATCTCTTCATCACACGGTCTGATGAGGTGTTCGCGAATGACGCGGGCAGGGTGCATGAGGCACACCGTCTGACGAGGGCGGACAAATCATTGTTTGCCGACGGGACGCAACTAGACTTTAGTCACTATGGTAGAGCAGACCGTGTCGAGATGAGGTTTAGAGGGCACAAGGCCGATCAAGAGCAGAAAAGCAACATTCGGGTTCGTACGCGAAACGAAGTCACTGGACCGCAGTCAGGTGTAAGAGCACGCGGCGGCGCGGTGGCTCTTGTGGTGGCGCTATTGTCGTGTCATGCGACGTTGCCTGACTCCGCTCCGTTGGCTTCGTACCGTAGTGGAAGAGCAGTGAGAGTAGTGAGGTATAGTGCTGCCCTCCGTGCAGTCAGAGAAGTGGTAGCGAAGTCGGGGTGTAACCCCCAGGAGCACGCGTTGCACTCGTTGCGAATTGGAGACGCGACGGCCCTTGCATCGGGCGGAGACATCGCAGAACGAGTGATTCAGAGAGAAGGAAAGTGGAGGTCGATTGCCTACAAGCCGTACGCGCGAAACAATGTAGAGGATTCGCGGCGAGTGCCACGGAACTACAGACTGCAGCAGGATAGTATCGAGACAGCCGGGGGAGGGGACCGTATGGGGAACGCATAGTTGACTTATTCGGTAATCGTCCAGAAACTGACCTCGATGTGGGTGTTGTAGAATGGTGTGTACCATTTGAGGACTT
Organism: Ectocarpus siliculosus; assembly: GCA_000310025.1. Lineage (NCBI taxonomy): Eukaryota > Phaeophyceae > Ectocarpales > Ectocarpaceae > Ectocarpus > Ectocarpus siliculosus. Next base: position 1,111,550 of record FN649752.1, read on the forward strand.
GGTCAGTTTTGTGACTCCTGCGGTAGCAGTCGTAGTCCCCCGGCTAGTATTTGTGGGGAGAGAGACGGATTTGTAACAGTTGACGCCGGCCTTCGCAGCTAACGCGGCCGGAGAGACGATGAGTGTTTCGTGCGTCTCTCTCCCCAACACGTAGCCTAGAAACCGAAGAAATAATGAAGCAATTCGAAAGAAAACAAAATAAAAGGAAGGTTTGTTCGAAGAGCAGATAGAATAAACTAGTGTTTATTTTGTAACAGTCGAATTAGAATTTGGCTTCATTTTCTATCGGAAACCCAGGGTCACGGTGTTTGGATTTATTATTGTAGTCTATAGCTGGGGGTGTCATTCCGTGATCGAGTCCACGCAGGGGCTGTAGCAAAGTCGGGTAACGTGTGAGAGCTACAGAGCGCGTGAAGCAACGGAAGGACAGCAGCAGCCGCCTAACGCAGTAGCGGCGGCAGTTTAGAAAATCCCGCCCTCCCATCCCTTTTCTTTCGAAGGTGGTGGCGTAAGTTCGGGAATATTCGGTATCTAGTCGGGTGTTGTAGAATGGTGTGTACCATTTGAGGACTTGGTCAGTTTTGGGACTCCTGCGGTAGCAGTCGTAGTCCCCCGGCTAGTATTTGTGGGGAGAGAGATGGATTTGTAACAGTTGACGCCGGCCTTCGCAGCTAACGCGGCCGGAGAGACGATGAGCGTTTCGTGCGTCTCTCTCCCCAACACGTAGCCTAGAAACCGAAGAAATAATGAAGCAATTCGAAAGAAAACAAAATAAACTCACACACGTTCTTTTTCGGGACCCGTCACGTGCAACAACGATGCGCCGTCACCCTCCCTTTGGGTTGGCTTTTTGTGCTCTTTATTTCCTCTGTGCTCGGCGGTGGATGGAGTTCGTGTGGATGGGGGTAGGTGGGCACGCGCCGTGTATGCGAGTAGATTGTGGTCCCGCATCTATGGACGCTGTTCACCCAAATCGGGATCCGATAAAATTATTTCACCTTTTATTGTTTTCTTTCGAATTGCATTTATTAATATTTTCTACCGCCCGAGGGAAGAGAGAGATACCAAACTGGCAGAGAGCACATTTCCCGCAGACACGTTTCTACGGCCTTTCTATCGTGCCTCTGCCTCCCTCCCAATAAACACTGTCTCTCTCTTCCCTACAAACAGCAACTGAGGGTGCTCTCTCCTGCGGTGGAGGGAACCAATCTTACTGCACACAGTAGTCTCAGATGACCAAGTCCCTAAAATGGTACCCTACCATGTTCTTCGCCTCACATACATACAGCTATAAGTTCTACCAGATACTTAATCCGTCCTCTCCTTTCCCCCACCTTCGAAAGAAAATGGGTGGGTGGGTGGGAAAAGATGTTCGTGTGTGCATGAGCGGATGAGAATATTCCAACGGGACTGTAGGAATTGGCTATGCAGATAGGAATTGATAGTCCCCTGGGTTGGTTCCATGGTTGATCCACGGGGCTCGACCCTGCGGGAGTGCTTGCTGTGTCGTGGCACTCTCTCTGTCTCCCGCCGCGTCCTGATCGTGTCTGCTGTCCTAAATACAAGTGATACCATCATCTTCAACACACTTACAAGGGTATACTAACAAAAGACTCCACCTGTCAGCTCCAGAGGCTGGCACACCACTAGAAGCCTTCTATGTGACCACCTCGCTAGTTGTCTCTGCGATACTCTCTCTCTGGCACTCTAAGACTCTGTGGACACAAGGCTTGAACAGAATGGTAACACATGCGACTCCTCCTCTCGACCGAGGGGGTCGCGCAGTACGCAATGCGTTCCGGGTACACCAATATAAACAGTACGGCAATTCGAGTTGTTTCAATAAACCTCGGTTTGTTTTGTCTACGCCTTTGTCTACGCCTTAAACAAACCTGCCCTTTTTCAAATCCCGATTTGGTTTTGGGTCGTCCTGTTATAAGTCCTAAAGATTCGACGGGTTCCATAACATTTCAGCCAATCAACGAGAGAGTTCTGTGGATCTTCCGGTCTTATAACCAAATCTGAATGTGATTTCGAGATCTGAATTCTTCGTTAAGACCGACCCCAAGTAGCGATGATGCGAAAACAAGACCACCAACCACGGCCGCCACACACAATTTATGTGTGTTGTTCCGGCATTCGTACTCTCTGTATTCATGCGTGAATCGCCACGCAGACAACAAATTGGTAAGAAGCGCTGTTGAGACCACAAGCCCACCAACCACGGCCGCCACACAATATTGGTGTGAGGAGTTTCGGCATTTACACTCTCGATATTCATGCGTGAATCGCCCACAGGCAACCTTGGTAAGTAGTGCTGTGGCGAAAACACGCCCACCAACCACGGCCGCCACACACTTTTTACGTGTATGGTTCCGGCATTGGTACTCTCTGTCTTCATGCGTGAATTGCCAACAGGCAACAACCCTGGTGAGTAGCGCTGTAGCGAAAACAAGACCACCAACCATGGCCGCCACACACTATTTATGTGTATGGTTCCGGCATTCATACTCTCTGTATTCATGCGTGAATTGCCAACAGGCAACAACCCTGGTAAGTAGCGCTGTTGCGAAAACAAGCCCACCACCACGGCCGCCACACACTATTTATGTGTGTAGCTCCGGCTTTCATACTATGTCTATTCATGCGGGAATCGCCACACAGGCAACAACCCTGGTACCTCGCGCTGTTGCGAAAACAAGCCCACCAACCACGGCCGCCACACACTATTTATGTGTGTGGCTCCGGCATTTACACTCTCTCTATTCGTGGGTGAATTGCCAACAGGCAACAACCCTGGTAAGTAGCGCTGTTGCGAAAACAAGCCCACCAACCACGGCCGCCACACACTATTTATGCGTGCGGTGCCGGCGTATATACTCGCTGTAATCATGCGTGAATCGCCACGGAGACAACAACCCTGGTAAGCAGCGCTGTAGCGAAAACAAGCCCACCATCCACGGCCGCCACAAACTTTATATGTGTGTGGTTCCGGCGTTTACACCACGGCCGCCAAACCCTATTTACTTGTGTGGCTCCGGCATTCATACTCTCTGTCTTCATGCGTGAATCGCCACAAAGGTAAAACACCCCTGGTGAGTAGCGCTGTAGTCATGTTGCGAAAACACGCCCACCAACCACGGCCGCCACACAGTATTTATGTGCGTGGTTCCGGCGTTTACACGTTCTCACGGCAAGTCTCCAACAATTGTGTATGTTGTCCTTCTGTAAGTATCGTCGACATACATACTTCACTTGCAATTGCATAATCTCTGGCTTTTAACGACTGCAGCGTAAATCTGAAGAAGCCAGATTTTCCCATGTGATACACACTCGTGTACAGGACACCATGTGATCCAAAACAACTGCAACGCATATCTGAGGCCAGATTAGTCCATGTGATACACTCGTTTACAGCACACCATGTGATCCAGCATTCATTCGTGTATGTACGAAACACCAAACAACAAAAGTTTGTGAGTATTGTCTTGCTTGGCTGTGGCCACCACACACTCGTTAGATGCGGAGCAGGTATTGAAACCACGTTCAACATGGTGAATGTAACGCCGCAGAACCGAATTATTGTTCGATTTGGAACAACACCTGTATTTGCAGAGTGTATGCATACATGATCCAGATGGCTGCGTACTCTTCGTACGGTGGCAACAGCCGTGACAGCCAGCGCTGTCGAAGCAGACCCACCAACCTCGGTCACCAAACCCGGTTGATGTGTTTAGTCATTGAATCACGTGCGACATGGGTGATTGGGTACGCCACCGAATCAACCCAGCAGCAGCGGGATCTCTCTCCCCATGCAAACGTGCAGGACACTCCGTTGGGGTTGTGTCTCTCCCTGACACACCAAAACACATTGTGGGTTTTGCTCTCTTCCCACATCATCCCACATTGTCATCACATCACCACACGTACCGCTCAGTGTTGCGCCCTAGATGCCACGCCTGCCGGCGCCTGGCGTCCTTGCTCTCCTCTTCGCTCTCGTCATCTCAGGACCATGGGTTCTCACTTACGACTGCTGTAGCTCGGGTAGCCCGATTTCTCAACTGGAAGAGGAGGCAAGAAATACTCCACTTCGTGTCAGCTCCAGAGGCTGGCACACCACTAGAAGCCTTCTATGTGACCACCTCGCTAGTTGTCTCTGCGGTACTCTCTCTCTTGCACGCTGACTCTGTGGACACAAGGCTTGTGAACAGAATGGTAACACATGGGACTCCTCCTCTCGACCGAGGGGGGCCCGCACTACGGAATACGTTCCGGGTACCCCAATATAAACAGTATGGCAATTCGAGCTGTTTCAATAAACCTCGGTTTGTTTCGTCTACGCCTTTGTCTACGCTTTATTATGAAACAAACCTGTCTTTCTTTTCACCGTTCCGTGAAAAATGCGTGAATTTTCCGTTGCGTTAACAGTAGGCCTTAGGAGTACACTGGTTGAGGGCTCTCATTGATTGGCCGCCCATGGGCTTCCCATGCGCATGTTACTTTTTCAGAACGTGGATGGCATGCTAATAATTGAGACTGCGTCTCGTCTGGGAGATGAATCTGTTGGTTCGATGTTAGCTGCGCTCACTCCTTCAAACACCAAGCATGAAACGAAGATGGATGTGAACGAGTTTCAAAACATTTATTATGCTCATTCGCATGAGCGATTGCTTCGTACAACTACAAGGCTTTTTGGCGGCTTACGCCGCCACGCTGAGAGAAGCGTACCGCAAGACGCATGTTTGTTGGCGTCTGGTAAATGATGGTATGCGGTGGCTGTGAGATTCTCAGCAACATGTTCCCGTAGTATGCAGACGTGAGAAATGATGAACCACATTACTTGGCTTACGTTTGCAGGACACTAGCGGCAAAGTCACACACTAAACGACGGCATTCAGCAGTCATCCGCACTAACCGGTGAGCAGAAACACGTGCGACACGACACGGGTTAGTGTAAAGTCACACAGTGCACACTTATGGCAACGGTGAATAAAAGCACGGTCCACCCAACGACACGACACGGCCTAGTCAACCACACGGGCTCCACCCAACGCAAACCACACGAAACGGCATAGTCAACCACGCAAACGTCATGACAACGGCAAAGTCACACACTACATACGACACCTGGCATAGTCATCCTGACAACATGACCACGGGAGAGTCACACACTAACGGCAGCGACGATCCGCTAACCCAAAGACTTTGGAACCAACGACTATTCTCGCTACAACCTATCCTTCATAGCTACTTGTGACGCAATGATGTATTGCTATGATGCTCCTTTGGACTGAATCCAACCGCCGTCCTCATGCCGATTCGGATGGCGCGGTTGTGCTTGGGTCAAACGAGGTTCTGTTCCTTTGGACTCAATCCAACCCCCGTCCTGATGTTGGTCCGGATGGCGCGGTTGTCCTTGGGTCACACGAGGCTGTTGGTCTTGTGACTGGTGCCCTGGTGTGTTGTGCGGAAGACATCCAATGTAGTCGATGTATTTGGGGGGCATGGCGGGGGACTCAGTGGCAGAGTCTGTCGCAGCTTGGACAAACGCAGAGAATGTAACGTTCGCAACAAAAGCAGTTTTGTTAAGGTCTCCAAGCAAGCGCGAGGGTAGAGTGAGGCATTTAATTG
>FN649752.1:1118090-1141287 GCA_000310025.1 Ectocarpus siliculosus
GAAGCTATCGGCATTGCAACTGTCAGGGTCGACCGTGTCGCAACTGTTCACAGTATAGAGATCACCAGGCAGCAGGTGAAGGATATGTTCATTGATTGTGTCTATGGTGTCATTGGTAGAGGACAGTATTGCTCTCGACTTGAATGTGGTGGGGTCTGCATGTAGAATATCGGGGTAGACGAAGTTGATCAATTCTTGGAATGATTCCGTATTCTCAATGACAAACGGATCAGGTGGCATTGCTGGGATGTCATGAATATATACTAAGGGCACGGCATCAATTCCGTCGTCGGTTGTGGTGTGTGGCTGGGCTCCGATACCAATATTGCGTACAAAGGCGGCGTAGGGAGCATCCTCGCGATCACGTTGGGAAATGGTCAGGCGCATTCTATGGACATACGGCCACAGTGGGCTTGAAATGATGGAAGCATCAACTCTTTCTGCCTGTCCGCCGTAAACGACGACGGGTCCTATTTGACGCATGTCGCCACTGAGCAAAACAGTTTTGCCGCCCATTAGCAGGGTGTTCCCCATGAGGTCCTGTAGCGTAAGGTCAAGCGCCTCGACGGAAAATCGGTGGCTCATTGGAATTTCGTCCCAAACGATCAGATCACACTTCCGCAAAACTTGTGCTTACCAGTATTGAATATTACAGCCTCTTCCAAACAGACCTTATTTTTCGTCATGTTTGACGATACCCATGGCTCTAGCAGCGTCTTGGAATGTTTCATGAACGATTTCGTTGTGAGTCCTGAGTAATTCAAACGATCTTGCCGGTTTGTGGTGCAAAAGTTGGCGCAGATAGGACGTCCCCTTTATCTGGTGTAATAGCCGTAACACGCGCAACGTGCTTGTCTGAAGTGCGAGGTGTAACATAATAGCCGAATGTGTCACGAAAATGCGTTCCTGTTTTCCGTGACTTTCGATCTTTGTTGACAAGGTACTTCTCTTTGTGGTCCAGGTACGTGAGGGAATCGAAGTCGGACTCGGTAGGTCTTCCAAAGTACAGCATGAGGTCGGATTTGGTCTGTTCGGCTTCCGACTTCTGTTCGGCACGTGTAAGAGTTTGATCGACAATGACGATCGTGTACGGGTCTGGGCAGTAGAATTTCACTTCTCTTCGGCAGGCGACATATCGGGACGACGACAATGCGTGCGTGTTCGGGGAGGTCTTCCACTCGTCGTGTCCGCTGAACTTTCTTGTGCAGGTGCGTGAGTACTACGCGTGCGCGATCGTGTGCGGGGCCGGCTATGAACAGATTTTGATTGCGTAGAGGTCGAACTTGTTTCTAGTGAAGATCTTGCACTCGTCGTGTCTGCTGTACTTTCTTGTGCAGGTGCATGAGTACCACGCGTGCGCGATCGTGTGCGGGGCCGGCTATGAACAGATTTTGATTGCGTAGAGGTCGAACTTGTTTCTAGTGAAGATATTTTTTGACGGCGGCGAATAGCTTTGGGTGTTCGTGTGTGATATAATCGCATAATTCCAGCATCAGCAACAGTAACGGAACCGTAGCGGCTCGCATGCGCTCGGATATGTTGTACACGAGCTTCAAGCACATGAAACTCGGCAGTTGAAAAATCGGAAATCTTCAGATGTAAAGACAGGAAACGTTTACGACGGCGAATTCCAGTAGGGTTGCGTGTGTGGAACATGCGCAAAATAATAGCGTCGTGAGCAGTGACAGCACGGTGTATTTCCAGCTTGCAGCGCACACTGGGGAGCTTGGGAGGGGCGCGCGGGAAAGAGGGGCACGAGTGCCAAACGGGAAGGACGGGAGTGAGTATTCAACACGGAAGGAATAAAAGCACGAGGCTACGTTATACAGAAGAAAATTGGTATGCGTTATACAGAAGAAAAATTGGAAGAGAAAAAAATGAGGGAAAAAGAACGACTCAGAGAGGAACTAAAGAGTGAACAATCAGGGAGATGCTCACGTCGATGCGGTCGTCGCCTTCCTAGACTTTCTCGATAAAACGGAAAGCTTGGCCGCTGGCCAGCTTGAGCTTCGTGCCAAGGCAGTCCTCCCACTTGAGGTGGGTGTTGACGTAGGCTTCAAAGCGTGAGACAGCAGCGATCGTGTAAAGGAAAAAGTGATGGGTGTGAGAAAATTGTGTGTGCATGGAAAATGATTGTGTGAACAAACTTAGTGTGAGGCACGATGATCGAAAAGGTTCAATAATAGGCAGGAGAGGCTACCTGGAGAAGGATTGGGGACGAAACCCGTGGAGGTGCAAGACAGGCATAGAGGCTCATGCAAATGTGGAAGTCCAAAATGGTGTGGGAACGCGCATAGAACGAAAGGTTCACGGAGAGAAAAAGCCACAACACACACCGAGCAATAGAAAAACCAAAAAAGAAAAACCAAAGACACAACGCACCGACTTTGCCGGACTTCGTCTTCTCCGCCTGCGGGTTCGGGACTCCCAAGCACACGGCGCCGGGCTTGATGCCCGTTAGGCAGGTCACGCAGGGCGACGGGATCGAGAGTACCGATATCTTATACTTGCAGCCCCGTGAGTAATTCTCACAGCCGCCGAACGTTGAACAGCGCCGGGTGACTTTATTTAGCTCCGTCACACTCTGGGCGAACGCAATAACCCAACACCTCACCGAGAACGTAGTCGGACCCAGGCTTGCGCTTGGCGGCAGGAGACTAGTTGAAAATGTTGCGCGATGACATGAAGCTTGCAGAGGTAAGAAAGATGCAGGCACTGGTAGAAGTGAGAGGTGTGGGGGAGAGCGCGACGTGCGAGCCCGTGGCCCGCCGTAGAGTTTTTTTAACGCCGTAGAGTTTTTCAGCAAAAATGTCCGAAGCAGCGAAAGGCCCAAATGAGTCCTGCCGGTCCATGAATCGAGTTTTAAATAACTCTCGTGCGATGAGAGATAGCAGACTGCGCAAGCTGCGACAAATCGTGAGCAGAAATATGTTTGGGGCTCCAGAGCGCCAAGTATATATTTGTGTTCTGAGACGAAGAGACTTGAAAGAAATCGTTCGTTCCTTTATTCCTTTATTGGATGCCAGGACACATAGATAGATAGGTAGAGAACGAACCGAAAGCAGACAGAATGCTGGGCGTGCAGAAATGAGGTGCAGACAGACGGAGAGCGAAGAGAACGAACCGAGAGCAGACAGAGAGCTGGTCTGCAGAGGGAATGAGACAGACGGAGAGCGAAGAGAACCCCGAGAGCAGACAGAGTGCTGGTCTATATATTTGTGTTCCGAGACGAAGAGACCTGAAAGAAATCGTTTGTTCCTTTATTCCTTTATTGGATGCGAGGACACATAGAGAACGAACCGAAAGTAGACAGAATGCTGGGCGTGCAGAAATGAGCTGCAGACAGACGGAGAGCGAAGAGAACGAACCGAGAGCAGGCAGAGTGCTGGTCTATATATTTGTGTTCCGAGACGAAGAGACTTGAAAGAAATCGTTCGTTCCTTTATTCCTTTATTGGATGCCAGGACACATAGATAGATAGGTAGAGAACGAACCGAAAGCAGACAGAATGCTGGGCGTGCAGAAATGAGGTGCAGACAGACGGAGAGCGAAGAGAACGAACCGAGAGCAGACAGAGAGCTGGTCTGCAGAGGGAATGAGACAGACGGAGAGCGAAGAGAACCCCGAGAGCAGACAGAGTGCTGGTCTATATATTTGTGTTCCGAGACGAAGAGACCTGAAAGAAATCGTTTGTTCCTTTATTCCTTTATTGGATGCGAGGACACATAGAGAACGAACCGAAAGCAGACAGAATGCTGGGCGTGCAGAAATGAGCTGCAGACAGACGGAGAGCGAAGAGAACGAACCGAGAGCAGACAGAGTGCTGGTCTATATATTTGTGTTCCGAGACGAAGAGACTTGAAAGACATCGTTCGTTCCTTTATTCCTTTATTAGGGTGTTTGCGGACTGGTTTCGATTTCAGTCTTGAAAGTTCGATGGAGACCATATTTTGACTTGAAAAATACGTTGCAAGTCGCCCCGAGCGCCGAAGACCGCCGGATCTTCAGGAATTTGGACTTTTTCTTTATGCAATTGCCCCCAAAGACCACAGAAAAGTTGAATTCAGTCTTGCTCATTTTGGTCTTTGTAGGAACAGTTGCTGGTTGGCCGAGCGCCCCGTGACGGAGACGCCGTGGGCCTCATGCGGCAGGTGAAGGGTGAAAAGAGGCCCGGCGCCGTTTGCGCACACGCACTTGCTCCTTGTGGCGTAGCACCTCACGACACAACAAACGCACGTGGTGGTGGCGAATCCAAAAGGTTCCGTGGCGATCGGCTTCTACAATTGCGTGATCTGATGATGAGTGAGAGTAGTGCGATGTGGCCTGTGCCCGCCGGCAAACAAATAAATGTCGCAAGGAGACACAGCATGCACGGTGTTTACAGCAGCAGCAATCGTTGTTGTTGTGGGTGTTGCCTCATTCTTTTGGCGCAACAGACGAGTCTACTACAGCTAGCAAAAATAGAGCGCACAAATAAATAGCAGATCATCATCTCTGTCTGTCCGGTGGCTCGGTGGCTCATCGTAGCGTGTACATACCTACTACGTGCTGTGTTCGGCAGAGAGCTCTGCACGGACGGGCGAAGCAAGCGTGAGGTTCCTCCGTGCAGCATGTTGGAACGTGAGCAGGAAAAAAAGGGTAAACGGTACGATTTCGTGACGTCACATCGCATAAATGGTTGAAAAAATACGAAAGACCAAGACCAAATAGAAATTCGATCTTCGCAAACACCGTATTATTGGATGCGAGGACACATAGATAGATAGGTAGAGAACGAACCGAAAGCAGACAGAATGCTGGGCGTGCAGAAATGAGCTGCAGACAGACGGAGAGCGAAGAGAACGAACCGAGAGCAGACAGAGTGCTGGTCTATATATTTGTGTTCCGAGACGAAGAGACTTGAAAGAAATCGTTCGTTCCTTTATTCCTTTATTGGATGCGAGGACACATAGATAGATAGGTAGAGAACGAACCGAAAGCAGACAGAATGCTGGGCGTGCAGAAACGAGGTGCAGACAGACGGAGAGCGAGGAGAACGAACCGAGAGCAGACAGAGTGCTGGTCTGCAGAGGGAATGAGAAAGACGGAGAGCGAAGAGAAAACCGAGAGCAGACAGGGTGCTCCACACGCAGCCCTCCACACGTGATCGAGAAACGGCGGAGCGGAAACATCCCCCGAGAAGGGGAAAGACAGAACTCTAAATAAAAGTGAAATATGATGGGAGAAATGCTGGTCTGTCAGGGCTCGAGAAAACCGATCTTTGAACGGAGAGCGGCCCGCTGGAAATGCGAAATACTCGAAAGTTACGCCGAACACAACTGATAGAACTGTTACTGCAAAGCGACTAGGTATCGAGTTGACTGGTACATGCATGCTTGTACGGGATGTTCGATGTCGAAGGGAATCGCTCATGAAACAAAAAATGCAGATCAGACAAGATGTTGGGCAGAGTTTTTGTTGACCTGGGGGGACGGGAGGACGTTGCGTCCGTAGGGGGTAAACATTGATTGCCCCATGATAGTGAAGGATGATTTCACAAGACGTACATGGATGTATTTCCTGAAAAGTAAATCAGACGCTGCGGGTGCTTTCCGGAGTTTCCTTGCAAGTGTGCGTTCTGATGGTATCCCATCATTGGTTGAGATATTGTTAGATCTGAAAAATGGGGGGGAGTTTTTCGGAGGAGAATTTGCGTCCGTGTGCAACGAGCTCTTGTTCAACCCAGCTTACAGTTCCCAATACAACGGTGTTGCAGAGCGCGGTTCGGAATTTATTGAGGCGGCGGCAATGGCTGCTCGTATTCAGGCAGAAAAATTGTTTGGGCATGTATGTGCAATTACCTAAGACTGATAGACTATGGGCTGAGGCGATGCACTGGGCTTGCGAAGCAATTAACCACACAGCTTGTTCCGCTACCCCGACAGTAAATCACCGTATGAGATGTGGCATGGTGAAGCTAGTTATGCTAAGCCGCATCCGTTATTGTGATAGCAACTCGACGAGTATCGTCGCGTTGCCTGTCTGAAGCTTTCCAGTTTTTTAGCCGTTAATGAAGTCGCGGGCGCACACCGCGACACGCTAGCCCACCGAGCACGACAAAGAGCTCCATACACAAGTATATGACATGAGATATCACACCCCCTGAACAATGTTAAATTTTCAAAGAAAGCTCGATTACTCCACAACAGCTAGCTGATATCGTGGCCGGGCGGCGTTGGCACCGATAGCTTTCCGACACAATCCTATCGTTTGACATGATCCTCGTCGTCGTGGACTAACATTATTAGCTGTGAATATTGATGATGCGATATAATATTATGTCACCTACTACTACTGCCGGTACATGCCATGCATAAGAACAACGAGCACCCTCCATACGCCAGTAAGTAACTCGAAACCTCTCATTACCCATCCATGAAGAAGTCGTTTTATGCACAAATAGTTAAAAAAAAAAAAAGTGCTGAAAAAACTATCCATGGACGAACCCAGCAGTGCCGTTGTTGTTGTTTGCACTTCACAATTAATTACAAAAAAAAGTTCGTTTTTTTCTTTTTCCGATTATTCTATGGCTGGATATGATGCTACGATGTATGTATCTGGTTTAGCTGTGGTTGAGCTTCAGGGATATAGGGTCTACGGCAGCATATTCTATGCGAAGAGTTAACGCCTTCCTCGCGTAACGATGCGCATCTCCCATGGCAAGCAGAATGGATGACGTCATCATGACGCTATTTCTTGTGACTACAAGTTCAAGTTCGCCCGGGCGTTGTTGTTGTTCTTGCCGGAGAAAGAGACTAAACTTCTACTACGTACTAGTCCGTGCATGTATCAGGCTACTGCATGTGAGGTAGTGGGTGCTGCCCTTGCTGTTTGCTGCGGTACATGGAAAGCTTCCAGTGGGTCAGAGCGGCAAGGGGGTCTTGTTTCTTCACTTGTTTCTATTATTAGCTCTGCTCTCCTCTACTTCTTCTTTGTTTCCTGTGGCTGGCGGTCTCTCTTTTGTTATCGCCCTTCGTTCTTGCTTGCAAGAAACTGTGAGGATGTAAAATGGCAGAGTCTGACTGTTTCTTAGGGTCCCCCGCCCACCCACGACCCACCTGTCGGCATGATTCATTCGTGGTCTCCAATATTTTCAGCGGTAGTGGTCTATTACAGGACATGCGCTGCTACTGCTGCGTCCATGGGTGGGTGCACAACAGAAGAGCTCCGGGGACTGACTGGTGGTCTTCTGACCTGATCGCAGAGAGAGGTTCCTGCCACTACCACAAATCGACTCTTATGAAATGTCCATGACGGGGAACGCGTCCTACGCATCTTCTCTTTTTTTTTTCCCTCTCTCCCGTCCGGTTCTTTCGTTTCGGAGAGGAAGCCTACCGTGAAATGCGCATCTTCTGGGGTCCGCATTCATTTAGTCCCGGCCATTCGGGTGTGACGTGCGCACTACATGTATGTAAACGAAAAGAACAGATCAACGAGATGATTCTTGAAAGTATGGAGTCCCTCGCCACAAAAAAGTGCACGCGCATGGATGGGCGTAGTGAGATATGCCGGTCGAAGACTGACGTTTTTTTCGGGTGTGCGTGAGGTCGCCTCTAATATTGGTTTGCTCATTTTTTGCTTCATTGTCCAGTCTATAGTTACTACCTCGCATAGCGTATTGAAGCGAGCGGAGGGTCCTAGACTAATCTGTCGTTGACTTGCGGACCCTTCTTCGGGCCTGTGACCACGGCGGGAATCGACCGCGTCAAGTTAAAGTGTCAGACTTATCATACATAATAATACGAACAGACGAAGAAGGTACAAGAAGGTACTGGGTAGAGAGAACAGAACTGTTTTCTTGGTGGCGAAGCGGACCCTCTTTATTTAGTGTGACTCTCCAACTGCTGTTCGTGGATGGCGACGACATGGCGACACAGACAGACAGAATCTAGGGTTTGACGTCGGTCTTATCCGCCGTAGGAGGTGGAAGCTATACTCAAAGTCGGGGAGGGGTCGTGATTTGCAATTCCCTACGGAACCGTACTTGAGGCGCCATGAGATTTGCACTGCCGTAGCCGAGGTTATTTGTCGGCAGGGAAACATACAAACAAAATCTTCGGCGGACCGGACCCTCTTTTTTTCAACTGGCCAACTGTTGGTTGGATGGCGAGACAAATTTCCGGTCTTCTTGTCCGTCACAGGAGGCCGAAGCTGATGCTCAAACTCGGGGAGGGGTCATGGTTTGCGAGTCCCTACCGAACCGTACTCGCTCGGGGCACCACGTCATGGGCATGACAAGAAAAACATCCCCCCAACGAAAACTGCTGAAATTCATGGATGGGTGGGTGAGTGGGGGACCCCAAAACAATGAAACAGTCGCAGGGTTCGCGTTGTTCTGGGACTCTACCGGCGAAAAACACCGTCGACCCTCTGAACCGCTGGAAGCTGTCACACAGCACTGCATGTGTGGCGAACCGTAGGGGCCATGCGCATTGCTTGACGGAAAAAGGCGGCGCCCATTGCCTCACATGCAGCAACCGCGTACACGGGTAGCCTCCTACTCAGCAAGACGCAAAACGATTGCCGTTGACGTTCGATGTTATTGGGGACCCTAACGGCGAAAATGCAACAGAGAGATGCAACAGAGAGAGAGAGACGTAGACTAAAGGAAGGGAGACTCGAGAAGACAAGGCATGAACTCTCGTCGAGAAGACACTCACTCTCATCCCTCTGTCCACCGCAGGCTTGAACACGTGTAACGAACGGCGACATCCGATGTGCGCTCAGCAACAACAAACACGACGACAAAAGAAAAATAGTCGTCATTTCCGAACTGCTGTGGAGATACTGTAAGTTGGTGGAGACTTTCTTTCTTTTCTGGTATGAATTGGCAACAAAGAACAACACGACTATCTGTCTGTGTAGACTAGACCCACGACGGACGAACTATTATCTCAATGCGCTTGCCGTCGCGATAGATGCGCACCGCTACCGCTATACGAACGAGCAGACTGTTGTCAAACCTGACTACGATAACCGTACGACCATTGCAGCACATTCCGACAATAACAGCAGAAACCGCAGCAGCAGCCGCATGTGTACAATGGTCACTCAAGAACAAACAAACGCAAAAAAAAACAAAATGTGGTGCGCACAGCACGCAGGACCCTTTTTCGCTGTTCAACCGGCCGTTTCCATGGGGAAACAGGCAAGGAACAGTCAAGGCCGACTCTTGCCGGCCACAGGAGGCGGAAGCCGCTCAAACTCGGGGACGGCTCATGACTTGCGATTCCACACCGAACCATACTCGAGGCGCCACGAGATTTGCACTGTAGCTGCTCTAGATCAGCATTTTAGACCGGGTCGGGCAGGGGTGGGGCATGCGAATGAAACTTCCACGGATATTGAACGATGAGACTGAAGCGAAAGTTTCAAAATTCCCCCAAGCCTTGGACGTGTCGGCGGGCATGGTACAATAGGATGTGGTGGTGTGTTGACAAGTGGAATGGACGGGGTCCGAGTAAAAAGTCCGGGGCCCAGTCATGAACATGGCAAGAAAACACCCCTCCCTCCCAACAAAAATTAATGGTGGGCGGGTGGCTGTGGGGGACCCCAACAAACAAAGCATGAAAAATGAAAAAAGAATATCAAAGACAAGGGAGCCAGGCGCGACAGGCTTGAGGGAGGAGGCAAAAGAAGCATAGAAAACCCACCGTGGTCGTCGCTCGCTCTGGGCCGCTGGAGCATGTCACATAGCACTGCATGTCCAGCATTATAGGTAGGGCCCCAAGTCCATTGCTTGACAAGAAACAGGTAGCGCACATCGCCTCTCATGCAGCAGCCGGTGCACGGGTAGTCTCTTACTCAGCAAAATGCAAAACCACTGCGGTTGACGTAGTTCGATATTGTTCGGACCCCACCGGCGAAAGGCGAGAGAGAGACAGGTAGACTAAAAGAAGAGAGCGGAGAGAAGACAAGGCATTCACTCTCGAGAAGAAGTCACTCACTCTCGTCCCTTTGGCCCACCGCATCAGGCTTGTCAGACATCTGTACCGAACGGCGGTATCCGAAGTGGGCTCAGCAACAACAAACACAACAATCACAAGTCGCCGAGTTGGAACTAGACTAGAGTAGTGCGGACTTTCATCCTTCTGTGACGAAGTGAGAACAAAAAGCATGACTACACGGACGAACTAGTCCGTCCGTCCGCGATAGATGTGCACCGCTGCACAGAGCAGCAGACTATTGGTTGTCATCCCTCACTTTCTGTTGTAAATAAGCTTGTGCTGCCATCTACCTTATCGCTCAAGTTACGACTGACTACGCAGCAGACTCAAAGAGCATCAACACCCTTATTCGATGTATGCCACCCATGCATATGCACGCTTAGACTAATACGATGCATACCACACATGCATATATATGCAGCAAGAGAGAAAAAAAGGCCTGTCGTTGTCTGTCTCAACTGTTGTGCTGCTGTTGCTTTTCATGTATAACGACACAACAGGCGACAAAGTAAGTGACGCGCATCGCCTACTGCGCGACGCGTGCACCCCAAAGCGACAGACACGATAGCCTTCAACCTTGTCTGAAGCAATTCAGCAACAGCGGCATGGTCACTCAGAAAGAAAAAAAAAAAATGTGGCGCGCAGCACGCAGGACCCTCTTTCGCTGTTCAACCGACCGTTTCCATGGCGAAACAGACAAGGAACAGTCCAGGCCGAGTCGTGTCGGCCACAGCAGGCGGAAGCTGCTGAAACTCGGGGAGGGGTAATGGTTTGCGATTGCGCACCGAACCATACTTCGGGCGCCACGAGATTTACACTGCAGCTCGAGATCGGCATTTGAGACAGGGTCGGGCAAGGGGTGGGCTATGCGAATAAAAGTTCCACCCACCCACCAACGGATATTGAAATATGAGACTGAAGCTAAAGCTTCAGAATTGAAACCGACGTACTGTAGGTTGCAGCGCCCGTCTAAGCTGCTATCGAAGGTTCAGGCTTTTTTGATGTCGGTCCTTCGAGAGACCACCCGCGTGATTGTCAGAGAGTACTTACGAGGATTGGAACTATTTATTCAGTAAACGAGGAATGAATGTGGCATGGGAAGCGTTGCCGTCACAACTCCCTCCGCCGCAACCGTCTCTCTTGCCGATAGAGGGTGCAGAGGAGGGAGGGGAGGAACGTGACGACCATGTAGAAGCTAAGGTATGGCCGCTATTAGAAAGAGGAGTTGCCCACATTCTTTTGCGACGTGATGTAGCAGTCTCTGGTGGAGCAATCGATGAGGTTGGCAGTGTTGATGCTGTTTGTCGGCCGTACTCCGCGTATTTATCGGGTATTGTTTGTGTAGTGCATTAACTTCAGACGGCGAGACAGCGCCCGTGCCCAGGGCGCTGTCGTGCTCAGAAAGGAGGAGTGGCAGCAGGGCTGATGCTGCACACAACAAAGGGGGTCCCGGTGCATCATCACCGTACCCCTACCTAAAGGTTCTACACCATCTGCGTCACACTTGTACGTCGGCTAACATATCCAAACCATGTCCGTAGATCCACCAAAGACTATGGAGAGTGCGTGTGGTTCGACGGGTGTGCCGTCGAGAGAGACCTAGAGGCTGGGACCCTTAGAATCTCCCAAACCACGTACATTGACAGCATCGTGAATCGCTTTGATGTGCAATAACCCGCTCGCTTCCCCGCCGTCAGCTCCTACGCCAGGCCCCACTCTCGCTGGAACCCCAGGACTCGCTCCTGGTATGTTGTCCCAGCTGCTTTCCCGCGGGTGATTTGGCCCATCACGGGCCGTTTCCCGGGAAAATGCCCCGCCGCCCTCCGACGGCAAGGGCTCTCTCTGGCTTGGGACGGCAGCACCGCCGCCCCTACTGGCATCGCCCGCCACGACGTCGTCAGGCTCCTTCCTCTTCAGCTCGGTCACTATGCTCATCAGCTGCGATAACTGACCCTCCAGCCTCGCAATCACCGGGTTCTCGGTGTTTTGCTGTTGCGTGGCTGAGGGCTCTTCCCCCAGCCCTTCGACTAAACCGCTGTCCGACGCAGCCATCACCCGATGCGGCTATCCCTCGAGGGACAAACTCTAGAGTGTTTGTCGGCCGTACTCCGCGTACTTATCGGGTATTGTTTGTGTAGTGTATTAACTTCAGACGGTGAGACAACGCCCGTACCCAGGGCGTTGTCGTGCTCAGAAAGGAGGAGTGGCAGCAGGGCTGCTGCACACAACAAAGGGGGTCCCGGTGCATCATCACCGTACCCCTACCTAAAGGTTCTACGCCATCTGCGTCACACTTGTACGCTAATAACATATCCAAACCATGTCCGTAGACCCACGAACAGATGCAGGCAGTGCAGGTCAACCCCCCTCTATGCCATCTTCGCCCGTGATTAACTCCCCTAGTAGCGCAGCTCCCCCTGTGTCTTCTCCTGTTCGTGATTATTGCGTCGACAGAGTAGCGCAGAACACTGACAGGAAGTTCAAATAACGGGACTGTCGTTTGGTAGGAATGTTTCTAGGAATGTTCTTCGTGGATGGTGTTCTCGGTATGTCGGATGGTTCATAGACCCGAGCGTGTTCTCGGTATGTCGGATAGTACATTGGTCCGAGTTCCATGTTTTGTGTGTTGGTCGAGCGACATGGCTGATGCTGCGGTGCTCGCGCATCCAGCTCACTCCACTCTGCTACCCTGTCTCTCGACCCAAGGTCTCATCAATACAACATCTTTTCCCCAGAAGCCACGAGTTTACCAACACGCTGCAGCGAACCAGTCGACTGCTGCTTGTCCCCTTGGACTGTACGTCAAAAGACTGAACGGAGAAGATTGATCACCTTGCTTCGTGATGAGTGGGCCTGCTGGGGATCATGTGGATGACCCACCTCCGGGTGATTCGCAGGATGTTATTGGTGGTCAGAGACTGGATTCGATTGAGACACTGTTGTCCCAGCTCACCACGAGCATAATCAAGTCGCTTGTTGGGCAACGAGGTGATCAGGTGGAGTCCTCTGTTTCATTTGCTGCTGCGCCGGGAAGCGGCGAAACAGAGTATGCTGGTGTGCATCAATCGGATGTCACTGGCAGGACTGTGGGAGGTACGGACAGTAGTGTCCAAGGCTTTGGCATGTCCAGCATGTGGGTTGGGAGTAGTAGTCTTGCAGACTCAGGCTTGAACCTTCGTGCAATTGTTGTTTGTCGTTCCTCTGCTGGTGGTAGCGCCAGCGGCGGAACCGACGCCGGTTGGCATCCTGTAGATGCTACTGGCAGGACTGCGGGAGGTAAGGGCAGCAGTGCCCAAGTCCTTGGCATGTCCAGCGTGAGAGTTGGGAGTAGTAGTCTTCTAGACTCAGACTTGAACCCTCATGCATCTGCTGTAAATCGTCCCTCTGCTGGTGCTGCAAGCTTTGGTTCGATTGGAACTGTTAGTAGGGCTTTGGGTAGCCAGTCTTTCGGTTCGGGAATGGTTCAGGTTAGTGGGGCTTTAGGTGTATAGTCAGTCTTCCATTCCGGGAATGGTTAGTGGGGCTTTAGGTAGCCAGTCTTCCATTCCGCCCCCATCTACTCCATCGAGTGAGTGGTGGGGACGTGTCGCCAATGGAAACACATATTTTCCTGGGGCCGGCATTAATAACACAGGAGAAAACTTGGGTAGGAGTCCTTTCAAAGTTCCCAAAGCTTCTGTTTTTGACGGGACGGACGTGTTGTATCCGTCGTGGTCACAATTGTCTGTACTGAGTGCCCACAACAATAATCTGTATGAGGCTTTTGTTTCTGAGCTACATGTAGAGATTTCGATTGCAAGCATTGAATTCGATCTGACCCCCTGGGAAGAGAAATGATACAACATACATGGGTGTGCTGTGCCAGACTGAGATGTCAAGGCAAGGTGGTTTTTGTTCGACTGTTTGAAGAAGAACTCTCTCAAAAACCATGGCTAGGCATGCAGGTTCCCCCAGCAAGTCATTTCGAGTGTTGAAAAATCACTTTGTACCCTTGAGCCAGAGCACTGTCTGGAACCTTGGAGTTGGTGTTTGTGACTGCTGACGTGAGTTTCTGTAGAGTTGGAGCATGTATTGTAATCTCCCAACTTGGGATATCACCTCTTGTCTCCCGGCGCAGATATTGGTGGTGAGTCATGGAATTACCTTGCTTGGTGGTCCTGATGGTGTGATGACTGTTTTCGACGGACATACTATTTTTCAGAGCTTCGATGGCATGCTAATTAAGACTGCGTATCGTCTTGAAGATAAATCTGTTGGTTCGGTGTTAACTGCCCTCACTCCTTCAAACCCCAAGCATGAATCTAAGATGGATGTGAACGAGTTTCATAACATTTATGCTCATTCGCATGAGGGATTGCTTCGTACAACTGCAAAGCGACTAGGTATCGAGTTGACCGGTAAAATGCATGCTTGTACAGGATGTTCGATGTCGAAGGCATTCAAGAAAGGGATTGCTCATGAAACAAAATGCAGATCAGACAAAAGTTGGGCAGAGTTTTTGTTGACCTGGGAGGGCCGAAGGACGTTGCGTCCGTAGGGGGTAAACATTACCCCATGATAGTGAAGGATGATTTCACAAGACGCACATGGATGTATTTCCTGAAAAGTAAATCAGACGCTGCGAGTGCTTTCCGGAGTTTCCTTGCAAGTGTGCGTGCTGATGGTATCCCATCATTGGTTGAGATTGTTAGATCTGACAATGGGGGGGAGTTTTTCGGAGGAGAAATTGCGTCCGTGTGCAACGAGCTCTTGATTAAGCAAGAGTTCACCCCGGCTTACAGTCCCCAATACAACGGTGTTGTAGAGCGTGGTTTGGGATTGATTGAAATGGCTGCTCGTATTCAGGCAAAAGTTTTGTTTGGGCATGTGCAATTACCTAAGACTGATAGACTATGGGCTGAGGCGATGCACTGGGCTTGCGAAGCAATTAACCACACAGCTTGTTCCGCTAACCCCGACAGTAAGTCACCGTATGAGATGTGGCATGGTGAAGCTAGTCATGCTAGACCGTATCCGTTTTTGAAACCGGCGTACTGTAGGTGGCAGCGTCCGTCTAAGCTGCTACCGAAGGGTGAAGCTTGCTTTTATGTCGGTCCTTCGAGAGACCACCCGCGTG
Organism: Ectocarpus siliculosus; assembly: GCA_000310025.1. Taxonomy (NCBI): domain Eukaryota; class Phaeophyceae; order Ectocarpales; family Ectocarpaceae; genus Ectocarpus; species Ectocarpus siliculosus. The sequence goes on from FN649752.1 coordinate 1,133,193, forward strand.
ACTGTCATAGAGTACTTACGAGGGCTGGAAGTATTCAGGAAACAAGGAATGTGACATGGGAAGCGTTGCCGTCACAACTCCCTCCACCGCAACCGTCTCTCTTGCCGATAGAGGTTGCAGAGCAGGGAGGGGAGGAACGTGACGACGATGTAGAAGCTGAGGTATGGCCGCTTTTAGGGAGAGGAGTTCCCCACATTCTTTTGCGACGTGATGTCTCTGGTGGAACAATCGATGAGGTTGGCAGTGTTGATGCAGGCAGTGTAGGTCAACCCCCTCTATGCCATCTTCGCCAGCGATTAATTCCCCTAGTAGCGCAGCTCCCCCTGTGTCTTCTCCAGCAGACGAGTTCACCGATGAGGGAGGGCAGGGAGGGCCGGAGACAGGGCAGACAGAATCGGCCGGTCCGGGAGGGCAGGAGGTAGAGTCGGAGAGTCAGGAAGGTTTGGATCAAGAGTTGGTTGAGCCGGGAGGGCAGGAGGTACAATCGGAGGCATTTCCCCCTGCTACGCGCGTACCATCCAATCGTCGTGCGCGGCATGAGCTTGCTAGTTACAACACTGCTTGAATGAGAATGTTGAAGTCAGAGAAGGCAGAACCCGTGCGCAAACTCGGGCAGTAAATCAGCAGAGCGTACCCGGCCTCATGGCCACTCTAGGAACCATCTCCGCATCAGAAATAATATTGGCACTCTTAGTCGAACAGAGAGCATCTGATGCAATGGAATTGCCGAAAGTACTATAATAATTCAAGATGTAGAGTCAAACCCGGGTAGCTATCAAGAAGCCCGCCAATCAAGGTTTTCCACGATTTGGGACGAAGCCATGTCTGTAGAATTTGAAGGCTTGTTAAGAGCAGGAACGTTTGCGTTAGCAGTAAAGGCTCCGATAGGCTGTAACGTGATAGATGCTAGATGGGTCTACAAATGGAAAGCAGATGAAACAGGCAAGATAGTGAAGGCCAAGGCTAGGCTTGTAGCGAAGGGCTTCAAGCAAAAGCATGGTGTGGATTATCTTGAGACTTTCTCGCCTACTGCAAATGCTGCATCGATTCGTTTGTTGGTAGCATTGGCGTGCAATATGATTTGGAATTTCTTCACTTTGACATTGAGCAAGCGTTTGTTCAGTCGGAATTGAATCACGAGGTGTTCATGAAGTTGCCTCCTGGCTGTGAGTCGATGACAGGAAAGGTAGTCCGTTTAGACAAGAGTTTGTTGGACTGAGACAGGCATCTAGAACATTTCACAAGAGACTTGTGTCGGACCTGAAGAGGATTGGTTTCGAACAGTCTCTGTCTGACCCCTGCGTTCTTCGTTTCATGATGGGACGAGGTGTTGGGTATGATTGCGATTCATGTGGATGACATTCTGTATGGAGGAATTGAGAGGCTTGCCAAGATGGTTGTGGAAGCGCTAGGTGACTCTCTCCCCACGAAGAATTTGGGCGAGGTCAAGGTCTTTCTTGGTTGCGCATTCGTTCGCGACCGCGAGTGAGTCTGGTACGATTGAGATGTCTCAAGAGAGTTACGTCAGGAGTGTTCTGGAGAGATTCAATGTTTGTCGCACAGCTCGATCCCTGCTTCCCCTGTTAGTGATTACAGGTCCGTGATGGAGGATGAGGCGGCAGGGGATGTGCCGTTCCGAGAGGTGGTGGGGAGCCTGATGTGGATCGCCAACCAGACAAGGCCCGACATCTCAAATGCTGTGCGGGCGGTGGCGAGGCACTCTCACGAGCCAAAGAAGAGCCACTGGAAGGCGGCCCAGAAGATTCTGAATTATCTTCTGGAGACGGCACATCTAACTTTGAAGTACAAGCAGGACACTATGGTAGACGTAGGCACGTTGGTGTACGTAGACGCAGACTTCGCCAGTAAGGCCACTGACCGTAGATCAGTTTCGGGAGCACTAGTTCTTGTAGCTGACTGTCTTGTTGCTTGGATTTCTAGGACTAATGTGTCACACTTTCAACAACTGAAGCAGAGTATGTTGCAATGGGTGACGGTGTAAAAGAGGCTTTGTTTGTCAACGGAATGCTCGAGTTCTTGAGGCCTAATGAGAAGCTTGGTAAGATCCAGGTACGCGAGGATAACGAGGGTGCGATTGCACTTGCTGAGAATCCACTTAGTTCGTGTAACAGTAAGCACATTGACGTGAGGCACCATTTTCTTAGGAATTTGACAGAAGAGTGTTGGAAATCAGTCATGTCTCTAGCGAAAGACAGCATGCGGACATCCTGACGAAGGCGCTGCCGAGAGATCTTTTTGAAGTTCATCGTAATTTTGCTCTAGGCTCGAGATCTGAGAAGTAGAGGTCTGAGTCGTGTTTTCTTTTGGTTTGTTGTTTTTCTGTTATATATTTGATCTGGTAGAAGACAACAGCCCCAAGGGAGGGTGTTCGTGATAGTTGCTGCTGTGTGTGTCGACAGAGTAACGTAGCACAATATTATTGGACAGTTTGAATTACGGGACTGTCGGCGTTGCAGATCGCTGTTAACAAGCCTGTGCGGTAGTGAACACGGACGGGCGAAGTCTCGCGTACCGCGACCGCAGGGCGGAAGAAGGCGAAAACCCTCACACATGTTTTTTTTCCTCGACCCTTTTTAATCTCCCACCCCCTCTTCACACCCACCCTCGCATGATGACCGCTTTCACAACCCGGGCACGTCATGCCGGCTCGGCCTGTAACCCCCCTACGTTATCCCATGTAATTACCACTCGTTGGCCGGAGGTTACTCAACGCCCCCGTACAACGGTGCCCACTGGCCACCTGTGTCCCTTCCGTTAGTTCTCAATGTATGTTGTGGTCGTTCGTGCCGTAGTTGCACTGAATAGTTTGGATGGCGGCTATCGCAGGCAGTAGTGCGCCGACAAGACAGAAATGGCAGATTGGGCGTTCCCGCCAATTTGGTCGACTACCGTCCGTACAAAGGCAACGCGTGGAACAACAATCCGGCCGCATCGGCCATTTGTTCGCCCCCCTCCCCGTCGGGCGCACATTTGACCTTGATTTGATCGCAAGATTTGTATCGGGGGATTTTTTCATGAACATGGTTATTGGCCCCACCAGGCGTTGAGGGGTTTCTATCCACCGCCGTGCCCCTTACGCTTGTGGCAACTCGTCATCGTCAACGATACCATGTGGGCAAAAATGGCACTGGGGCCAGCCAGGAACATCGGTATTATAATAGCTCTTCGTCCCGAGGCAAACGAAGCTGCTACGGCACTCTAGTGGGCACCTCTGCCTCGTAGACTACACACCAGCCTACGCATAAGGTTATAGCACCGAGAGAAATGTGACCTGACTTTTCTCCGTCCTGCAATTGCGGTGGCAGCAAGTAAGTATCCTCCCTCATGAAAAAAAGTACGGCACGAGGCCAGCCAGCATCGAATAACACCCTGAAACAAACAACACCCCGGAGGGCGGGGTCAAAGGGCGAACCGGTACTTTGCGACGGCACATGTGCAACGATTTGTGCAACCATCAATTGATGATCAAAGCATAGGGCACGAGGCCAACCAGCATCGAATAACACCCTGAAACATACAACACCCCGGAGGGCGGGGTCAGAGGGCGAACCGGTATTTTGCGACGGCACACGTGCAACGATTTTTGTAACCATCGAGTGTTGATCAAAGCATACAACACTCCGGAGGGCCGAGTCAATGAGTTAAGTGGAACTTAACGACGGGACACATGCGATCACTTTTTTGGCCCATCCAGTGTTTGTCAAAGTCTCCCGAGTACATTGGAACACCGTACTTCTCGAGGCAAGCGGGTGAGGGCGGGAACAAGTCGTGTCTTTCGGCGTGGTGGTCAAGAAACTCACGACAACCCCGTCGGGCGGGGTGGGGGTTGGGGGGGGTTGGGCATCGCGCTCATTTCGTACCGTATGGTAACATGGACATCCGGACACGAGCGGGTGAGGGCGGAGGCGTGTTATACAGCGTGGTTGCCAAGAAATCCACGCCAACCCGGTCGGGTGGCGAAGGCACACGGTATTGCCATCAATTACCATGACATCGTCCACTATTTTTTTACCGTCCTGCTGCTCCACGACCCGACAGCAAGCGCGGGCCTCTCCGGTCCATCCTTCTTCTCTAGCGTATTGGTAGTGTACCCCTTCTCGTCACTATCCGCTGCATCCCATGCTCCTTTTACGATCAACGACACGAAATAGCGCAGGTTGAAAAGCGCATACCGAACGCCTCGGTGGCGAGCGAGACCATTGAAAACTATCGTCTCCCCCGGCATCAACTTAACTCTGACAGGGGTTCGTTTTGGCAAGTCTTCCACTTTCTGTCCCTTCCATGCATTGAACGATCCCGGATAGATGTCAAGAAAGGCCGGTTCTGTGCCTGCCGTGATTGTAGAGAAGCCGAATTCCTCCTGCCAGTCGTGAAATTGTGACATGTCCGCATGCATTCCCTGCACTCCCTCCGATTCTGTTGTTGGTCGCAAGAATGGTTTCGACTCGAGGGCGGCACATACTCCAACCACGCGTTCCTCACCCTCCTCAAACGTGCTCTCGCCGTCGACACGCGTAGCGACACGAAGCATCGACAACTTTTCCATCTTGTCTAGCAAGGGTTCGGTAACCATCTTCTAAATGGGGTCGCCGGGAGAAATGTCGAATATTTTCCTATTGTGGTCCCACCTGAAGGTATCCAACCTAGACGATTTCCGGAAGAGAAACCGTAAGTTCCTGCCTCGCACCTTAGCAAGTGCCTCCACGAGACACATGTACCATGGTGACACACACCGGTAACAAAAAAACGTGTTCGGCCAAGTCCTTCATCTCATCTTCCGACTTGTTCATCTTGGTCGCATACTCCGCCATCCATGATACGGCATTCTTGTTCGAGAAGGCGTTAGGCTGCCAAAATATTCACCAAACGCAAACGACAACGAAAGAGGTAAGCGGGAGTGAATAGCTTACAAGGCGTCCAAGTCGTGAACGATTGAAAGAAAGCACGGGATTGCTAAACCCTTCTCCCACCAACCAGCACATCGGATAACAGGTGGCATGAGGCAGGCAAGAACACAAGGAAACAAAACCACCTGGTTCTGCCAATACCCCGTTTGGTGCGTCATTTACACTGAACACTGCGCCGCACAACTCCCGAATAGAAAGGAAAGCAACGTCGAACCACGTAATCTTCCTCGCCATCGCTGTCGTCTTCGCTGTCGTGCCCATAATCGCTGTTGTCATCGCTGTCGCCACTGCTGTCGGCATCCCCATGTCGTCCGGCCGACTGGGTCGGCACCGAGTACTCGTCCTTCACCCTTGCCTGTATGCCGCAAGGTTCCTACCGCTAAGGATTATGATGGCAGTCTTTACAAATTCGCGGTTAAACCCAACGCCCTTGTCATTGCTTGGGTTAGTCGGGCAAGGATCGGGAGTGCGTCCATATCGTCTGCGGCTACAGTGCCAATGTATTACCTCCTCGATCTCTGTACTTGTCGGGCACCGTTGCAATGAAGCAAGCATCCTGTCTAGCCGACTCTGTTCCGCGTCTTGCTCTGTACTACCGGGACAATCCCCAGTGCCCCCCGCCCCAACACCCTCTTGAGATACCTCGCCTTTTCCCCCCGGATTTTCCTCCCTATCTCCACGTTCACCCCCAGTGCCTCCCGTCTCAAGACTTTCCGGAGATACGTCGCTATCGCCTCCCCGAGTCGCCTCACTCCCTCCCCCTTCACCACATTCGAAAGTCCCCACTACTTCTTCGATGTCCTCCTTCCTTACCGGAAATACCGGGGGCATGAAAAGTCGCGCGTCTCGGGGGATGGGCGTAGTGGGTTCGTACTTCTTCATCCAAGACATGGCTTGCGTTTGCAGGAAGACCGAGTCCTCAAAGACCTCCCGCACTAAAAGACCGGCATGGCCTCGGCTAGCATGCTTCAAAACATTGGCCCAATGCGTATCACGTTCATCATCTTCTAGGGCCAGGGTCAATAAAGACAACCACAGCTGCTTCATTGTCATGTGAGTAGTCACGTCTATGAGTGTCTTATAGTGTGTTGAAGCTCTTCTTGGGTCGACTCATCGAGGTCAGCAGGCGCATCCTCTGCTCGTCAGGACTCGCGCTGGAGATCAGATGGAGCAACTCGTCCTCGTCGAACGTCCTCTGGTCGAGGATTTTGAAGACGGGTTGGTCAGGCGCCTGTTGGAAGAGAGGGTAAGGTACTGGTGTAGATAACAACGCACTCGAAAAGAATGTATGTACTATGGGTAAGGTCAAGCCCCCCCCCCGCTCCCCACTGGGGTGGGCGGCCAGGAATATGACCGATGGGCGTGATGATTACGAAGAAGCAATATAGCCTGGCGTGGATGTGGAGGTTAGGGTGACATACATATTGCTTAGGACAATGCTCGATGAAGGCGCAGAGATTAAGTATTTCGGGTGTTCACTGCAGCAACCGCGTTAAAAGATGTATCCCTGCCTAGTTCTTGCGGGTACTATATTCTCGCAATGACAACTTGTTTTTGGGGCTACCACCGGCACTTCCTCCTCCCTATAATTCACGACTAGCTGCAACCGACAGATAACGCTGAGGAAACAATCGTCACGAAACATCGGGAATACCACCACTGGAACATCGATCACAACCTTCAGCCGAGATGTGGCGCCAGGGAGAGAGTAAAACAACTACCGGTCCGGAGGTACCGTTTCACGCGGTTCATGCTACAATTGAAACTAAACCTGGTAAGACCAAGACTAAAAATCGCTCCGGCAGCGTGTGAAATCGACAAGAAAAAACGCGTCGCGGAGCGGTAAATACTCCGTGGGCACGCCGTGAATACTTCCCTTAGACCCTCACCTCGCCCTTGGAAATATACCGCTCCTTCACAGCCTTTTTGATCTTCTCCCGCTGCCGCTCGGTTCGTCTGTGTCTTATTTCACGTGTGGATAACCCCTGACAAGATCCGGCACCTTAGCATAGGTTGTCGGGGCGGGACTATCAAGAAGGACTTGACACAGCAAAAGCTAGGTCATCATACATTCAAAAAAGACACATCATACATTCAAAAAAGACGCCCCCTGGTTCAATCCACTACAGTCGGCGGTCCTCAATTGCGGTAGGTAGTGACAAGAGGTGTTGGTGCCGCTACAGAGGGCAGTGCCGCTATTCTTAATTGGCATTGTACCGACAAATGCATTTGTGCCAGGCGATTTCGGTGCCGCTATGGAGGGCATTCCGCTATTGAGGGTACCGTTATTGAGGATCGCCGACTGTACGTACCAACGCGAACCGATTCGAAGCAGAAACACAGGATAATTTGTCACGGGCCCACCCAGTGCTGCAAATACGCAAGTATAATTAGGGCCAGGCAAACCGCGCGCAGACGTGTCCCCAGAAAAATCGATTTTCTTGTTAGTACGACAAGGCATCCATTACGCGGAGCCCCCACAGCCGCCGAATTCCTATGGGACCGGCCGTTATTCGTCAACGACTCCGGCTGTAGCGGCGATCCCCAATGTGGCCAACCTTCTAAAGCAAGCTAAAAGGCTGTCTCTACAGCGCGGTGCCATCAAATTTTTGGACAGGATCGTTTTTCGAGCGCGTCTAGAGCGTTAAAGGTCAAATTTAGGGGAACTTGCAGGAGAATCCCAACAAAATTGGAGGTACATGTGTTGGGCGTGTTTGGTCGACATATAGGCGATAGAGTGCTCCCACTCTGGCCAAGTCTCGAGCGAGTTCATCAACTCCTTCGTCCGCGACTAGCAGCGTGAAGTTTGGATCTGAGAGCTGCGGAATGGTCTTGAAGCAGCAGCCCTTTCACTTTTGATAGCACGGCATTTGCCAGGTTCAGAGCAAAACCAGGCCAAACCAACTGTCTGCGCGTGTGGAACACAACATGCTTGAGGTATCCTGCAGGTGTCTGGCACGTAGCTATCTGTGTGAGGAGCACCAGCAGTGACAAAGGTGTGCACCAGATGGTGCGCTGGGCAACCTATCACGGGGGCTTACGCGGGGTACCATCGACTTGCAATTCCGGTGGCGGGGCTGTAGGGCGGGTGTCCCGGGGGGGGGGGGGGGGGGGACCCCAAAACCGGTCTTCCCGAATTCTTAATACCCTTTTCCTCCCCTCCCTTC